>CM031600.1:77841388-77950468 GCA_018398815.1 Conus ventricosus
CAACAGTAGGTAGCGCCAAAAAACAAACTCCAAGTGAATGCCGCGTAGTTACGACACCGGACGCCGACAATCACAACACGAGCGCACAGAACAAACAAGGAAACATCCCCAACAGAGGGTGTTCCAAGCTTGCCTATATACGCTGTCCCGGGACACATCTACACAGCATCAACAACTGGAGAACTGAACAAATACAAATCAACATTATGTATATCCAAGACTGGCACAGGCTTTTCGATTTCAAGTTTAAAAGGCTGTGCCAGTCTTGAATAAAAGTTACGTTTTCTTATGGGAGCAAGAGTTACCCTACTTGTTTATTGTCGATTGTTTACTGTTCCCTGCCTCATTTTATTTCAAGCTTCGATCTTGATTAGGCCTATAGTCAGACAAGTACACGGAGGAACAGAAACAAATACAGGTAACATCGATTTGACTGAAATGAAAGCAAATCTGAAATGAAGCAGGGAATAGTAAACAGTAAATAACAAATCCTTTCTTGGGGATCTTTGTTTGTTTCTGTGTGCTCGGTGCTGTCATAACTGCTAGCGCTTCGTATGGTAAGCAGCATTAATTTTTGTTTGGAGTTAGGGCGTGAATTTATTTTATCATGGGAGAAAGAGTTACCCTACTTGTTTGTTATTTACTGTTCCCTGCCTCATCTAAGATTTCCTGTCAAACTAAAAGTGGTCTTCCAGCCTGGTGACCCGTGCATGCCGCCATGGTCAGCATGGCCACCATTCAATACTTGTATTATGTCCACTCAATATGTACCGGTCGACCCAGAGCACGGCTGCTGTGTTGACACCTCAGTGTTACCGTTGACCCAGTGGTGTAGGGATGGGGTGAGGGAGGCGTTGTCCAATGTGGGTGGGTCGGTCCAATACGATAGCGACGCACTGGGTATGAGAATCAAATCACGTATTGCATCGCTACATAAGCAATGCCGATATTCTCCCTCTCCCCTGTCAACTGAATGTGCGCGCGCTCGTGTGTGTGTGTGTGTGTGTGTGTGTGTGTGTACTCTCTCTGTCTATGTCTGTCTGTTTGTCTCTGTGCGAGCGCGCATGTGCGTGCGTTAGTGCGCTCGCGTGTGTGTTTGCATGTTTATGTGAAATATGTACAATTAATCACTATAAACCAAGGAATCCTTACAGTTTCTCACACACACACACACACACACACACACACACACACACACACACACATGCAGACATACACACACGCCGGAAAAGAGAGAGAGAGAGAGAGAGAGAGAGAGAGAGAGAGAGAGAAGAGAGATTTTATTGTATTTATTTTAACCAAGGTAATGACACCAGGAAATTATGCTTGTTTTTTTCCATCCATCTTCGGATAAAGAAAAAAAAAAGGGAAAAAAAGGGGAAGAAGAAAAATAACGGGGTTCTATTGACAAGGATTTAGAAAAAAAAAAAAAAAAAAGTAGTTACGATAACATGAAAACAATAAGATCATGATCTTTCTTTCGTATGGAGAAGAAAGACGGTGATGATGAAATAATGACGACGACGACGACGATGATGATGACAATGACGACAACGACGACGACGACAACGATGATGATGATGATCTTTACTTATTCAAGAGATAAGCGAGTACACTTTTTTTTTTCATCTGGCATTTGCTGTGCATGATTACAAGCTCAAACAACCTTAACAAGAATCTTTAAACAGACATGGAATATGTATTTAGAAGTCAAATGAGAACTAGATCAGTTGTGGCTGGGTAGTAGTTTTCTTCTCTTTCCCTCTCCTCTCTCTCTCTCTCTTTCTCTGTCTCTCTCTCACTCTGTCCTCTGTCCTGTCTGTCTCTATCACACACACACACACACACACACACACACACACACACACCACGCACGCCGCAGAGAGAGAGAGAGAGAGAGAGAGAGAGAGAGAGAGAGGAGAGAGAGAGAGAGAGGTAGGTATTATATTTCCATTCTCTATGCTACACCCTCTTAGCACTAACCAGTTACACACAAAAATGCGTCCAATAAAATTAATAGTAAATATGACACTCGTTTATCATGCTGTCCATTATAGGCACCAATAAAACTGTCAGCGAACCAAACACTCATTTATCATGACGTAATTTAATGTTTTTTTTTAAAAAATTCTTTTTAATCAGTAGTTATAGCAAGCGCTTTCACATGTTAAAAATCAACAGCGACGTACAACCATTTTTATCACACACACACACACACACACATACACACACAACACACACAACACACACACACACACACACGCACACCACAGAGAGGGGGAAGAGAGAGAGAGAGAGAGAGAGAGAGAGAGAGAGAGAGAGAGAGAGAGAGAGAGAGAGAGAGACCCGACAGACAGACAGACAGACAGACAGAGATGACAGACAGACAGACAGCAGAGACATAGACAGAGAGAGAGAGAGAGGTAGACTGACAGACAGACAAGCAGAGACGAGTTTGAGATAGAGAGAGAGAGGCTGGGAAAAAAGAGCCTGTTTGAGAGAGAGAGAGAGAGAGAGAGAGAGAGAGAGAGAGAGAGAGAGATTCTACTGCGCACTTTCAAGATTGGGGTATTTTCTTTATTCTATTTTTTTTCTCTCCTTCGAATGAGGTGAGGCGGCAACAAATGCAGAGGGGGTGGAGTGAGGTGGGGAGCTGGGGGAGGGACCGGCGGACTAGTGCCAGGACACCCGTCCTTGACACCACTGCATTCTCATGTAATAGTCACACCCTTCTATTTTAAACCTAAAGGGGTGGCGCGAGGTTTCTGGCCTGAAAACAAGCACAGGCCCCTTGGATAAAATAACTTCTCTATTATTCATTTATTTATTTAACAGGTAATTTATTTGTTTACTCTTTTTGATTCTACAATACTCTCCGCGTCCCCAGTGATGGTCAATTCTTGGACCCCCTCCCCTCCCCCGTCCCCTCCACTCCAGCCAGACTGGCGATCACATTCAGACTTTAGGAACACCATTCTGGAATCCACTGCCTTTTTTTTTTTTATCCTCCAATACTCTTTTCTCCACGCATTCAAATCGAATGTAAAAATCCAGGCAAGCTTTTAGATAGCGCCAAATGGATTTTCTGTTTCTGTTATCTTTTTTCCTTTTTTGTTTGTTTGTTCTCTCTCTCTCTCTCTCTCCTCTCTCTCTCTCTCTCTCTCTCTCTCACACATGTTTTTGTGTGCGTGCACACTTGTGTTAGTTTAGGAGGGGGGTGTGCATCTGTGCGGAACAGATCTGCACCAAGTGCCCCTGGCCATCAGCTTCATTGACTTGACCAAAGCATTTGACAGTGTCCACAGACCATCACTGTGGAAAATCATGAAAACCTACGCATCCCAGAGAAAGTTGTGTCGGCCATAAAGCAGATTTACATAAACTCCAAGTGCAGAGTCAGAACGGAAGATGTCTGTAGTGACTGGTTTGAAGTTGTCACGGGAGTAAAGCAAGGCTGTATCCTCTCCCGTCTCCTCTTTGCATTTGCCATTGACTGGGTATTGAAACACGCAACCCAAGGAAAGGGAATCAAGTGGACAGAAGGAAACAGCCTCTCAGATCTGGATTTTGCCGATGACATTGCCGCTCTTGCAAGGACCACTCAAGATCTGCAGGTGCTTGTAGACAATATCAGCAAGCTTGCGGGCAACATTGGCCTCATTATCTGTGCCAAAAAGACTAAAAACATGCTTACCGGTAAACACCAAGGCCAACAGACGTTCTCATCGACCAAAAACAAGTGGAAGAAGTGGAGAACTTCACATACCTAGGCAGCTCTATCAACAACGCCAATGATCTCGACCATAAACTGTAGTGCCGTATTGGGAAGGCAACATCAGCATTCAATCAGCTGAACAAAATATGGAACAGCAAAAAATTCTCCCTTGGAATCAAACTGAAATTTTGTAACTCCAGTGTGATTTCAACGCTGTCATATGCCTGTGAAACCTGGCAACTGAAGACCACCCAGGAGAAGAAACTCGACGCCTTTGATACTAAGTGCCTACGTAAGATCTTGGGTATCAAATGGTCAGACTTTATACCAAATGAAGACGTCAGGGAGAGGTCCAAACAGCTCCCCGTGTCAACCATCGTTTGCAGACGGCGCCTCCACTGGCTGGGTCATGTCTTAAGATTACCCTCTTCAAGACCTGCAAACCAGGCCATTAAGTGGACCCTAGCAGGCCAGAGAAAAAGAGGACGACCCAGGATGAGCAGGCGACAGACAGTGGAAAGAGACCTCAGACTTGTTGACAGAGGATGGAGTGACACTACCAGACTGGCTGGGGACCGTGCACAGTGGAGCGCCTTGACTGCCTCATGCGTCGCAAGACGCGGGAGTATCTAAGTCTAAGGTGTGCATCTCTCTCTCTCTCTCTCTCTCCTCTCTCTCTCTCTCTCTCTCTCTCTCTCTGTGCGCTCTTGCACATATGTGCGTGCAAGCGCGCGCTCGCATACATGTGTGTGTGTGTGTGTGTGTGTGTGTGTGTGTGTGTGTGTGTGTGTGTGTGTGCGCGCGCGCGCATGTGTGTGAAACTTTGAGAAATATAAAGTGTGTGTGTGTGTGTGTGTGTGTGTGTGTGTGTGTGTGTGTGTGTGTGTGTGTGTATGTGTGTGTGTGTGTGTGTGTGTAAACCGGTGTGCATTGAAGTGTAGCTTGTATTAACATGAATGAGTTGTCTATGTGAGTAGTCCGTTCATTTCAGTATGTTCGTATGTGTTAAATGATGGAAATATGTTGGATGATATTACACTTATTGCAAGCTGTATACTGTATCGTGTGTTTGTCGGTACAACTCATCATTATTTTTGCATTATGTATTTTGTGCTTTTGGCTTCAGAAAGCGCTATATAAGTATACATTATTATTACCTTTGCTACAATCAACAATTAAACACAACCATATCTGTAGCGCAGTATACATATATCCCATGGCGAATGAGTTCTTCATCTCATGATCGTCTACAGATTGATAATCCACATGCAATGGAAGGGGGGGGGGGGGGGGGGGGAGGAGGAAGGGGTAAATTTTCTTTTAGACCTTCTCACTAATACTCCCAAACCGATATTGCTCTTCTTCCAGCACGATGGGGAGGGCGAGAGAGCGATGAGGGGAGGAGGTATTGCT
Organism: Conus ventricosus; assembly: GCA_018398815.1. Classification (NCBI taxonomy): domain Eukaryota; kingdom Metazoa; phylum Mollusca; class Gastropoda; order Neogastropoda; family Conidae; genus Conus; species Conus ventricosus. The sequence goes on from CM031600.1 coordinate 77,846,517, forward strand.
TCAACCTCTATCAGACGAAGATGAAAGTTGATCGAGGTGAGGAGGAGGCCGTGGAGGAGGAGGATGACAGGGGCGCTGTTTGACAAAAAAAAAAAAAGAAGAAAAAAAAAAGTGAGGAACGGAGGGTGGGAGAAAATGAAGAGGGAGAGGGAATAAAGAGGTCAGAGAAACTGATAATTCAGAGAACAGAAAGGTGGAGAGTGGGGGAGTGTGTGTGTGTGTGGGGGTGGGGGTGGGGGGGGGGGGGAGGGGAGGGGGGGGGGGTGGGTGGGTGGGGGTGGGTGGGTGGGTGGGTAAACGATCACAACATTGTTTATATGTCGACGGCTATTAACATAGAGAACCAAACGCGCAACAATGTCTCATTGACATTAATTAACCCACATCCAACCCCCACCCATCCACCGCCCAATTTTTCTGGTCTTTTTTGCTTTCTTTCCTTCTTTTTCTTTTTCTTGATTTTGGTTTTGTTTTGTTACGTCTTGGAAACGCTTTTTTTTTGTTGTTCCCCCCCCCCCCCCCCCCCCCCCCCCCCCCAGCCAGGCGGTTGTGGTAGGGACACGGAAGGTATTTGAGCGTGGATGTGGAGGGGTTAGGGAGGGATGATATCCATACTCTCGTGACCGCATGATCCGTTCCATGTAGTAAACCCAGCCGTACAAAGACTCACGCTGTGGCAATGTTAGTGCCATCAGTCCCCGCGATGCGATTGGGTGATCAATGTCAAGCTACCCACCAGGGAAGACCTAGCTCGCGATGCGGCTGTCGCTCCTGTGTTTCTGCTAACAGTTTCTTTCGCAGACAGGAAGCCAACCGGAATGCGCGTACAACCGAAGAATACGTGAAAAATCATCGTTTATGTATACAACACAAGACTTTCAAAGATAACTTAAAAGGGTGGGTGAGGTGTTCTCTCACGATGAAATAATCACACGCCCATAACTCCAAACGAATGCTGCCGACACCAAAATCGCCTCGCAAAATGCCAGCACAGAGCAAACAAGGAAACACCCACCCCGAAAGATGTGTGTGCTTGCCCATATACCTCATAACTGACACATCTACACAGCAACAACGACTGAAGAAATGATCAAACACACACTGTTTGTTCTGTGCGCTGTGTGTCGGCATTCTGCCAGCGGTTTGGTGTCGTTAGCAGCATTCATTTGGAGTTATGGGCCCTGTAATTATTTCATCATAGGAGCAAGACTTACCCTACTTGTTCGTTTTTTACTGTTTTTTTTTTTTTTTTTTTTTCTTTTCCAGGTGGGGATGTTTAACCTGCCCCGTGCTCGCAGTCTTCAAGTAGACTATTATGGCACACAGGTTGCATGCATTGTGTATTTTCGTGTAGCCGGTACTCACCCGTCTTAGGACATGAGCATCGGGATCTTTAGAGTCCGTGTATGATCTTTAGTGCATGTGACACAGACTAGACCTCGGTTTATAGTCCCATCCGAACGACTGTTTATTATTCCCTGCCTGATGTAAGATTTCCTTTCACCAGTCTGATGTCAAGAGAATAAGATTTAGCGTAGAACTGATTGGTACGTCTTGTACCCCCATTAAAATCGGCCGCGACGAAACAGAACAATGTACAAATCTTCGAGAAAGTTGTTTTTATTTTGTATTATTTGTTTCTTATTCGTTCTGATTTGTCGCGCTCTGGTTGATTTTGATGTAGAAAAAGGCGTATATATAGTCGTTTTTAATTTGTTCTTGATTAATTTGACGTTAGGTTTATGTAGTTAAACGTTTTGTATCCGTGAGTAATGATGATTCCCGTTAAGCGAAACCACATGCGTCTTCTCAGTATAGTGTTCAGCTTGTCAGGTGCCTGTTGTGACTGTGACCTACACTGCCAACTGAACGACATATGCGCGAAGCATATAGGGAACCTGTACTGGCGACAAACCATTAGTCAGTTACAGTTACAAATGCCAAAGGAAGAGATTTTTTTTTTTTAAATTTTGTTTTGTTTTGTTTTGTTTTGATGTGTTTTCGTGAGTGATCGCACATTCCTTTGAAGCCGCCAACTGACTCCAGACAGACCTAAGTCTGGAACTTGTTGTCTGTCTTGTCTTCCGCCCCCCCCCCCCCCCCCCCCCCCCCTCCCCCATCCTCAAAAAAACTCTTCCTCCTCCCGTCTCAGTAGCAAGATATTCCATTGCTCCCGCTCCGTGCGCTACTCATTCCGGCTTCTCCGTATACACAGCCACACCCAAGACTATCCCCATAATCTACAGCGAACAATCGTGAGCCACTATGAGGCAACCCACCGGAGGAGACACTGCGCTCCAACCACGGAGAGGAGACACTGCACAACGGTCGAGCAAGTTGCTTCTCTCCGTGATCCGGAAAAGCTTGATTGTCCTTGAAAGTCTAAGCTACTTGAACTGTTCATGAATCCCATAATCTGTTGAATATGATGTCAGTAATCACAGATTAAACGATTCCCTTATGTCTTCGAATACCGTAAACAGAATTACAGAGCAGAATGTACACAGGGTACTATAATATTTTCCATGCGTTTTCATATTTCGCACAACATACCGATATATAATTTCATTGTGACGCGACATAGGCCTACAATCTGTTTTGTCTATATCTGTGGCGGTATAACTTGCTTCAGTTTCCGCACTCGTCACCTCGTTTTGAAACTAACTTTGACTCCTGCTGACCGCTGCTACCCTTTGTATTCCGCGTCACGTCTTTGATTTTCTATGTGTACTTTGTTAACGCTGTAAGCTACTTTTCATTCTCCCTCATTTCATTTTGTTTCACGTCCATTCTTAGTTGTATAAGTGGTTTCTTGTTCTTCGTTTTCATTGTCCTAAATGTTGTTTGTTTTTGCCTGAAAAAGACCCAAGAGGTCGAAGTGCATTGTGTTTTGTCCTGTAATCTGTTTGTCTGTATCTGTGGCGGTAACTAACCTCTTTTCTTTTCAAATTTTGCAGAGAATCAATTTCCTGGCATTTCTCTTATTCCGTCGCCTGTTTTGGCCACGCGAGATACGATCACGTCACTGTGGACGGCAAGTTCCGGGCTAAAGGTCACAGCACGATGCGAGTTAGGTCCCCTGTTACAAGTCATCGTTGTTAGATCAGATTGCGACATTTGCCCTCCTGGAAAGGGTTCTCTTGCCAACGTTATACAACACACTAATCACACGAAATTGTGCAAGCAGCGTCCAGTTTCATTCTCAGTTTCATCAGGTGTCATCGCGTGCGAGCTGGTCCATATACGCTACACCACATGTGCTCTGATGAAAGGATTTAAGATGAGGGTGTCATGGGTACGACTTAAACAGATGTCTGACCTGTGCATTGGTCCAACGCGATGGTCAGACCTGCGCGTGAAGGATAACATCGGAATTATTATTAAAAGTAAGAAAGTTTCATTCGATTATACAGTATGAATTAGACGAAGAGCAACTAATTTACAGTGATGAAAAGTAACAAGAAACTTAGAGAGGACAGTTAATGTAAGAAATGTACTGAGAGAAGAGAGAGAGAAGAGAGAGAGAGAGAGAGAGAGAGAGAAGAGAAGAGAGAGAGAGAGAGAGAGAAGAAGAAGAAGAAGAAGGAGAGAGAGAGAGAGAGAAGAGAGAGAGAGAGAGAGAGAGAGAGAGAAGAATTAAATCACTCTGTAAAGAAATAAAACACGTTAAATAATTACTGCGCCTGTGGTGGGGTGATGGATGACTCCACCCCGAAACGCATGCCAGTCAAAACGAGTGCCGACAACAGGTCTTGCGAAAGAGGCGACTGCTGCAGCGGGCACTCTGATGCCGCCGCTTTGACCCATCTGGCACCGACACGCCGCACGTGCATGCATGTATGTGCGCAGATGGCGTAGCGTAGCCTACTTGCCGAGCTAACAGTCACCTTCGGCTGCCGGCCTGATTGTGTGTCTAGACTGTGCCCATCGACCAGCGAGCAGCCAGCCAGCCCGCCACTGGGGCTTGACTCACTGCCGCTTCCTCCTCCTCATTCCACTCTTCCCCTCCCCCCCCCCCCCCCCCCCCCCTTTACTCGCAGGGAAAATTCTTCCAGAGTGAAAACAGCGATTGTTTCCTGAGCCAGAATCAGTGGACGATGCTATTTACAGGGTATGGGGAAAACTACTGGGGAGGGGGTGGCGGGTACATCATCATCAGGAAAAAATGTTTGTGGTCACTCGTTCGTAGCCCATGCTGCACGTAACATTGATCTTGTGAGGAAGTGGGTTTTTACATGGAAACGAAGAAACTGAATCAGAGCCTATGGGGGTACACTTAGCCGGCTTCATGTCTGTCTGTCTGTCTGTCTATCTACACATCTGTCTGTCTATCTACCTACACATTTGTCTGTCTATCTATCTATCCACACACACACACACACACACACACACACACACATGAAGAGAGAGAGAGAGAGAGAGAGAGAGAGAGAGAGAGAGAGAGAGAGAGATTACTGTTGTTTCATTTTCGGTTGGGATAATATAGATACAGATAATGGACATTTGCGGTAGTTGGGTTTCTTCTTCTTCTTTTTCAGTTTGCTGATACGTCTTTAGCAAGCTGGCCAGCAACTTTGGTCCGTTCTGACCTCCTTTGCCTGTTCATTCACTCTGTGAGCACAATTCTCCCCCCCCCCCCCCCCTCTCTCTCTCTTCATATATTTGGATATCTTTCCTTTGAGGGCTGAATGGAAAAAAAGCCGCTGACTGTGTGTGCTTATTCCTTTCCTTCAAACATTTCGTTCGTTCGTTCTCTCTCTCTCTCTACCCCTCTCTCTCTCTCTCTCTGTGTTGTGTGCGTGCATGCGCACTGTAATGATATACTGTTCTCAGTGGACGGCCCGTGTCCTGTATGAAACAGCTTCCTGTCCCGCCATCTATCCTGAGATGGTTCGTATCGTCCTAGCGCCAGATAACGTTTGTATTGTCCAAGAAGAATGTCGACATTGAATCGTCCGTAACCCAAGCGTCATGGTGCCCGTCAGCCGTTCTTCGCCCGGTCCGAGAAATCGAGGATGTGCCTTGACAATGATCAGTTTTATTTGATTCCTTCTCGGTGCTTTCCATGTGCCACCTCATGATCATGATGGTTCTGACATAGCAGTCAAAGACTGTAGGGGCTCTGCTGGTGTTCGGTGAATAAATGCTGCTTGGAATCGACGGAGACGGCAACGTCAGGAACTTCTGTGTGGGGCACACGAAAGAGATAGATAGATAGATAGATAGATAGAGAGAAACTCGAAACTCGAAATCTTTAATGAGGGTGAATAGATAAGCTGGAAGCTTTTTTACAAGAGAGAGAGAGAGAGAGAGAGAGAGAGAGAGAGAGAGAGAGGCATATATATATATATATATATATATAGAGAGAGAGAGAGAGAGAGAGAGAGGGGGGGGGGGTAGGAAGGGGGGAAAGGAGGTAGCCGGGGGAGGGGAGAGAAGAGGAGCAGGATGAAGGGGTGGGGGGGGGGGGGTGAAGGACTTGGGACCGGCCTGTGGATGGGGAAGGGGGTGGGGCAGTGGAAACCCTGATTGATAGCGAGTGCAGCGTGGGGGCTGTAAAGTTGTCTTCTCTTGTTCTGCACAATATAACAATATAAGGGGAAAAAAACGTCTGCCTGGTGAAGGGCTAGATCTGGGATTTGTTGTTGTTGTTGTTGTTGTTGTTGTTGTTGTTGTCGTACCCTGGCTAAAAGACTCCAGGATCATCCGAACAGCTGAAGGACTTGAACACTACGGTACAAACGTATCAGCCTAGGGATGAGAACATTACGTGTGTGGCCGTTTTTGATTACCCCGCCAAGTGGGCAGCCACACTCCGACTTCGAGGAATTGGGGAGACTGATAATGTTATGCTAGGAGCTTGTCACGATTGAAGACAATCCCCGCATAACTATGGAGAGCATAACAACACTTTGATGTAGCCTTGGTGTTCTAGCTTATGTCAATTGGTCTGACACAGCCTTAAGCCAAGGCGGAAGATCTGGGATTTAAAAATTTCCACTCGGTATTTTAAAGGGTTGTGTGCATTAATTTGTTTCGCTCCTCGAATGACTTGTGAGTTGACTTCGGCGCGGTGACAGCCCTGATGTGGCCCTTTGCGGTCGGCAACCTTACCTTACCTTACATGGAGGATGATCAAACAGCTACCTCCGGCGGGAGGCAGTTCCAGTCTCAGGTGGCACTGTCTGGCTGCCATTCAGGGTGAGAGCGTTTCTTGCCTTCAGCCAGATTTTTAGCTTGCTTCATGTATTGTGTGCAGTGAAAAAAAAAAACCAACAAAAAACAGCCAGTGAAGTTAACGCTAGTGATGTTTGGTTTTTCATTGCCTTCATCCCTCCGCCCCTCGCCTTTTCTCCCCCCCCCCCCCCCCCTCCTTTCTCTCTCAAATCACAGTCCCTTAAAAAATGTTAAAGTGACGGGACCCGCGGGTTCATACTTGTTTATGGCGGAAGTGTTCAGCGACTAATCGTAGCTCAACAAATAAATTATAGATATGAATGAAAGCGACTAAAAAAAATCGGGACAGTTGAAACCACCGAGTTTCCGTTTGTAACTTGATTTACTTCATCTTCGACGCAGCCCGTCACTTCAGTAAATAAATGTTGTTGAGGTCAGAAAGGTCAAAATTCCCGCAAAAGCGCCATAAATCGGCTGATTTGTCTAATCGCGTGTCAAACTCATATGCTTACGACATAAAAAATTCAAGTTCGTGATGAAAAGTATCTAGGCTACTTGGGCATACAATGAGCTAACTTGTTGTAATGATCACGCAAACACAGTAATAAAAAGCAGGAACACCCCCCCCCCCCCCCCCCAAAAAAAAAAAAAAAAAAAAAAAAAAAAAAACCAGCAACAAATGACAACAAAATAGAGATATGAATTGACTGATATTTTCATTGTTTTCACTTCTATAACCGTAAAAGTATGTTATAAATTTCATATTTAGACAGACCTTGGAATGGGTGTTCAACGTAGTTCATTGATCCATGTATTAGGCCTAAAAGTCCGTGGTCGTCATGATCCAGATTTGATGAACCACAATTTAATAGATTTTCTATTAAGAAGCTTCTTGATTAGCAGGCTAGTGATTTAAGATTCATTTTGTCGCTTAACTTACTGTGTTCAGTTTCAACACTTTCTGTGTTCAGTTTCAATGCTTTGGTGCGGCGCGCGCGCGCACAACACACACACACACACACACACACACCACACACACACACACACACACACACACACACACCCGCTGGAGAGAGAGAGAGAGAAGAGAGAGAGAGAGAGAGAGAGAGAAGAGAGAGAGAGAGAGAGAGAGAGAGAGAGAGAGCGAGCAGTTCAACTTAATGTTCAGTTTCAATGTTTTAGAGCACACACACTCAGAGTGGAAACACACACACACACACACACACACACAACACACACACACACACACACACACACACACACGCACGCACGCACAGAGAGAGAGAGGGGGAGAGGGTAATGTTGTTTATAGGCGAGAGCGAGTGCACGCGAGAGAGAGAGAGAGAGAGAGAGAGGGAGAGAGAGAGAGAGAGAGAGAGAGAGAGAGAGAGAGAGAAGAGAGAGAGAGAGAGAGAGAGAGAAGGAAGAGGAAGGAGGAGGAGGACACTGTATGAAAGAGGTTTTCCAGGTTTATTGACTTTTTCGCATTAAATCAAGCGTGGTCACAGGAAGCAAGAAGCGTGATTAATAGGAAAATCAGCAGGTATTTCCATCATTCTCACACTGTCCAGCTCCCCCTCCCCCCGCTCACCCTCGACCTCCCAGACACTATCGTAGCCGCCAACCCGGTTTCCTTTTTTTTCCTTCTGGAATTTCCTTATTTTAGGCATATCATTCCAGAAATCCCCAAATCAGTTTTTAACAAGATTAAAATTTTGTTTAAAAACGTGGGGTTAGCGGCCATTAAAAAAAAGGCTGCTAAAGTGTTGCAGAATAATACCCAAATGATGATTATGTGGATATTGGCCACTGTTTTTCTTTATCAAATCCTTCATTTGTCAACTGAAAACATAAATGGGCTACAAATGCTTTCGGTCCAACTGTCGCCTCCTCAGCCCATTTAATTCCATCTCTTTCATCATCCTGGTCCCCCGAATTTTGACTCCAGTTAGCAGCTATACACCATACGAAGACCGTAACAGATGCGTGGATAAGCTTTCGCTTGGCTGCAAGATGCTCTCCTTCACCGTCACAGAAACTGATGACGAAACAGTTGCTGGCGTGAAGGAAGAGCAGGAAGCATGGCTCCCACATCAAAAGTAGGTCAATTCACAGGCGCCTGCTTCTGTATATCATTGATCCGACGTACTTCGTTTTTCTCTCGGCACCATTATTGCAAGGATGAACGGCGATGATGGATATTGTCTTCATGGAAGAAAGTGGTGGAAGATGGGTTGCAAAATATAGACATCAGCGTACAGCCTTCACACCCCCACCCCCCTCCTCCCGTAATTCTTTTAACTTCAGGGTGTTCTTACTATGTCATATGATGACCGTGTATGAGCCTATATCACGCATGTTGTGATAGCCCCCCCCCCCCCCCCCCCCCCCCCCCCCCCCCCCCCCGCAGAACTTTCCAATGGCAATCTTTTCTTTAATTAAGAAGAGGGTCGACTTTAGAGGAAAGTGTTTGTACATGGTGCAAAGATCGATTCTTGAATATGGCAATGTGATATGGTCTCCAAGACTAAAAAGGCAGTCAATAGAAACAGAAAAGGTGCAGAGAAGAGCAACTAAGTTAATACCGGACATTGCTGATTATCCATATGAAGACAGATCAAGGTACCTAAGGTTACCATCCCTCAAAGCTAGAAGGATAAGAGGAATCTGATCCAAACTTATAAAATTTTCAATAATCTAGATGATATTGATCAAGCATGTTTTTTTGAACCTGCACTAACCAACATAACCCGTAACAGTTGAGACAAAGTACAAATACAGCAAGTTAATACTAATATAAGGAAACATTTCTTCAGCCAGAGGATAGCACCAATTTGGAATAAACTAACTCCGAACATCAAACGTGCACCAAATATTAACTCTTTTAAAAATCTTATCGATAAGCATGAAATAATAACAGACATCATGTTCGACTTTGATGGTCGAAAATAAAAACTGGGCTCGCTGTCGACCTGACCAATGACAGAGCATATAAAGAAGGGGCATATAAAGCCGTGAGGCTATGATGAAACAATCATCGCCCCTAAATCTGAACCTAAACCTGAAAGAGTACTGTCTAGATTTGACTGTTCGTAAGACGTAGGAGATGGCAATTGATTTTCGAAGAAAACCAGCTCCTGTCCCTCACTTGTATATCAAAAACACCAAAGTGGAACGTGTAAGCGAATATAAGTATCTGGGTACTGTTTTAGATGATAAGCTGAATATGCAAATACTCAATTTATCTACAAAAATATGCCAATCTAGAATATACTGTCTTCAGAAATTTCGGTCTCTTGCTGTTAAAGAAGACATTTTAAATACGTTTTATCGTCGTTTTGTAGAATCAGTGATGTCCTTTGGCTTTTTATGCTGGTGTGGAAATCTTAGTGTGAAAAACAAAAACATTTTAAGGCTGTGTCAGACCAACTGACATAGGCTAGAACACCAAGGCTACATCAAAATGTTGTTATGCTCTGCATAGTTATGCGGGGATTGTCTTCAGTTGTGACAAGCTCCTAGCATAACATTATCAGTCTCCCAAATCCTCCGAAGTCGGAGTGTGGCCGCCCACGTGGCGGGGTAATCAAAACGGTCACACACGTAATGCTCTCATCCCCAGCTGATGCATTTGTACCATAGTGTTCTAGTGCTTCGGCTGTTCGGGTGATCCCTGGATCTTTTAGCCAGCGTACGACAACCACCACCACCACCACAAACAGAGTGGTGAATACATTGGAAAGATTATTGGGAAAAACAAGGACAGTTAGATAAATTGTATGAATGTCATGTCACACCAAAATCTGTGAACATTGCTGCCAACATTCTCACGCTCTTTCAAAAAAACAAAAACAAAAAAAAAACTACAATGTTCTACCATCTGGACGAAGACGCCAAATTCCAAAACAAATAGAACTAAAGCAGTTTCGTCTCAATTCCATGAAACTCCAGAATCAAGACTAAACTTTCGATAAGATCCGGTTCAGAAAGCTTGTTTGTATATTATATATGAGTGTGGTTTATTATTCTCTGTGTGTGTGATGGGTGGTGGTGGAGTATTGATTTGTGATTTGTTAAATATAGATCCAGACATGTTTTTATGACCACTCTTAATTTCTCTTTGGAGATGATAAAGTGTTTCTTGACTTGCTTGTATAAGTTTGATTTGTTTTCAGCTTTTTGAACCCATCTATAATTGGGAACAGGGAAAAGGATGATAAATAATCAGACTAGACGACAATGCAAGTTTGCTTCCGTGATCTTTACATTCACCTAGCCGACACCACTTCCCCATTTTTTTCACACTCCACTCCAGAGCTGAAAATCCTGTCTCAATCCATGAAACTTATTGACACTGTCAATGCTTTACTAGCCAACACGCCAAATTTACAGAGTGCAAAGTGAATTTGCGAAATTGGTTTTCATGATGACGAAAATGTAATCAGGTTTTGACCAATCTGAACTGGGATAGCTTTTAGCTGAGAGTCAGTTAAACAGTTCTCTCTTGTTTGGGGTAGGAAATCATGCAAAGTTGGAGATTGAAAAAAAAAACGAAACAAAACAAAAGGACCCTTAAAAGAATAACAGTGATTGAAAGTAGCTTGCCAAGTACTAGTGACGCACCTCAAAGGAGATTTTCTGGGTTTTCATGAGCCGGATTTGTGGCCGAAGGCTAAATGTGGCATCCCTCGAAAAGAAAAGCCGATGGAATTTTCCCAAGTCCGACTTAACTGACAAAGAATTTTACTGGGGTGGAGAGGTGACTTTAATATTTTTTTATAGGCTGGATCTTCAGTGTAGCACCCCAATGAACAGGCCATTCTTTCATTACATGTTTTGTGCGTCACTGTGTAGCCGAGCCTTGACCAGCTGTGCTCTTTACAGTGATGGTGTGTCTGTCATCAGAAGTGTTCTGACACACTGTTGACGGTCGGTTGAAAGTGACGGTCGGCAACGGTCGGCGACGGTCGGCAACGGTCGGCGACGGTCGGCAACGGTCGGCAATAGCCACAGCATTAATACAAGAGAGAGAGAGAGAGGGAGAGCTAGAGAGAGAGAGAGAGAGAGAGGGAGGCACATACTCATGCACCTCCAAACACCACACGCACACAGACACAGACACACACACACATCAAATACCTTTTGTAGAGAAATAGAGGGGAAGAAAGGAGAGAAGAGAGAGAAGGGGGGGGGGGGGGGGGGGGGGGACGGTCCATAAGTGAATAAACAGCTCACCTCGACGAATCCTGAAGTCTAGAGGTAGTAGGACTCTTTCCCATGCAGTGATTGCAACACTCCTGCTCCTTAATGCCACGAAAGAAACAGAAACACATGCCAGTCAAGTGGCCATGCGGCATCTGCAGCGAGGACACCGAAGCGATCGTCGCAGCATTGAATGTGAGGTCAGTGTCATTTACTGAAGTCTAGGTGTGGTAAGTTACTACGAAATTAATGATGATTAATAAATGAAGAGGAGAGCGGGAAAGAGAGAGGGGGAAAGAGACTGTGGAGAAGAGAGAGAGAGAGAGAGAGAGAAGAGAGAGAGAGAGAGAGAGAGAGAGAGAGAGAAGAGAGAAAGAGAGAGAGAGGGGCAGGGAAGATAGAAGAGAGAGGGAAGACAGGGAGAGAGATAGAAAGGGAGAGGGGGGGGGGGGGGTGAAAGAACAAGTGAGAATGAGAGAGAGAGAGAGAGACAACATGTAAGAAACATATAACTGTCAACCCCCCCCCCCCCCCCCCGTTCCATAAGTGAATAACCCCCCCCCCCCCCCTCCGGTCCATAAGTGAATAAACACTCACTCTCACGAATCCTGAAGTCTAGAGGTAGTAAGTTAATGACATCTTTACATTCTGTAATTGCAACACTCCTGCTCCATAATGCCACGAAAGGACACAGAAACACATGCAGTCAAGTGGCCATGCGGCATCTGCAGCGAGGACAACCGAAGACGATCGTCGCAGCATTGAATGTGAGGTCAGTGTCATTTACTGAAGTCTAGGTGTGTAAGTTACTAGAAATTAATGATGATTAAATAATATTGATGATGATGATAAGATGATAGTGCTTGCTATCATCTTGTGCGGTATTGAATTTTTTCTCACTTTCATACTTGCAGACCTGTGTGACTGTGTATCACAAGCGATTGTCTGCAAATACCCGAGGACCTGGCAGAAGTGGACGCAGATAGAGGAAGCCTACATATGTCCCACTTGCGTTGGAGTACCATTCGACTATGCAAAGGGCATAACCAGATTAGAGGAGTACATGTATGCTAATTATACAATGAAAGAGTGAAGTGGATCTCAACAATACCATAGGAAGAAAGCATGCCTGAACACAGAACATTCACTTACTCATAAATACAAGAGAGAGAGAGGGGAGAGCTCGAGAGAGAGAGAGAGAGAGAGAGAGGCACATACTCATGCACCTCCAAACACACACGCACACAACACAACCCACCCACACACACACGCACACAGATACACACACCCACCCACCCACCCACACATCAAATACCTTTTTTTTTTATAGAGAAATAGAGAGAGGGAGGGAGAAGAGGAGAGCGGGAAAGAGAGAGAGGGAAAGAGACGTGTGAGAGTAGAGAGAAGAGAGAGAGAGAGAGAGAGAGAGAGAGAGAAGAGAGGCAGGGAAGAAGGAGAGGGGAAGAAAGAAAGAGAGAGAGAGAGAGAGAAAGGAGAGGGGGTGGACGAGAAAGAAACACGGTGGAGAAGAGAGTGAGAGAGAGGAGAAGAGAGAGAGAGAGAGAGAGAGAGAGAGAAAAAGAGAGAGAGAGAGGAAACATGTATATGATAACATTACTGTCTATAACCCCTCCGATTCCAGCGTATTCAAGCCCAATGGATATATTGTTTGTAATTTTAGTTTGCCAAAAATATATATAAATATATATATAATTTAATATAAACATCCAAACAAAGAAGATAACAACAATCACGTCAAATCTTTCCCAATATTTCGACCACTTTTCGGGCTTCCTCAAGGGACTTTAATGATAGAATTGCATGTAGCAGCCTCCGTTCACACTTAAAACAGTTCAACACAGTTCCAAAGTTAGAGAAAGGACAACGGTGGAAGGGTAGTAACTACAATGACCTTGCTACAAGGTCGTGATGTACAATCGAGTTTGTTCAGGCGGCTGGAAAGGGAAGACTGCATCTGCATAAGGGCGCCTTGAAGAAGAGATGCTGCATGCTGGAAACCTGACTGTCACTACAGATCACAAGGATATCACAGCAAAACAACCAGAAATAGATACTGTTTCTCAAAAACTTTTAAAAGAAATGAATTTTACCTGGAAAGGCCTTGCAAACTCCAGCAAGACGGAAACTGATCTGTTCCATGCTGTCTCACTTTCTTTAAAGGGGATTTTTCCAAGCCACAGAGTTACGATATAAGACGGCTTTGACCATGACACTATATGCGTCAGAGGTTTCAAACACAGCATGAGAACCCTGCAGCAATTGACTGTTCTCACCGAAATAACGTGGCAATTGTGAATGTGCCAAGAATTTTCAGTTTTTCTTCTGCATGGACAATAATGGGACTGTGCATAGTCATACAAAGACCCATTGCAAGCGTCTACCCCAAAACTGGCACTAGCAAAAACAAAGTTCCCCTCATTCTCAACACAACCTTTGGTACGGTGTATGATAATACACCTGTTACTCTGTTATGGACCAGTGTCGCACCATGTCAACCAAAAGACAAAACTTGGCTACCTAACCACTTCGTGGCCATTCAAATGGAAGATGATGGTGATGATGAAGATGATGATGTTGTTGATGATGATGATGAAGATGATGGTGATGATGAAGATGATGTTGTTGTTGATAGTGTTGTTGATGATGATGATGAAGATGATGATGAAGATGTTGATGATGATGATGATAATGATGATGATGATGATGATGATGATGATGATGACATGAGTGATACTAAAGGCCCTGACAAGGATACAGAGGAGGAGGAGGATGACAGGGTGTCAGGGGTATTAATGAATGTGTTGGTGGCAGTAGTGGTGATGATAATGCTGACAATGGTGATGATGATGATGGAAGTCATGATGACAGGGCCGATGACACACACACACACACACACACACACACACACGATAGCTTGATGCTGACAACAATAATGTTTATAAAATTTCATTCTTGAGTAAAGATGACATGACTTTTTTATTTTTTGATAAAAGAAGAAGGCACTTTGTATTCTAATAAAAGATAGAAACTTGGTGGGAAATGTCATAAAAGTCTTTTGGTGACATTATTTCTCAAAAACTGCACACACACACACACTTGTGAACAGACACTGGTTGTCTCCGATCCTCGCCGACCGTCACTTTCAACCGACCCCACTGTTGACATGTTCTCTGCCTTCATCACAACCATCATTGTCACATTCCATCACACCAGTCTTTTCCAAGCACCACCTCACTGTTGGTCGTGATGTCAGTGATTGTGAATGTGCGTCAGGATATGTGTTAATGAACTGACGATCCTCCTCAGAAGATTGTGCACATTTAGCCACACAAGAGAGAGAGAGAGAGAGAGAGGAGAGAGAGAAAGAGGCTGCTTATATTTTTTTTATATAGGCTAGCCGAGCGCTAAGGGCACTATCAGGGCTGTCACCGCGTTGAAGTCAACTCTCAACAACCGCACAACAGTCAAGGACAATGTTAGCCGAGTTTCAAATCTCTTCGCTGATAGACAGACTTGGAGCGGTTGGGAGAAAGCTGAGGAGGAGTATGTTTGCCTTTCCATCGCGAATCGTAGAGTTCCTGTGCTCTGCTGCAACTCTTCTGTCTGCGACCATTGTGTGAAGAACATTCCTATGCAACACAACTACTGTCTCTGTGACTGGGTTGTGATGTGTCTGTCTGACACACTGGTGTGCGTTGAAGTACAGCAACTGTTTGGCTCCTTTTACTTTTTGATTTTGAAGCAGCACAGAAACGACATTTCTCCCGACAGTGTTGAGGACAAGGGAGTCTGATCACTGGCATATTGGGCACGGTTTAGCTAGCTTGTCACAGTCTTGTCTGCTCTTGTAAACCGGTCTTGCTGGCTGCCAAGCACTGTGCCCGTATAAAATTTGTGCACAAGAGAGAGAGAGAGAGAGAAATGCATTATCCGTGAAAAGCCTACAGTTGTATAAAGCGGCCTGTGAATGATCAAAATGCCCTGCACGTCTGTCTGAGGTAGTTTTAATCCAGTAGGACTGGGAAAGAATGTGGTATGCCTGATGTAAATCTGATCAACCTGACCTAAAACCCCACAGGCGTTGATGTAAATACAATCATATTTATGCAATGCTCACTAGTGCATGGTTTGTGTGTGCGCACGCGCACGTGTGTGTGTGTGTGTCAAGTCAAAATTATCTTTATTGAGGATTAAAGAATAAGCTTTCCAGCTTTTTACACCCTGCCCTCATAAACAAGAAACTAACACAACATATAACCACAAGCTCAAAAAACATTTTCAAAAGCACACAATTTCTATCATGCAGATACATAACTATGAAATATGAAACAATGATGAAACTATTGTTGGAACTTCAAGTTTAAGCACACACAGAGAGAGAGAGAGAGAGAGAGAGAGAGAGAGAGAGAGAGAGAGAGAGAGAGAGAGAGAGAGAGAGATGGGGATAGTACTGATGACTTTAACTGATGCAGAGTTTCTATCAGATGCATTTTTAGTGCTTTTTAAATGTCTGTTTTGAGAGACATGATTTTGTGGAGGAAGGCAAATTATTCCATGTCGTCCCTCCAGAATACAGAAAACTTGATTTATAAAGATTACTTTGAGGTCTGGGAAGAGACAGTTTATGTGTATGTCTGCAACTATTGAAGACAAAGCTTTCAATGATTATCTTTGGGGCTGATCCATTCATTACATTGTACATTTGTTGAAGTTTTTTAATCACTCTTTGTCAAGGTATTGGATTTCAGCTGAATTAATTTAATGTCCTTTTTATGCAGACGACTTACTAGTTTCAGATTAGTTTCACTGGCATTATCCCATAACGTGGATGCATAATTGACAAGAGAAAGGATGAAAGAATATCTTTCTGGAATGAAGATTTAGATTTTTTTTAATCTTTGAAAGTTGATATGTTCTCTTAGAAATACGTTTTCCAAGATCCGCAATGTGGTAAGACCAAGATAAATCATTGTCAATGATAACACTTAAAACTTTATGTGATGTAACCTCTTTAATCTTTTGTCTCTGGGCATGTAATGGCGTGAATGAGGATTTCATTTTCTGTCGTTTTTGACGTGTGGCGACATACATGCATTTGGTTTTACTAATACTAGCATTGTGGACATATGATTCATTTCTGTCCATGTAATTAGCTTGCTGATATTTTTCTGCAGGTTATTTACCAGTTCAGTAGGGTTACTACAATGAGATTGTAACGAGGTATCATCAGCAAACGTTTCACAACAATATTCTGTGAACAATGGTAAGTCATTCATATAAAAAGAAAAGAGTAGGGACCCCGATACTGACCCCTGGGGACACCAAATTTTAAAGGGAGTAACTTTGACCTTTTGGAGTTAATTTTGACAAGCTGTTGACGATCAGTGAGAAATGAGGTATAGAATTTTAAGACTGTATTCAATACTTTTTAACACATAAGCTTTTTCATTAGAAGGGAGTGGTTTATAACGTCAAACACTTAAAAAAAAATTACCCAAAAAAAAATTCCAGTAAGGTCATTATAATATTGTTAATATTTGTAAGACATCTATCGATAAGTTGTACAAGAGCAGTGTGATGAGTGATTTTCTCGAAGACCTAATTGATTTTCATGAATCAGATTGTATTATTCAAGATGAGAATATAGGTGTGTTTGAACATGTTTTTCGAGTGGTTTAAACAAAAGGGATAATATTGAGATAGGTCTGTAGTTTGAAAGATTGGTGGAATCACCTTTTTTCGCTTGTATAAAATTTAAGGGAAAGTGGCTTTTATCAATATGCAAATTATAAATGTGAGCGAGTGTATCAGCAATAGTCAATGAAGCGATTTTTAGTGTCTAACCATCAGTTCCATTGAAGTCCCTCGTCTCTTACTGTTTTGAGTGTATTAAATAATCAAATACTTCATTTAATGACAATGTTGGTATGTCAAAATATGAAGAAATGTTTTTACAATGACAGTAACTTTTCTAACATACGTAGATCAATGTACTTTGTTTTATCATTTACAACTACATCCTTACTTAGTTATATTTGCAAAATTAAAGTTGAAGTCATCTGGTGATATTTCTTTTATTAGATTTTTTGTATTCTTGAGTTACTGTTAGTCAAGAGATCGACAGCTTTCCAAATTAAGTTTGAATTTTGAGAAGACGAAACTAAATTTTGAAAATATTGTTTCTTTGCTTTTCTCTTCATGGAATTTACTTTATTCCTTTGTTTCCTAAACGACTCTTTATCCTTTGACTTGAGTATATGATCTCTTTTGTTAACCACAGGGGTTTAGTGTGTTTGTGTGTGTGTGTGCGTGTGGTATACGTTACAGTGTAAAGAGTGAATGAGAAGAAAAGGCAGAGAGAAAACTGACAGAACTGAGAAACGAGTGGTGGAAGTTTTTGGAAGTAGTTTAATAATATGCTGAGGGTTCATCTCCATTCGTCACCCCAGCTGGGTTCCTTACCATCATCACCCCATCCGGATCTTCTTCACCATTTATTACCCCAATGGATTTCTCACCATTCTTCTTCCTCACCAACTCATCTTCTCATTGGGTTCCTCACTGGGTTCTTCACCACTCACCATCCCACTGGGTTCCTCATCAATTGTCACTCCACGCAATTCCTCACCATCATGCCATCAGGTTGTTCTTCACCACTTACCACCCCAATGGATTTCTCACCACTCACCTGATTGGGTTCCTCACCACTCATCACCCGATTGGGTTCCTCACCACCCCATTGGGTTCCTCACCACACATCAACTGATTGGTTTCCTCACCACTTGATTGGTTTCCTCACCACTCATCACCCAGCCCACTGGGTTCCTCATGACTCATCCCCCATTGGGTTCCTCACCACTCATCACCCTATTGGGTTCCTCACCACTCATCACCCCATTGGGTTCCTCACCACTCATCACCCCATTGGGTTCCTCACCACCTGATTGGGTTCCTCACCACTCATCACCCCATTGGGTTCCTCACCACTCATCACCCCATTGGGTTCCTCACCACCCGATTGGTTCCTCACCACTCATCACCCCATTGGGTTCCTCATGACTCATCACCCCATTGGGTTCCTCACCACCCCATTGGGTTCCTCACCACCCCATTAGATTCCTCACCACCCCACTGGGTTCCTCATGACTCATCACCCCATTGGGTTCCTCACTACCCCACTGGGTTCCTCATGACTCATCACCCCATTGGGTTCCTCACCACTCATCACCCCATTGGGTTCCTCACCGCTCATCATCCCATTGGGTTCCTCATGACTCACCACCCCATTGGGTTCCTCACCACTCATCACCCCACTGGGTTCTTCACCACCCCATTGGGTTCCTCACCACTCATCACCCCACTGGGTTCCTAACCACTCATCACCCCACTGGGTTCCTCACCTGATTGTGTTCCTCACCACTCATCACCCCATTGGGTTCCTCACCACTCATCACCCCATTGGGTTCCTCACCACTCATCACCCCATTGGGTTCCTTTTTGAAGCTTCATACAAAGATACTTTCCCCTTGAAAAATAAATTCTTTGCCAGCTTACGATTGTGACAGATTCTGGGAAATTCCAACACTTTTACACAGTTTCAAAAGTTGACAAAAATGTCTGTTTCCCATGACAAATTTTTTCCAGCCCTGGAAGTGAATTTTCTCTGTTTTCAATGACTTTTCCAGACTTTGTGGACTCCATGGGAACTGTGGGTCTGGAAAAAACCCACTGGAGATAGATGGTAACAATCAGTGGTCTAAGTGGACTCCTGCTCTGTCTTGAATGTATCCTGGGAGAGTGCACCATATCAATGGACACTGTGTCAAAGGCTAAAAACCCTTCTGCGAGGCTTCCCCCCTTGACGATGATCCAAGAGCAGCATAGCTGTTCCTGCAGCCCTTTCAGTTGCCATCACAGTTATCTTTTCTCTGTGTGTTTTTAATTCATAATCTACATTTTGTAAAAGTAATTCTACACTTGTTTAAGTGACGCAGACATTAACAAACTTGTCCATCACGTTTCTTTCCAACTTTTGCTTTCCCACCGTTTTTCCTGTCAGTTTTTTTTTTTCTTTTTCAGAAGGAAAAACAAAATCCTATATCACCCAAACTGAAGGAAACAACGCTGAAAAGA
This sequence comes from Conus ventricosus, assembly GCA_018398815.1. NCBI lineage: Eukaryota > Metazoa > Mollusca > Gastropoda > Neogastropoda > Conidae > Conus > Conus ventricosus. Next base: position 77,866,050 of record CM031600.1, read on the forward strand.
AACATTAAAAATTTACTTTTAGACATCAACGTTACAAACAACACAGACTTCAGCATTATATTGTTTGGTCAATCAGTGGGAGATTGCATCTCTTAGGAGATCCAAGTAAAGGTTGTTCTGCACAATTCTTAGTCACTGATATGTTGAGTTATGACAGCAAGCTGACCACTCAGAAATGTTCCAATATTTGATCTCACTACATGCCTTGAATGATCCTCAAGCATTAGGCTCAAAGTTGATCCCCTAACATTTTATACTGTTGCATAATGCTTCAGTTTTCAGCAACTTTTGCTTCACTCAACTTTCTATCTTTCATTCATTACTATCCTTCGATGGCTCCTTTAGGGTGCTAATGATTCTCTTTGATACTTGTGGCGATAACCCACAGCAATTATTGGATTGTGTGTGTTCCATTTACACCATCGCATGCTCATGGTGCTGTCTCTTTGAATTGGCGAGCACACGAAAGGCTAGGAGCAGCACCAACCAAAAATCTGCCTTCTCTGATGAGGTGCGTTGAACGAGTTGGTTCTCTCAGCAGCTAGTGAAGGGTTTCTCATTATATATAATATATTCCCCCCATTTTTTCATTTTCTTTTTTTCTGCTAAAAGTTCAAATCTTTGCCAAGTCATTACTATAATGACTGAAGAATTGTTGTCCTGCACTTGTTTTCCCCAACTACTTAATTGTTCAGCATTCAGTGAAGATCTTGTGACTGTTTTAGAAACATATTGTGGATGGACAGACAGACCAAAAAGCAGGCCCTGGTAAGGAATGCTTCACGTACATGCCAGGTGAAAACACAAACCCATCCCAACAGACAGAAAGGCATGAGGGAGGAGGTTGTTTGTATTCAGTTTTGGTTTTTATTCATTCACAAAACCATCCGAACACGACCTTACATACCTACACATGTTTTCAAACCTTTCGTTCCTAATGCTTCGACAGCAGTAATGACATGCTGCCAAAGTACCCGTTTCAGACAAAAAGGACCTTGTCAGCCAGGGGACACAACTATCTCCATGACCTCATCACACCACCCAGAATTCTTCCTCAATGCTGCCGGGGATGCAGACAGTCTTGGACAGTTGTTGCAGTTTGGCTATGACTTCAGCGGCGAGGGACTCGCGGTGTTGGCAGGTCCAACCGCAGGCGTTGAGCAGGGGCAGGTGGGGGGCGTGCTCCCTGATAAGGCGTGTCATGGCGTCAACACCTTTCTGAGGTTTGCTGGATGTATCCCTGCACAACGCCACAGTGCACACAGGTTGAATGAAACAACCTTTTATTTCATGTCTGGTTGCTGCTAAGTACTGCAAAGCAGGATGAGAAAAACAATGAACAAACTGACACATCTCATGCCCTCCAGCTCCCTCCTGTCCACAAACATCCACCCCCTTCCACCTTCCTTCCCTCGACCCCCCCCCCCCCCCCCCCCCCCTCCACAGACACACCACTACCACAATGCTATTTCAGATTGCAGCATGTCAGACAGATGAGTTGAGAATCAAGACTTACAATGTTAATAAGATCAACATCATTGTATTTAGAAAATATCCTTGATGGTATTATATCTTTAAGCACACACGAACATGTACCCCCACCCACTAATCAATCCCTTTTACTCAGGAAGCAGAGTACATGATTCAGACAATAATATCTACCAAACCTTTCCATCTACCAACCCACAATTCAGTCCCTACAAGAATTTTACAAATGAGCATGAATACTTTCATTCTATCTGAGAAAAAAAGAGAGAAAGAGAGACAGAAGAGAGAGAGAGAGTGGAGGAGGAGGAGAGTGGGGAATGCAGGAGAAAGAAAAGAGAAGAGAGAGAGGGTAGGGCAGGTCGAAGAGAGAGAGAGAGAGAGACAGAGAGAGGATTCTTTGTTCACGTACTTGAAATACAGTTCTTTGAGAGAGGAGTCGGGATGGACGGTCTTTTCCATGAAGTCCCAAACGCTGTCTTCTACAAAACAACATACACTGAACAGACACTTTTAAAGCGACACGTAACAATGGTGCATGCACCTCGTGTGGATTTTTAATTAAGAAATGGACTTATCTTAAAAAACCCCCAGTAATGCTTTAAAGCAAACTCACTGCCATCCACAGGTCAGACACTGTATACATCAGTCCCCACACATGCTGCTCTCACACCTGCCTGTAACTTGTGACACTCAGAACATTGTACTTCCCCCAAAAGATGAAGCCTATGCATGATCCAAAACCAGAAAGAAATGGCTGAAGAAACAGTATTCACCTGCACATTTTCCCACCACTGAACCAGTCTGATTAACGCACGCAAAAGCGCCAGATATAACAAAACAGTTGCTGACGGCAATGCACTGAATGTAGAATCATGGAAATCTGGACTGGAAAAATGGGATATAGTGACTGAAGCATTTTGCAATTATTTCTTGCTCTTACCAAGCAGACTGTTTTTTTTTTCTCAGATGTTCGTTTTTCCTGCCTCTGAAATTCAGCGCTTTTCTCAAAAAAAAATCATCCAAGGAGAGTTTTCCAGCATGACAGATCACACAGCCCTCCTTTCCCTCTACTCCCCCCCCCCCCCCCCCCCTTTAAAAAACAGACAAATACCCCCCCCCCCCCCCACGACATTCTGCAGCCTCCCTACACAAACAGCAACCTTGGTGCAAATAACCACCTTTGTCATTATGCTGATCCTGTCAAGTGGAAAAATGTAAAAAAAAAAATCATGATACACAAAGATGATTTGATTTCTTTTTCTTTCATCTGCCTCATTTACTTATAAAATATTCTGGCCTGTCAGACTATTGAAAGAAATCCAGCTGGTTACCAAAATTATGATTAAAAAAAAAATCCCCTCAAAGCTGCTATTGTTTTTTGTGTCATGATGATAATGCCCAAAAACCTTTGGCACAGGCAAGACCACTTTTGTCCAAGTATGCCAGCACTCAAGAGGTTCAATCTTAGGCAACGAACTCTGCATAGCAACATTTTCCTACAGCTGTGTGTTGACTTGCTTACAACCGTAGAAAACTGACGACTCTGCCTCTTTCTTATTCATTTTATGACCTCCATTACATATGCAACAGCCTATTGCAATACATCTACAGACAGGACAAAGCATGAACTTTGCACCTAGTATATTTTGGTAGAACCTTTACCTAGTATGACAGAGTAGTTGTGAACAAAAGATATGATTTGATAGTCTTGTTTACATGTGTTTGCTTAGCATGACAATAATGACAGGAATAAAGAGTCTGACTTTTAACAGAAGTGAAAAAAGAGTTAAAGTATGTAATCCAAGCAAAAAAAGAAAAACAGAAAAAAGGCAAAAAAACCCCCCAACACAAAACAAATACAGGTGTACAGGTGCACCTATCTATATACACACACACACACTCTCACCCACTCATGCACACATACACCACCACACACTTCAGACACACACACACAGGGGTGGGAGCACTAGTGATGTTTATAGAAGATAGTGGCCAAATTTTAATCTCTTAATTTATAAGTTCAAGAATGAGGATTCCTGGTTGTTTTTTTTTTAATTTTTAATTTTTAGTCTTACATGGTTTAAATTCAGCAGAGAGTCAATGTCTGCACCAGCACTGGATTGGAACAAACACTGAGCAAAAACAAAAGCTGCAGTTAACCAAGTCTTACAACAGAAATCAGTGGCTGGTGCCAGTAACAGAGGCAAGCAGTGTTCCACTAAAAATGCACAAGTCCGGATCTTGGCATCCAGCAGGGAATCAACTTTACACACCAGAGCCATTACTAGAGCAGCAGCAGGAAGAGTTGATGTGTTTCATCGCATTCAATCTCTCCACATGTTTCGTCTCCTGGGAATGCACTTCAATCGGCTTGTATACAAGTATTTTGCTTCCAACTGCACAGTATACACCAAGCAGCGCCCACTTCATTTGTTTTCCGCAGCCATTTTCCGAATGAACGATTCAATTCACCCATCTCATCCATCCATACATTTCTCCACTTGTTTTTCTTCAGGTCATTGTCGATCTTCCGTGCCTCTGCTTCGTCGTTAATCAGCTCCATTTTTGACAAAGACAAAGCACTATGATATGGTCTTCATGCACTGAAAATAAGATGGCGGATTTCAAATACGAGTGGTGCGAAAACCTGAATCGGAACACGAAACGTGCACATGGGGGAAAAAAAAAAAGAAAAAAAAGGGGAAAAATGTGGTATATGGAATTCCGTGTCAATACGGAAGGCCTCCCACCCCTGCACACACGCATGTCTACAGAGACCAGCGCACACAGGCAGAGGACGGCAATACACACACAGTCCTCTATCCAGATGAACTCACCCAGCGTGTTAGAGGAGATGTCCAGCGTCAGTTTTCTCTCAGTTCTGTGGCTCCTGACAGCCTCCACAAAATCTGCACGAATCACTGTGGGGCCAAAAAAAAAAAAAATCACAAAAATGGACATCACAAACTCTGCATCGATTTCTGCGTCCCGCCCCTTCTCTCAAAGCACACCACAAACTCTGCACGGTTTACAGTGTCCCACCTCTTCTCCCAAAGCCCCTCAAAGCACACCACAAACTCTCTGCATGGTTTACAGTGTCCCACCTCTTCTCCCAAAGCCCCTCAAAGCACACCACAAACTCTGCATGGTTTACTGTGTCCCACCTCTTCTCCCAATGCCCCTCAAAGCACACCACAAACTCTGCATGGTTTACTTTGTCCCATCCCTTCTCTGAAAGCCCCTCGAAGCACACCACAAACTCTGCATGGTTTACAGTGTCCCAACTCTTCTCCCAAAGCCCCTCAAAGCACACCACAAACTCTGCATGGTTTACTTTGTCCCACCCTTTCTCCCAACAGCTCTCAAAGCACACCATAAACTCTGCATGGTTTACTGTGTCTCACCTCTACTCCCAAAGCCCCTCAAAGCACACCACAAACTCTGCATGGTTTACTTTGTCCCGCCCTTTCTCCCAATGCTTGTCAAAGCACACCACAAACTCTACATATTTTACTTTGTCCCGCCCTTTCTCCCAACAGCTCTCAAAGCACACCACAAACTCTGCATGGTTTACTGTGTCCCACCTCTACTCCCAAAGCCCCTCAAAGCACACCACAAACTCTGCAAGGTTTACTTCGTCTCATCCCTTCTCTGAAAGCCTCTCAAAGCACACCACAAACTTTGCGTGGTTTACTGTGTCCCACCTCTTCTCTGAAAGCCTCTCAAAGTACACCACAAACTGAAAAAATTACTGTGGGCAAAAGTGCTCAACACAAACTATGGGGCCAAACAATTCACACACACACAGACATACACACACATACAAACTGCATGGTTCAATATGGGAGGATAGAACAACCCATATGTAACTTACTGTCTCTCTTCCCTACACCAAAGGAACAAAATGACAGCACAGAATACATTCAGACAAGACAAAGAAATATTCAAAATACTTGATTATTGTACTACATTATCAAATACAGGTGAATTATTTGGCATAAATACATTGCTTTGAAGGAAGATTATAAAATAAAATACATTAATTTCATCTAACTACTGAGTAACATGTGTATCAGTATCTTCGAAAAGACAAACACAGGTGTCACTCTTCAACTCATTTTTGAGAAATGGCTCAGTGTTCCAAGGTCTTTAGAAGGAAAACTTCCCAAACTTGGCAAGAGAGTGTATGTGATGTTTATGAACCTTTTTTATTACGAAAAAACAACAACAAAACCCAAAACAAAAGCTTGATTAACATGTGGTAAAATGTACACATGGCATGCTTTACTCTGACAAGGAAAAATAAGTAAAACTCAAGGTGCATGGTTGACTAGGCTGGGGCGGGCTGAAAATATCAACAACAACAAAGAACAGCAATTTGAGAAAGGAAGCAATGGCTCAGAGACAAAAAGTCCGCCCCAGCCCCCCATGTTGTTGTTGTTGTTTCCTGGCTAAACAACTCCAGGGATCATCCTAACTGCTGAAGTACTTGAACACTATGGTACAAATACATTAGCTGGGGATGAGAACATGTCGTGTGTGACCGCTTTAGATTACCCCACCACATGGGCAGCCACATTCCGACTTCGAGGGATTTTTGAGAATGATGTTGTTATGCTAGGAGCTTGTCACGACTGAAGACTATCCCCCACGTAAATATGCAGAGCATAACAATATTTTGATGCAGCCTTGGTATTCTAGCACATGTCAATTGGTCTGACACAGCCTTAAGCCAAGGCGAACCCCCCCCCTCCCCCCCCCCTTAAATTTGAGTGTGTTTAAAGAACAAAAAAAAGGCAAAATTCCACTTTTTAGCATATTTTTAACACACATTTCTCATGTCTTTACGATAGACAACAGTCTCTACACTCACTGGGCAGAGGACGTAAGGTAAAGTAAGGTAAGGTAATGTTGTTTATAGCCCAGCCTATCGCAAAGGGCCATATTAGGGCTGTCACTGTTTTGAAGTCAACTTACAAGTCATTACATAGAAAAAAAGAAGAAGAAAAAAAAAAAGAGTTGGGGGTGGGTGGGTTGGGGGGAGGGGGGTGGGGAGCGAGGCATGAGGGTGGGTGGGTTGGAAACAACCATCACCTCCATCTTTCTGCTCTCCCCACCACAGACAGACTTACAGTGGTTTTCCTGGACATTGCACCGGACCAGCACCAATGAGCTGAGGGTGGGGGAGTTGCGAAGAATCTGACTCAGCTGCTGCCACTGGTCATCGGTGAAGCGTGACACACTGCCGTTCAGCTCGATACAGCCCAGCGACGGGTGCGCTGCACAAACAGCACAGACCAACACGCAGCCGTCACCTATGTCCTTGACACAGTCACAGGGCAATGTTACTGGCGAAGAGACAGTCACTGGGACAGGATTTTTAGAAATGATTAGGATTTTCTGATGAGAAAGAGCTCTGGATAGTAAAACGCGTCCTATGCCCTTTAACCCCTTGACTGCCGCTATTTTGTATCAGTTTTGCACTTCTGTGTGCTGGAGCAAAATTTGACTTTTTGCGGTAGGTTCACTAATTTGATCAGTGCTCATTTATTTGTGGAGATATCTCTTAGATTTTTGGCATGTTTTCTTCTCATACCCAGGGCTATAATACCTGCAAATAATATTTGATTTTGTTCATTCTAAGTATAATAAATAATCTTATAATTCAACTTTAAAAAAAAAATTATATTTTGCAAGCATACAAAAACCCACAGCAGCAAAACAAAAAAACATACAAACTCAGCCAAAAGTGGTTTTAGTGTTTACTGAACTCCTGTGTAAATATTTGGTAGTGAATTTACCACCCGCAATTGTTGTTTTATATGATACATTTATGCATTTCTGGGGTACAGTACAATCCAGGTATCAAGGGACACAATTTTGTTTTCTTAGGTAGGTTCACTGACATGCCCAGTGCTCTTTCAATTCTTGACATACATCTTAGATACTTGGGAAATTTTCTTGTTATATCCTTGGCTACAACCAGATATCACAATAGTTTGATTTTGTTTGTAATGAGTAGACCAAAAATATATATAATGATGAATGTTTTGTTTGAAAAACACTTTTAGAACATAAACAAAACTATAGCACTAAAATCACAATGAAATACCATAAAAACTTGTGTTAGTATTCTTTGAACTTCAGGACAAACATCTGTATTCACAATAAAGCTTGACAATGCATAAAATGTTTAGCAACCCATATCATGGGGGGGGGGGGGGGGGGGGGGGGGGGGGGGCAATCCAGCCCAGGTAACATGGGAAAGAAGAATGGAATTGAACATTATCCACAGCATCAGTCTGCACATCTTGCAAGCCTCTTGGGAATTGGTCTTGTTTAGCAGAGATGAACTAACAATAACAACACTAAGTGTAACTTCCAATTATTTTGTCAGTTTTCTTTCACACATGTGGTTTGGTTCACTCATGAACTAAGTGCGATTGATAAAAAGCCATTACCACAGAAGGTAATAAATTGCAAAACCAACCACCACCACCAACAAAAAACAACCAGAGACTGCAGAGATAGGACTAGAAGGAACAGGACCCACAATGATGAAAGCACACTATCAACTGAAAAATCACACTGTGCACAGCAGATATACACCACACCACAGAACCTATGGACAAGAAGATCAGGATCCCACACACTGCCAGTAAATGCAAGTAAGTGACTGACACACACACTGTGCACAAGCACCAAATCAAAAGCAACACACACACAACCACACTTTTCCACACACACACACACACATACAAAACACACACAGCACACACATGCAAAAGCACCACACACACACAACACCATGCACAAAACACCACACACACCAATGTAATACCCACACCATGCAAACCAATGCTCCCCTCCTCTCCATAACACACACACACACAGGCCGCACAAACACCCCACCCCCTCACACGGACCCACACACACATTACACATCCACAAAACACCTCCACGAAATGCCATGGGCTTGAAATTGCCGATGTTTACCTTGATACCTGGTCCCGTGAAAGAAGGTCAGTTGGGCAATCACACCCTCTGTCAATTTTGAGAAACAAGTTCCGACTGACGCGTGCCCCCCTCTTTCCTTGCACGCCCGTCACACGGACCCTCGCCTTTGTACAAAAACCCCATCCCTTCCTCGACTCCTCCTCCCGGACCTCTCCGAAAGGAAGGGATGGGGGCAGTCGACATACAGGGAACTCTGGTCGTCACTTCACCATTCGGCCCCACTTGCGCCTGTATCGCTCGGTTTGAAGTGGGAATCAGCTTCGTCAACACACATTCAAACCTCCGATAACAAGAGGGAGTGTTGTTGTAAAACTTTATTCTCCTCCGAATGCTTCAATTCCACTTCTTTGAAGTCTTCGTCATCGCTTTCACGTCTCGGATAACTTCTTGAAGCAACTTCAGAATTAGATCGTTTGAAAACGGTACGCGCCTGATCAACTTTCTGCTTGACTTCGCATTTCGACATGATAAATCTTCGAACTTTGCCGAATTATTGACCGAATTGAAGCGAGACAGGTCAGTACACTGACCCTGAAAGAAGAAACCGTCCTTTAGGGTCCCTGCAACCGTTCAAACCATTTTTTTTCCTTGCTCCTTCTTTAAATCGCCAATTTTGATGATTGAAATATCTCGAACACCGTTTGAGCAAGGCACACAAGCTTTCCCGAAACCATACTCGAACGCCGTTGTGCAGGCAGTCAAGGTTAAAAAAGACGTTTGTTCAGAAGTTCGGAATGACGTGTTTATGAGTTATTGCTGACTTGATCAGACTGCACCAAATCTAGTCGAGATAATGTATTCTGGAAATATTTGTTTAAAAAAAAGATACAGGTGAAACAAGTTGTCCACATAATTATTCTGAAAATATTTCATGTATTTTGGAAATATTTGTTTAAAAAAAGATACAGTGAAACAAGTTGTCCACATATATATTCTGAAAATATTTGTTTGCTTTAAAAAACACAAGTGGAAAAAAATTCTCTTGCATGTTCAATACAGCCTTCTTTAACCCAAAACTGTTCAGAAATCCTTTGTTTCAGTCATCAATTAATGGGCAACACTTTCTGAACTGATCTTTTATTATCTACTTCTGAAATAACACTGGAACACACAGCAGATGTTAGACTTGTCTTTTGAACAACAAAATTCACAGTAATCAACTTAAACAACAACAAAAAGTTTGACTTCTTCTTACTTTGAAATTGGACTTTTTCAGCTGTGTGTAACTGTGATCAGAATGTTATGGTTTATGCCACTTTTATCACAAAGAGTATAAAAAACCCTGAAAAATAATCTGCCTCAATTAAAAAAAAAACAAAAAAACTAACAAATAAACAAAACAGCTGCTTCATACATAAGGAGAGTGTCATCCTGCTGGCCAATTCCGAGCACAATACGGAAACAATCTTGTTATACAAATAAATGATCAGACACTCTCATGTATGGCAAACACATGCAATCCAGTTTGCTATGTCTTAAAATCCAGTGCCACACATGAGACCTGAGCAAGTGGGGAAAGCTGAAAATTCCAGAGGGTCAGGAGTGGAGTTGAACTCTGGGTGGGCTCCAGGGCCAATGGCCTTGAGGGCTTGAGAGTTAAGTCCCTGAAGCTGCTTTGCTTTTTGTTTTCAGACTTTTAAACTTGGTGCTATGCTCAGGCCATTATGCATCCCAACAATTCTTGATGCCTGATGACTTGTCAATGTTCCTGCCAGTTCCTCTGTTCTGAGCCTCTGAAACATTCTGAGCCAACAGATTTTTTACCACTCCAATTCTGAGGCACCAGCAGAAGCTTCGACAAACCAAACTGAAGTAAAACAATCAACTGGTTTGAGAACTTGAAACCTGATGGTTACATACCGCACTCCACCCCCACCCCCTGATTTTCTCAATGAAGGTTTATGCAAATGTCAAGAACGGCTTTTGGAGACTTGAAAAAAGCTTGAATTCAGGTTATTCAAAACCTGAAACATCTTAAGTCCGAGGGCACAGGCTGGGATCGTGGTATATGCTGCACTGGTTCTTCATGCTTGCACGCACATACACTGGTGAAAACAAAGCAGCAAAAACTTGTGTTCCTCCGTTTCCCTGGCACTGGGGAAAGTTTCTGCCATGCACATCTTCTGACGCAGCTGGTCAAGTTTGCTGCATAAGCAGACCTGCCTACCTCATGTTATGCTCATCAGTAATAACCACAGAGATTTTCAGTAATTTTGCATTTTCCTTCAGTAATTCCACGGACGCGTAATACACAGCGTTTTTGAACAAATAATGTGTACAAAACTCCAACTACATTTTTAACATTTTAACAAAAAATATAAACAGTAAAAAAGGAACAAAAACAACAAAGCAGAATTAAAATACCTTGGGATGATGGCTGATGACAGACTCAGGACAGGAGTTTCAGGTCAATTCAAAGGTGATATACTTGACAGTTTGTAACTTACACAGCAGTCGCCACAGATGACACCACTGATGAAGAACCTAATGTACAACCCCCCCTCCCCCCCAAAAAAAAAAAAACTACAAAAATGTGTGTGTGTGTGTGTGTGTGTGTGTGTGTGTTGTGTGTGGTGTGTTGCACTAAGCCTTGTATTGTGCCTGAGAGATTGCTGAGTCTGGAAACATCCTTTTCATTTTCGCCACTATCTTGTCAGCACAGCTCAGGGACAAGTTGTTTCCGCAGATCAGCTCACACAACAGTCTTTCTGCGTTGGTGATCTTCCGTGTGTGGGTCTGACGGCTGCTCTCGCTGGATTTCGTAAACAACGATGTGATCTTCTGACTGGAGGCACTGGCAGCTGTCTCTTTGTGCATTTTCCCCGAGATATGGCGCTTGCAGTCATTTGCTCCCCCATGTCCGATGGAGAAGTCTGAATTGCACACCGAGCAGTATACAAATCCAGGTCCATGTTTTTTGGATTGCAAAAGACAAGGCCAAGTCCGCGTGTATTTACTTCGGAACACTTGCTTCTTCGCCTTCTTCCGTTGTGGCACAGTGGTTTTCGAACCCTCGTCGTCGGTTTCATGCAAACGTTTAGAAGATTTCTCCGCCATTTTCACAAACGCGGCAAAAAATCGGTTGAAACTTTGTCTTACAATGGCTGAACAAAAGGCTTCGAATGGCGCGCACAGATGTGATGGCGCGTCGTGTTGGCCCACAGCACCACATTGACCAATCGCAAGTTCGAACCATCTGTGGTTTCGGCTTGAGTCAAGGGAAGTTACTCTGTGGTCTCGGAAAGGTCTAGCAGTCGACAATTTTTCGAGTCTGGAATTTGCGTAGTTTTTCAATTTTCTTTTCCGTAATTTCGCACGGAAAATCGTACCTCCGTAATGGGGGGTTAATTTCCGTAAGATTACGGACGATTACGGAAGGGTAGGCAGGTCTGCATAAGCATAGGAATGGAAGAGATGCCATTTATTTCCTGACACAGCAAAAAAATTACTGTAAACAGCGCTGTGTGTAGCGCATCTTACAGAGGCAAGCTAAAAACCAGAATGCATGAGCTAAGCGATGCATCAGGCAAAAATGCAACCAAGAGGACAGGAACATCATCTTTCACTATTTGGAAGGCCATTGGGTATACTAATCTCAACATTCAAGAAGCTGAATCCTTTCGCCCCTTCAAGGGTGTGAAGATACCATCAAAACACACTGGACCGATTCATAACGAACACCTTACGATGAATCATTCATCACTTGCAAACAGTGATTCCTGTTGATCTGATTGGCTGTGCGTCCATCTTCTGAGTGGCTGGCCGGCTGTTCACCAGACTTCACAGCGCATGGTGTCAAAATGTTGGTGTTTCAAGGATGAGAACAGATTTTAAAAAAGCAGAGGAGATTTTTCTGTTGGGGGTCTGGGGGCAGAGCCCCAGTGGGGTCAAGGGGCAACGCCCCTGCGGGGGTCAGGGGGCAGCGCCCCCTGAAGCTGAAGCATTTTTAATATATAAACAAGAAAAATCCACATTTAAAACCATCAAAATATGTTTCTAGCCCTTATCTAAATTGAACTAAATTTATCTACATTCTGTTATTAAAATCACATTTCACACAAGGCATTACTATTAAAACTAAACTATATTTCAGTTTTTCACAAAAGGCACATAAATACAAAAACAATTTGGCCTTACCTGCTAGTAGTAGTAGAAGTAGGCCTTTTTCTTTTCTGCTTCAGTGTGTCCTTGGTAGAATATCACACTCTTTGCTGGCATTTGTCTTTCGATACTTCTTTATTTACAGTTCTCAAGAGGTTGATCTGTTAGTGTAGGCCTCATACGATCTGTGAAACACCTACACCACTGAAATGAAGTCTTTCAATTGAATCTTAGTCCAAAATTACACCTCTCATTGAACTCTTTTTTTTTATACTAACTAATGCTATTCTTAGTCAAAATCAACACTAATTTAACACCAGCAATCGTAATGAAGCCACGACTTCCGAAGCTGATTTTCTGTTGCAAGCAACACATAACGCCTGCTCTTCACTGCTTTTGCATATGCTATCTCCAACTCTACTCCCACAACACCTCTTCCTCGAGCCAGTTTTCTTTCCAACGGTTGGGATATTTTTTCCTTTTTTTTTGCGATTTCGTTCGACGCCATGACTCACAAATGACACTCGGTCGATCGGCGCTGTAAGCGGATGTGCAGTGGTTGGCCGAGTCAACCGGTAAAAACCAGCCCATTTGGGAATCTCGCCGGAGGCGTCTCGCCGAGATTGGGAGCAAAAAAATCGCGATAGGGCCTAGCTTTTTTTTTTTTTCGGCGGAGATTTTTTCGAACGGCGGAGATTTTTTAAGAGACGGCGGAACGGCGGAGAACGGCGGAGCTGTTTTTCACCCTGTGTTTCAAGCACACACTCAGTGGCCTGCTCACAGGCAAAGCTTACACGCAGCCAGTAAAGCAACCTCATCGAACAAACCCACAGGAGCAGATGACATACATGCTTACCGTCATGGGCAATACAGTCCGAATGAACACTTCTTTCCCAAACAAGTGGTTAGTTGTCTGTGCAAGAGAAGGGGACTGAGACAAATAACTGGAAAGTGAAGATTCCCTTTTGTACATCTTTGGCCAGACTTGCAGAGACAAACTGGCGACCCTGGATACCTGGCTGACAGGTAAATTGAAACAATTTGGAATCTCAACGATGACTGCTTCAAACTCTGTTCTGCGGTTGGTTTCAATCAAAGGGAAGAGGTGATTGCAGACAGAAAATGACCGCCTAACAAAGGAACAAATTACAAAATAGGCACAACATGTTTCCACCTACAGGATCTTCTTTTTTCTTTCGCTTCTTTCTGGGGATGAGGTGACGGCTTAAAAACATTAGCCTGCAGAGGCCCAGAATCTGTCATCCTCACAGTCTAATTCCTATCCATCCACTCCATCAGTCTATTCCTATCCATCCACACCATCAGTCTATTTCCTATCCATCCCTCCATCCATCATTGCTACCCCCATCCACACCATCAGTTATTCCTATCCATCCACACCACCATCTATATTTCCAATCCATCCACTCCATCCGTCCCCCTTTCCTATCCATCCACACCATCCGCTATTTCCTATCCATCCACACCATTTCCATCCCATTTCCCAAACCATCCACTCCATCCGTCCATTTCCTATCCATCCACACCATCCCGTCCATCCACACCATCCGTCTATTTCCTATCCATCCACACCTCCATCTATTTCCTATCCATCCACCTCCATCTTGTCTATTTCCTATCCATCCACACCATCATCTATTTTCTATCCATCTACTCCATCCGTCCATTTCCTATCCATCCACACCACCCGTCCATCCACACCATCCGTCTATTTCCTATCCACCTCCACACCATTTCCCTCTATTTCCTATCCATCCACACCATCCGTCTATTTCCTATCCATCCACACCATCATTCATTTCCTATCCATCCCCTCCATCCGTCTATTTCCTAACCATCCACACCACAGTCTATTTCCTATCCATCCCACTCCATCCGTCCATTTCCTATCCACCACACCACCCCGTCCATCCACACCCATCCGTCTATTTCCCATCCATCCACACCATCCGTCTATTTCCTATCCATCCACACCATCCGTCTATTTCCTATCCATCCCCCACCATCCGTCTATTTTCTATCCATCCACACCAAACCGTCTATTTCCTATCCATTTCCCCACCATCCGTCTATTCCCTAACCATCCACCTATTCTATCCATCCACTCCACCTCTATTTCCTATCCATCACACCATCCGTCTATTTCCTATCCATCCACACCATCCATCTATTTCTATCCATCCACACCATCCCTCATTTTCCCCATCCATCCCACCATCATCTATTTTTCCTATCCATCCACACCATCCCTCTATTTTTCCATCCATCCACACCATCGTCTATTTCCTATCCATCCACACCATCCACCTATTTCCCATCCATCCACACCCTCCGTCTATTTCCTAACCATCCACACCATCCATCTATTTCCTATCCATCCCTTCTATTTCCTATCCATCCACTCCATCGTCTATTTCCTATCCATCCCACCCTCAGTCTATTTCCTATCCATCACTCCATCCGTCCATTTCCTATCCTCCACACCATCCGTCCATCCACCCATCCGTCTATTTCCAATCCATCCACACATCCGTCTATTTCCATCCATCCACACAATCTGTCCTTAATTTCCTATCCATCCACACCATCCATCTATTCCTTCCCATCCCCCATCAGTCCCATTCCTATCCATCCACACCATCCATCTATTTTCCTATCCATCCACTCCATCAGTCATTCCTATCCATCCACTCCATCCGTCTTCCGATCCATCCACTCCAACCGTCTAATTTCTATCCAAACCACTCCATCCGTCTATTTCCCATCACTATGGCCAGTCTTTTTCATATTCATCCATCCACCTGTCACTGTGTCTATCAGTCTATTTCATATCCGTCCATCCATCATTGTGTCTATCAGTCTGTCTCACCACCATCCACATATATTTACATTATGTCCTTCAATATATCGTATGTCCATCCATCTACTGATCAATATACCCGTCAGTCAATCACATATCCATTCCATCCATATATCGATAATTACGTCCATCAGTTTATCTCCTGTTCAGTCAATCCATCCATCCGTAAGTCCAACAATCCAATCCTCAATACACCAATCCGTTGATGAATCCATCCCTCAATTACATCCATCCATCAGTGGCACACTCAATGCCTTCATTCCTCCCTCCCTCCGTCTATCACACCCCATCCTTCCGTCTCTCACCTCCACTATCCAAGGCTCCCAGGAAAAGATCCAGCGAAATTTCATCCAGGAAACAGTCATGCATTGAAATATGATGCAAAGCATGGTTTCGCTGGATGAAATGTGTCAGGCGGTTGAATGAGCCACGGCTGTTAAAACTCACAAACTTCAGACACAGTGCTTGCAGCCCTGGCCCAGTGTTCCTTGCAAAGAAAAACCAAACTCACAATGACTTCAAAGAAACAAAGAGAGGACAAAACAAAGAACAACCAAACTCACAGCGACTTTAAAGAAACAAAGGGAGGACAAAACAAAGAAAAACCAAACTCACAATGACTTCAAAGAAACAAAGAGAGGACAAAACTAAGAACAACCAAACTCACAGCGACTTTAAAGAAACAAAGGGAGGACCAGCAAAGAACAACCAAACTCACAATGACTTCAAAGAAACAAAGAGAGGACAAAACTAAGAACAACCAAACTCACAGCGACTTTAAAGAAACAAAGGGAGGACCAGCAAAGAACAACCAAACTCACAATGACTTCAAAGAAACAAAGAGAGGACCAGCAAAGAACAACCAAACTCACAATGACTTCAAAGAAACAAAGAGAGGACAAAACGAAGAACAACCAAACTCACAGTGACTTTAAAGAAACAAAGAGAGGACCAGCAAAGGACAACCAAACTCACAATGACTTCGAAGAAACAAAAAGACAACCAACAAAGAACAACCAAACTCACAATTGCTGAAACAAAACAAACAGTGGACTGTCTAAGAGCAACCAAACTTGCAATGACAACATGAAAACAAAGCGTCGACCGTCAAAGACCAACCAACCCCCCCCCCCCCCCCCCCCCCCCCAAAAAAAAGAAAAAAAAAAAAAGGACAGTCAAAGAGCAACCAAAGTTACATTATGTGATAATGACAAAGAAACAATAAGTGTTTAAAAAAAAACACCCTAATTAACACTGTGTAACCATGAGAATAACAAAAACAAAGAGAGAATGGTTAAAGAACCAAACTAACATTGAGTAACAATGTCTAGAACAAAATAAAGAGTGGATGACAAAAATTAAACCAAACCTTACACTGTCAGTAACAACAAAACTTTCCCCGAAGATGGAGTATGGCTGCCTTAATGGCGGGATAAAAAAGGGTCATACACACAAAACTCCACTGCCTGGCTATACAGGGAGTGTCCGCAGGAGAATCAGCCTGCGTACGCAGAAAGAAAGAAAAGAAAAGTAACAACAAAACAAAGAGCCAATGGATTATGAACAACCAATGAACACTGTGTAACAGCAATACAACCAAAACAGAACTGATGAGCACAAGAAAAAGCTGACATATAATAAACTGTAACAGAGAAAAAAACCCTCACATCTGCACAACAGGCCAGTGGGCACGAAAGACTGAGAAATAAGAAAGACGGCGAAGAATGATAATCTAATTAAAAAAACAACAACAAAACAAAAACAAAAAAAAAAGAAGAAAGAAAAGACACAGGGACACACACACACACAAAGAGAAATTACTTGCACAAAACTTCACGAAGGTGGAATAGTTTACAAGCTGACACAATACTAGTCATCACCCAGTATTCCCATGGGAAAGGGGTTGGGTGGGTCCCATGAAAACTATGACCTTTCTACATGTCAGACCTGTTAACTTGTCATCGAAAATGAGCATATTTTCTACAAAGAATGCGTGCCAGATTCCAAATTTCTGTAAAAGTAGGAGGGAGGAGGGTCCTTCATTTTGTTTTCACGAGCCATCACGCTGCAGACGTTTCTTACCTGTTGCAACCACCTGATCTTGCACTGACTACTGTACAACAGGTTCTTTCTGACACAAATTACTTTCAAACCTGATTCATCAGCATACTTTGGCTCACTCGTAAGTTTTTTGACGTTACAGGGCACGCTGTCAAAAGAAACAGACACTGCAAAATGAGATTTCGTGCAGAAGTTTGCAAGAGTTGTCACTCTTTGGTCAAAACCTCCGCCGCAGTTATCATACACAAGTTCAATTACTGCTGAAGAACTTTGTCTCCAGAATTTTTTTTCGATGTATTTTGATATAATTTGTCGGATTCATCATATTGTTTGCGAAACATGTATGCAAAATATGGCGAATTGTATGGGTAAACCGGTTTGACTTGTCCACAGACAATGCTCACAGAGCTGAGCTTTCCTCCACAAAATTATATCACTTACACTTTGTCACCACTGGTGCTCGTCTCTTCAGAATCACTTGTCTGCATATTCTTTCTGAGGTCAGCATACAGGCTGAGTGGACCATTTGGGCAGAAATCTTCTCCAAATAAGTACTCCCACTGCATTAAATGCACAGGGAAGGAGTTGATCTTCAGAAGCCGCATCGGCTGCGTTCTGAAACAGGCACACCTCTCAACGTCAGAGGCCACCACGAAGTGTGTGACCCGAGGGTTTGCAGGAGGAGAGAGGGGGGGGGGGGGGGGGAGGTGGAAGGAGGGGGAGGGGGATAAAATAGAAGGATGATGGGTGTGTCTGTGTGATGGGCATTGTGGGAATGGGTTTGGGTGGGAACAAGTGTGAAAGTGTTGCTGCATATAGGGGGCATCCTTCTCTTTTGCGTCAGGATACGCTCTGTGTGTGTGTGTGCATGCGTGTGTGAGAGAAAGTGTGTGTGTGTGTGTGTGTGTGTGTGCGTGTGTGTGTGTATGTGTGAAAGTATGTGTAGATTTGTCACTTGACACAGACAGAACGTGAGAGAGAGAGAGAGAGAGAGAGAGAGAGAGAGAGAGAGAGAGAGAGAGAGATAGAGAACAATGAACACTACCTTAATGTGAATTTAAGCCTTTGCCCACATTCTTTGGTTACAGAAATACGAAAGAACAAGAATGTATATAGAGCCATGAACAAACTTTTAAATGTGGACAAAGTTTACAGTGTGAAAATAGATTTGAACTGAACCAGACTGCAGGGTTACTACAAATTAGCCAAAGGACCAATCAACACGCAGAACAAGGTGTGAAGTAATGTCAAGTTAATACACCGTACGAAGCAGACCTGGGAATGTCTTCTTCAAATATATCACACAAACGAAGAAAAAAAAAAAATCTGCATAAAAAAAATTGCTCCTCTGGCACGAGTCGGCATGAGAATTACAATATGGAGGAACCAAACAGCTTAGTACACTGCATCGCACACTATCTACTGCAACTGACTTTTTTGCTTTGTTTCATATTTTTGTTGTTGTTGTTTTTAAAAAAAATAAAAAATAAGAACGGTATGATAGCAATTGCATTTGGTACATCCCTTAAGAAACTCTGTTATGGGTCAGATGCTGTATAACAGTACATCATCATCATCATCATCATTATCATTAAATTTTAAAATGCATCAGAGCAAGACAGAAGAGCGGGAAAGGGTGATGCTAATGAGGAAAAAGACAAAACAGAGCATGCAGAGATTAAAAAAAAAATGGCAGAAGAAAAGACAGAAGAAAGAAAGGAGAAGGGAAACAGAGTTGGTGGCGGCGTAAAAAAAAAAAAAAAAAAAAAAAGAAAGAAAGAAGGGGAGACAAACTAGGAGAATCAAGGATAAGATAAGATAATGTTGCTTATAGCCCAGCCGACCGCAGAGGGCCACATCAGATGCCACCTGACAAAACAAAAAAAAAAAAGAAAGAAAGAAGGGGAGACAAACTAGGAGAATCAAGGATGCCACCTGATCTAAGTGACCCCGATGGGAAAACTGATGAACACCGGTTCTCACAATTTTACAGGCCGGAAAGTACAAAGTGGCAGGGGTAAGAGAATGAGTGCTATCCATCTTCGATTCTGTAATGGTGGGGAGGAGGAGAGGAGGGGACCCCATGATAATGTGCTCGATATTCCTAATCCAACACTGTTTTTCGTGCTGTCGTCATTCTTTCACTCACTAAGCTAAGGCCACTTCGCCTTGTTTTTCAAGCTTGACTAGAGTACTGAAGTATTTTTTATCATTCCATACATTTCTCGACTTTGTCACAGCTTACCTTGCCGACATAGCTGACGATGGAGTGCAGAGAAGGTATTGTGAATAGAAACTTAATAATGGTACTGAAAACAACTTCAAACCAATCTCAACCGGGGTGGCTTTTTGCTGCTTGCAGATGAATCAGTTCTCCATTGATTATTTTTTTTTTTTCAAACTTTTTTATTCAAGTTTTTTTTTTTTTACATAAACACAGTGACAAACATGATAAAAGATAATAAGAAAAATAATAATAATGATAATAATAATATTGTTGATAATAATAATCACATGAAGGAAAATATAATGAAAAAGCAATAATAAACACAGCAGCCATGTCAATTATGCAGTTATGGTGGACCCGTTTAAGGGCTAATTAATTTAGTGTAGAAATGACAGCAGCAGTAACAGGTAATGATAGAAGCAACAATTCTTTCAACATGTATAGAGCTGATCCTTTCAACATATACATATATACACATATATATACACACATACATATATATATATATATATACACACATATATATACATATACATACATACATATATATACTAGATAATCATGTTACAATGGCTGCACACATATACATACAGTGAGATACACACACACACACACACACACAGTATACACACGAGAGGTCAAAGGCTCCTGATATTGTTACTATACAGTATACTTGGATTTTTCCCCCTTCTCTTATCATATATCATGGAAGCTAGTTGAAACTCTAGGTCCTCTAGTCTGAAATAGTAAGCAATGGTTTATAGGGAGCCATTTCAAAATAAACTCGTTATGACAAAAATTTTTACGTGCTATGTACTCTTCAGTTTTATATCTGTGGCTCAGTTTGTTAAAAAAACCCTGAAGAACTGGTGGATTTTTATTCATTTTACATTGGTACAGATATTGCTTCACAAATACTAATATAAAATAAACGATGTCGTCAATAGTTATATTTTTATCAAAGCCAAGAATAGCCAGTGGTGCAGTTATCCTAAGATTGTACACTGTTGGACATTTATCATTCAACAAATTGGTGAATGTCTGCCAAAACCGTTGGACAATATCACACTCCCAAAACATATGTGCTATGCTGTCCTCTATCGTATCACAAAAATCACATTTGTCATTCGTTACTACACCCATTCTTTTCAAAATCACATTTGTTCCTAAACACCTATGTATAATCTTCAGTTGGGTTCTCCATTGATTATGTAAGGAAATCCTTGCAAAGCTGAGAACGACTAGGTCTTTCACGTTGACAGCAGTTTCTGAACTGCTGGTAGTTGCACTCAGAGGCTATTTTCAGAATTTCTTATGGATTGGTTTTCTGGCCTAGACTGAAAAGCGACATTCCTAGAACGGGAAAAGCCAGCAAGAAATCCCACCCCCCTCAAGTCTGAACAAAAGAACACAAAATTTCGCAGGGCCTGAAAAGTGCTTTTCAGATTTGAGCCTGAAAAATGGCACCCCAAAAGAATACAGCTGAGGAAGAAAGAGAAACGAGGAAGCACAAAGCGTCAGAAGATCAAACAGATGATAGAGTACTGAGAAAGAAAAAGAACAGAAGATGGGGTGAGGACCTTTTTGCACCACGATCCGATCCAGAGAGAACGCCCAGCACTTTCCAGAAGAACTTGCCCAGAGTGTTCCACTGTTGATCATTGAGGGCAGTGTTGAAGACCAATGACTGAAAACTGCCCGCTCTGATCCCACTCAGGAGGGCGTCAAGGAAATATTCACTGTCTGCACACACACAATCATCAACAGTAGGGTGTCAAAGAAATATTTACTGTTTGCACACACACACACAACCATCAACAGGAGGGTGTCAAAGAAATACTTACTGTCTGCACACACACACACAACCATCAACAGGAGGGTGTCAAAGAAATATTTACTGTCTGCACACTCACAATCATCAACAGTAGGGTGTCAAAGAAATATTTACTGTCTGCACACACACACACACAACCATTAACAGCAGGGTGTCAAAGAAATATTTACTGTCTGCACACACACACACACAACCATCAACAGTAGGGTGAAAAAGAAATATTTACTGTCTGCACACACACACAATCATCAACAGTAGGATGAAAAAGAAATATTTACTGTCTGCACACTCACACAATCATCAACAGTATGGTGAAAAAGAAATATTTACTGTCTGCACACACACATACAACCATCAACAGGAGGGTGTCAAAGAAATATTTACTGTCTGCACATACACAATCATCAACAGTAGGGCGTCAAAGAAATATTTACTGTCTGCACACTCACAATCATCAAACAGTAGGGCGTCAAAGAAATATTTACTGTCTGCACACACACACAATCATCAACAGTAGGGTGAAAAAGAAATATTTACTGTCTGCACACACACAATCATCAACAGTAGGGTGAAAAAGAAATATTTACTGTCTGCACACTCACAATCATCAACAGTAGGGTGAAAAAGAAATATTTACTGTCTGCACACTCACACACACAATCATCAACAGTAGGGTGAAAAAGAAATATTTACTGTCTGCACACTCACAATCATCAACAGTAGGGTGAAAAAGAAATATTTACTGTCTGCACACTCACAATCATCAACAGTAGGGTGAAAAAGAAATATTTACCGTCTGCACACACACAACCATCAACAGTACGGCGTCAAAGAAGTATTCACTGTCTGCACACACACAATCATCAACAGTAGGGTGAAAAAGAAATATTTACTGTCTGCACACACACGTACAATCATCAAACAGTAGGGCGTCAAAGAAATATTCACTGTCTGCACACACACACATACAATCATCAACAGTTGGGCGTCAAAGAAATATTTACTGTCTGCACACACACACACAATAAATCAACAGTAGGGCGTCAAAGAAATATTTACTGTCTGCACACACACACACAATCATCAACAGTAGGGCGTCAAAGAAATATTTACTGTCTGCACACACACACATACAATCATCAACAGTAGGGCGTCAAAGAAATAGTTACTGTCTGCACACACACACACAACCATCAACAGTACGGCATCAAATAAATACCTACCCTCTCTTAACACACAGTCACCGAGCAATTCGGCAGCATCAAAGAAAAATCTACTGGCTGCACACACACAATCATCAAACATCAAACAGTAGGGCATCAAAAAATACTGTCTGCACACACAATCAGCACACAGTAGGAAACCAAAGAAATATTTACTGTCTGCACACACAATGATCAAACATACGGCTTAAAAAAAACTGTGTCTACAAACACAATCATTGAACAGTAGGTTATCAAAGAAATTGTGTCTGCACATGTATACAATCATTGAACAGTAGGGCATCAAAGAAACACTGGCTGCACACACGATCATCAAACAATAGGGCGTCAAATAAATACTGTCTGCACCAAAAATCAGCAAACAGTAGGTAAAAGAAATTGTGTCTGCACATGTATACAATCATCAAACATTAGAACATCACAGAAATACTATATGCACACACAATCATCAAACAACAGGGCTTCAAAGAAATATTTACTGTCTGCACACACTATCATCAAACATGGGACGTGGAAGAAATACTGTCTGCACACACTGTCAATGAACATTTGGGCTTCAAAGAAATTCTTACTATCTGCACACACAATTATCGAACATTAGGGCTGCAAAGAAATTCTTACTATCTGCACACACAATCATCAAACATTAGGGCTTCTCAACGTTCAACCACAAACACACCTCAGCTACCAATTATGATCTTCCGGTGCACATGTCTGAACTCTAACTGCTGAGTTTTTTCCAGCTACTTGCACTTCCCCTGACAAGACTTTCAGGGCTTAAAACAGGAGGAGGAAAAAACCACTGAAACTAGGGGGGTCCGGGGGCATGCCCCCCCGGGAAATTTTTTTAAAAACCGAGTGTAAATCTATGCCATTTTGCGCTTTCTGGACATAATTTCAAGAGTTATTTATGCATAAAAATTGCTGTAAACACATAATTATTACAGGAAGATATATTTGGGAAAAGGGGAGATGGGGTTAAAAATAATAAAATGAACACTCACCCTTTAACTTGAGTGTTTTACAGGTGTTCACCAACTATAGTCTTTGGATGAAATCTCACTTCTGGGGTAGCTCAATAAGTTTCACTTTTCAGGTTTAAAAGATCACACAATCAAGTTTGAAGTTGGAGCACACAAAGTCAAGAACTGCATCAAACACTTTACAGTTCAGTCTCATATAACAGGGATCAACTTGTGGAATCAGCACATTTTGAAAGTCACAATATCCAAATTTTGATAATGGAGATAAACTTGTGGAATCAGCACATAGTGTAAGTCAACCAAATTTTGAAGTTCCTGAATTATAATAAACACTGAAATACAGGATTTCACACACACACACACACACACACACACGCACACACAGAGAAACAGCTGTGTCATTTGGGTGTTTGGGTGGTGGAGGCATTAAAGAAACTCAGCAAGGAACTCTGTTTCTTCTTGCTGCTTGCATTGTCTGCACTGTCTTTGCCATCCACCTTCTTGCTGACTTGAATTTCAACACCATCTTTGTCTGCTGTTTCCTTGCTTTCTCCTGTCTGGATTTCACTCTCTACCATTTCTATTTCGTTCTCATCCACCTTCTTGCTGACAACTTGACTTTTTTGATTAGTTGGAACCCTATCTTTTTCCTTGCTGCCTCCCGCCTGGCTTGCACTCTCCACATTTTCCATATCACCCTCTTTTCTCCCCACAGGATTGCAGTGTTCTATCCTGGCACGTTTTACTGCTGCTAAAGTGTCTTCAGTTACCTTTCTTTTCGTAGTTAACTTTTTTGGTTGAACACCAAGTGACACTGCCAGCTGACTCTTGCTTTCCCTATTTCTTGCTCTTCTGTCTTTGTCTTTTTTGGCTGCACCCATCATGTTCTGCACAAGAGTGCGACTGACTGGTTCTTTCACTGGATCCTTCTTAATGAAGTACTCTGTGGAGGTCTTCCCTGAAGCCTTCAGTGCATATCTGACAGTTTGGATGGCAGAGAAGGTTTCCATGTCCATGTTTGTGGTGGACTTGTCAACAATTTCTCCCATGGCACTGAATGAAGACTCTACTAATGGTCCATGGAAGCAGCTGAGAGCACCTTTCACCACCTTTGTCAGCAGGGGATACTTCTCCTCATTAACTTTCATCCACCATGAGTCTATTCTTTCTTTATCCACCATTTCTGGGATGTGTGTGTCCGTCTGAAAACGTTTCACTTGCAGCTCAAAATCATCCTCAGACCCATCACCAAGTCCTCCAGGTATCAGATTTGGTAACTTAAGAAGTTCTCTTTGAGCTGTCAGTGTACCCCTGGTCTTGGGATCAATGCAGCTGAAACATCTTAAGGCTTCATTGTTGAGTGGCATTTTCTTCAGAAGCACCTTCCCACATGCAATGAATGCTTTCTTTGCTTGAGACAGGAACATGGTCTTGATGCTGTCCTTTGCATGTCGGTTTACTAAAGCTCTTTTCACAAAGCTGCCCACAAACAACTCTGACTTTTTAACAAGAATGCTCTCATCATCAAGGTCCAGTTTCAGCAGATGACGTGGTTTCACCAGAAGTTTGTCAGGTCGAACAAAGCACCCAAGGAAATCTTTGATCAACTCCTCCTGATGGCTGTGGAGTTCATGCATCATAGGATCCTTTGTCTGGAACACTTTAATGTACCCATGCAGAATAGACAGTATGGTAACATAAAAGTGAAGCTGCCACTGTGTTTTGTCATGGTATATGAACAGTTTTTCTGCGATTCTTTTTTTCCGCTCTCTTCCTTCTTTGGTGGCACTTTTTGCTGCTTGATGCACTTCAACCTGTATCTTTCTGATATGCTTTTGAGTCTCTTTGGTGACTTTCTTTTCCTTATACAGATTCTGGATGATGTTTTTATACAGTTTCTGGTCATACTCAGAGAGTAAACTGTAGTAAAAAATCAAAAGGACATCCAACATCCGAAGAGTATCTGCAACAACCTCTACAAGCGACAGCCACCGGTGTGGTACATACTGCTTTGGGGCAGATGGAACTATCTCTAAAGCAATGCAAAGCTTTTCCAGTAAACTTCTGGTATGAGTTGACCACTTGAAGTCTGTGTGCAAGTCATTCAAAAGTTGTTCAGTGTGCCTTTCAAAAGGCTGGCAAAAGGCTTTGGCTGCATTGTGAGCATGGTGACATGTGTCACCATCTACATCCAAGAGATGGGGGGCTTTTCTTCGCCTGATCAGTGCCTCCAGACCAGCTTTCTCACCTCTCATAACCCTGCATGAATCCATCATCACCGACACAAGATTTGTCCAAGGTAAATCAAAGTTTGTAAAAGTTTCTTCCAATTTCTCAAATAGATTTTCACTTGTAACTCGAGTGACAGAATACGATGAAAGATGATTAACTACAACCATCTGCTGCCTTTTGGAAAAATGGCTGACAAGCACAGTTAAAACCTTCTCGTTGTTGGAGTTCATCGCCTCATCAATGTTTAGAGAGAAAGGGGCCTCCTTCAGTTCACTAACAAGTTCGTGACGAAAAGTTTCAGCAACACCAAATTTCAGCTTATAGGATGCAGTTGTGTTTGAGACTGCCATGTTGTTCATGGCTGCTTTGTCGTTGGCAAGGGCCTTGACCAGCTCCACCAGCTTTGGCACAGTATTGAAAGACAAGTTGTTCTCAGCAACAAAGCTGATCAACTGAAACAAAGAAATAGGATATATATCTGTTAAATATGCTGTTGCATGACTGTGCATTAGTATTATACTGAACTCACTTGAGAGAGAGAGAGAGAGAGAGAGAGAGAGAGAGAGAGAGAGAGAGAGAGAGAGATTTGTGTATTTGTAGTGTGTGTGTGTGTGTGTGTGTGTGTGTGTGTGTGTGTGTGTGGTATACGTGTGCGTGTGTGTGTGTGTGTGTGTACTTGTGTGTGTGTGTGTACGTGTGTGTACCGGCTATACCATGTGTAAACATATCTGAAAATATTTTCCCCATGTTATTTGCACTTTTCTATTCTTTCTTTTTTTTTAATCCTTTTCAATTTTCCCCAAAACTGAGTGTGTGTGTGTGTGTGTGTGTGTGTGTGTGTGTGTGTGTGTGTGTGTGTATGTGTGTTTTCGTGCCTGTGTAAATCTGTAAGTAT
Organism: Conus ventricosus; assembly: GCA_018398815.1. NCBI lineage: Eukaryota > Metazoa > Mollusca > Gastropoda > Neogastropoda > Conidae > Conus > Conus ventricosus. The sequence continues at coordinate 77,892,992 of CM031600.1, forward strand.
TTTTGCCATTCTTTGTCATACCATTGCTTCAGCATTTTCAGTCCTGTCTGCAAGAGGAGTCAGTGGTGACAGCTTGTCTTCGTTTCGTGCATGGACTTGAAGCACTGGTTGTAGTCCATAGTGCTCTTTTTCCAAAGGCTGACCTGTAAATGATTTCACAAGCTAAGTTAAAACCTGTTAAAGGGAGAGGGGGGAGGAGAAAGGGAAAACAGGGGGTGGGGTGGGGACAGGAGGGAATCAAAAGAAAATAAGTTGACTTAAGAGGTAACTTATTTAGTCATTAAAAGTAATCCCTACAACATAGACATGGACCTGCGAACAAATAACTTTTAAAAATCACAGGTTATTACTAATGCAAAGAAGACAGAAGAAATAAACAACTGCATCAATATATGACATGTGTCCCATGCAAACTTCCTTTCCTTTTTAACTTTTTTTTTTTTTTTTTTTGGGGGGGGGGGGGGGGGGTGTATATGATGTATATCCCCACTACTTAAAAAAAGGATGGTACAAATTGAGTTGGATGGAGGGGTGAAGAGAGAATAAGACTAAGACTAGTAAGACTTACAAAAGAGAGAGAGAAATTCAGATTCACTACATTCAGATTCAAAACGTTCCTTAATCAAGGATGGAGATTTTAGGCATTGCCTAGTCTTACAATCTAATCTGTCCTTGCTAATCTACATAAAGCACAATCAGATTTAAAAAGAAAAGTAAATAGAATGGATAAAAAGAAAACAAGAAAATTAATATAGACATGGCAATGACAAGCACAGACTGAGAGAGAGAGAGAGAGAGAGGGAGAGAGAGAGAGAGAGAGAGAGAGAGAGAGAGAGAGAGAGATCTTGAGTTTCCTTCATGCAGAAAAAAAGGCAATGGAGGGGGGGTGGGAGGGAGGGCTGGGAAAAAACACTAAAATGTTGCAAACAAACCTGGCAGAGTTGTAGTTCCACTCAGTGCCTTGACGTTCGACGCGTGCTTCGCTGAACGAATGTGATCCTCGAGAGCTTTCTTCCCGCGACCACCGTAACACACTTCCCTTGAGCACAGTTTGCACCAAGCTAAACCTGGTGCAGCAACTTTGCGAAGAAAGTCTCCAATGACTTCTTCGTCAACTTTCTGAAGTGTCCACTCCCATTTCCACTTGTTTTTAATTGCACCGTCGTCAAAAGATTGACCCGCATGAACAATGTCTTCGCGCTCCGCCATTTTGTTTTTTCCGGAAGTCTGGCCGGAAGCTTCGTCCAAGAAAAATCAGGGGCTATAACTTGCAAGCCGATCACGGATGCCTTGCTCCTTTCGGTTTTTTTTTTTTTTTTTTTTTTTTTTTGACAAACCGAAATCGCGGAAATCCGCTCAGACGCGGAACGTTTTAAGCCCTGGACTTTGCACAGTTTTGGCTGGTTTGCTTAAAGATATCAACGGGTATTTTTGTTGTTGTTGTTGTTGTTGTTGTTGCAAGATCCACTGTCCTGCTATGGCCTGCCTGGCAGTCACGTTTCCAGTTTTCAAGACTTCTTTCTTTAGTTTGCCAACCAAAGAGGTTTGGTGATCTGGACAGTGTTATTAAGGTTTTGCATCCAAAATTGGCAAGGTCAAATCTACTAAAAATTTTCTTTGCAAGAATTTTTTCAGTTACGCTATAAAAATCAAAATATGTGAGAAGATGAACTTTAAAGAAATTTTTTTTCTTCTGAACTATCTAGATGCTGGAAAGTATCCAAACAAAATCTCTCTGATCCGGAGAAAACCTTACACATCTAGTTAATCCCAAGACAAATTTTTCAATTTTTTTTTCTGAGCCAGACGTCCATTTTATTCTAGATAACTTGCAGCCCTGCATATGACAAACATCAATGCATAGAACAAAAAAAAAAACAAAAAAAAAAGGAAAAAAAGAAAAAGAAAAATGGAAGAGTCTTAGATCTTACTTTGATGTCACAGATCTAGCATGGCCGAATGCACACACATAGCCAACTGGTGGCTGTATCTAGACACTAGCCGTCTTACCTGCATGACACACAAAAAAAAGCAAGAAAAAAAAAAGCAGGTACTGTTGAAAATAATAACTTGATGGACAGTGCGCAGGATACCATTTGTTGCACACTGCAGTGTTTGGCACAGGCACACATACAGAGAGCTTAACAACAACAAGGGTACAAGCTGCTGACAGACCTGCTTACCCCAAAACTACTTTTAGTGTATTTTTCAACAAAAATTAGCGCATTTTCTTCAAAGAGTGCATGCAAAATTCCAAATTTCTGTAAAAGCAGGAGGGAGAAGGGAAGGTCCTTCATTTTGTTTTTACCTGCCATCACATTGCAGACGCTTCTTGCCAGTAGTAACCACCTTGCATGTAAAGCATGTTCTTTCTCATACAAATTACTTTCAAACCTGATTCATAAGTACACTTTGGCAAATGCTCATGATCTCTAGCTTTTTTTGTGTGTTTGACATTACAGGGCATATTGTTGAAGAAACGGACACTGCAAAATGCGATTTCACATGCAGAACTTAGCAAGAGTTGTCACTCTTTGGTTAAAGCCTCTGCTGCAGTTATTTCCCAAAGTTCAATTACCGCTCAAGAACTTTATCTCCAGAATTTTTTTTCCGATGTATTTCTTATTAATTCATTGTAATTTTCATCAAATATGTGTACAAAATACGGCAAAATCATACAGGTAAACAGGTCTGCACTGAGCTTCCGAACACACCACATACTCATGGCCGAGATGTCCAAACGGTTTGTTATCATTCCGGTGGACATGGAAACAGAAGACAGCGAGGTCCAGCTGGGGATGAAGCAGGCCATCCCGTCGAAGAAGCTGACGGAATCATCTATGTTGCTCCGGTGGCTGGTGGTCATCCATGAGGAGGAGATGTGCTCGATGCCCCTGGTGGTGTGGCCCTCTTCCATGTGCAGGCAACTCAGGATCTCCATCAGCCTGCACATGTAATCCAAAACCCATTATGTTGCCCTCATCAGCTGCTTGTTATTAATACAGAATGTGGCAGAGGGAACGGACAAAGATAGTCAAAAATCAACCTGTCCCACATCCCCTTTCACCCGTTTCACCAGTTTCCCCCTTAAACCTACCAGTTTCCCCCTCTCACCAGTTCCCCCCTTTCATCAGTTCCCCGTTTCACCAGTTTCCTTGTTTCACTAGTTTCCTCTGTTTCACCAGTTTCCCCCAACGAAATCAACTTAACTAATATGCTACGCTATCAGTATTTCACTTTACAATGCTTTACTTTTGAAAATACCGCCATTTTTGGACACTGTGTAATGAAAGGCGACTGAAAAGGCTGCTGCCTTTCTGAAAACAAACCTAAATATTCACTAAACACACACACACAAAAAAGTTTAAAATAACACTAATCTGGTGTTAAGGTAGAGCAACCCTCCCTGGGGTAAACCAAGGTTGATCACTATAGGTGACTGACCCCCTCTGCCCATCCTCCACCCCCTAAGGTCTTTTCCACACACATTTAATTTCCTATGTGTACTGTATCAATCTCACTCCCTTTCAGACACAAACCTACACTTGGTTTTGCATTACCTGTGGCTGAAGATCGAGTTTATTACTTTGTTTACTTGTATGTTTACTATGCACTTGTCCGTATGCCTTTCACGTTCACATTATTTGCTGCAAAATCTCCCCTTTTCACACGTGCCCATTGTCTCAGTCTTCCGCCTTCCTTCTCTCACCACCTCCCTCCCGTTTCTTTCCTCCCCCCCCATCCTTCTCCCTTCCCTCCACATGAACACACACACAGAGCTGCCAACCTGCTCATGCGGCTTACAGTAGCATTTCACAATTTTCACAGTAGCATTTCCAATTTGACAGTAGCAACTTAATTTTGCGCGCGTTCTAAAAAGAAATCAGGCCTATAACCAGTTTTACGGACCACATTAAAGCTACAGTACTCTTAGTATATCTATAAATGTTATTATACAGAGATGAAGCAGAGGAAGAGGGCAAATTGTAAAAAAAAATCTACGTGCTACAGTAAAACCGAAAGCGGAAATGCAGTTCCGACAGACCGATAGAGACGTTACTTAGCGCTGTCCAAACAAAACGAAAGTATCTTCGAATTTTTTTGTTTCGCCGTAGCAATTTAATGATCATAGTAGCGTCGTAGCAAGCATTCTCTTGGCGTAGCAAACTACGGCGATCTCGTAGCAGTTGGCAGCTATGCACACATATTCCCTCCATTTCAGCCCCTCTCTCTCTTGTTCCCTCTTACTCCACATACATCCCTCTTCTGTTTCTCTTATTCAGCTCAGCCTCCCCCCTCTACTCCTATCCACCCAGTTCCTACCCTCTCTCTCTCTCTGTCTTCCCTCCCTGCTGTTTTTGAATTGCCCTCACTGTTCTACTCCTCTTCCATATGTCATTTTCATGCTGAATGTAATTTGGGAAGTACAGGCTGGTGCATTATTATTATGTCTGAAGAAGACAAATTTGCTGAGAATCTATTGGTCTATTTTGTATTTTGTTTGAAATAAGCATCACTTGGAACCTTCTTTTCAGTTGTTCGTGAGTATTCTGACTTCTGTAAATGAGCTTTGCTTGAAATGTCTGTTTGCATTCACCTTCCATCTTTCTTCTGAAGTAAAACTTGTGTTCTCCTAGTAATAGTGGAACCAAATGGAGGACATCTGTGAACATGCAGAACCTTTGAGTGCCATGTCAAAAGTTCTAACTTTTCAGTTCATAATGCCTCTTTCTTTGTTTGGTTACCTGGGATGAGGCTGGACTATAATAAAATGAAACTACCTGGATTATAGCTGGCCTATGATAAACCTGGAAGAAAATTAAACTACCTGGAAAGTGGCTAGGCTATAGCAAATCTGGAACTATGACTGGACTATAATAGATAGTAAACTGAAGCTTCACGGGATGCAGCTAGACGAAAGTGAAATTTGGGACTACCTGGGATACAGCTGGGCTATGATAAACTGAAATACCTGGGATATGTCAGGGCTATGATAAACTGAAAAATCTGGGATATGGCGGGGCTCCGATAATGTAAAATTACTACCTGGGAAATGGGCAGGCTATGGTAAATCCGGAATTATGGCTGGACCATAGTTAATCTTGAACCACCTGGGATATGGCTGGACCATAGTGAATCTTGAACTACCTGGGATATGGCTGGACCAAAGTAAATCTTTAACTACCCGGGATATGGTCGGACCATAGTAAATCTTGAACTACTTGGGATGCGGCTTGACAACAGTAAATCTTGAACTACCTGGGATACGGCTGGACAACATTAAATCTTGAACCACCTGGGATATGGCTGGACCATATTAAATCTTGAACTACCTGGGATACAGCTGGACCATAGTAAATCTCTAACTACTCGGGATATGGTTGGACCATATCAAATCTTGAACTACCTGGGATATGGCTGGACCATAGTAAATCTTGAACTTTCTGGGGTAGGATTGAACCATAGTAAATCTATAAATACCTGGGGTACAGCTGGACCATAGTAAATCTCTAACTACCTGCGATATAGGTGGACTAAAGTTAATCTCTAACTACCTGGGATACAGCTGGACCATAGTAAATCTCTAACTACCTGGGATACAGGTGGACCAAAGTAAATCTCTAACTACCTGCGATACAGGTGGACCAAAGTAAATCTCTAACTACCTGGGGTACAGCTGGACCAAAGTAAATCTCTAACTACCTGCGATACAGGTGGACCAAAGTAAATCTCTAACTACCTGCGATACAGGTGGACCAAAGTAAATCTTGAACTACCTGTGATACGGCTGGACCATAGTAAATCTCTAACTACCTGGGATACAGGTGGACCAAAGTAAATCTTGAACTACCTGTGATACGGCTGGACCATAGTAAATCTCAAACTACTTGGGATAAGGCTGGACCATAGTTAATCTCTAACTACTTGGGATAAGGCTGGACCATAGTTAATCTTGAACTACGTGGGATATGGTTGGACCATAGTAAATCTTGAACTACCTGGGATAGGGTTAAGCCATTCTAAACTTAAAACTACTTGCAATGAGGCTGGGGTACAGCTACAACCAAATGTAACTACCTGGGAAAATATTAGAGGACGGTGACTGAACTGTAGTCAATCTGGAACTACCTGTGATGCAGCTGGGCTATGATATATGATACACCCGGAACAACTTGAGATGTGGCTGGGCCACTGCAAATCTTGAACTACCTGAGATGGGGCTGGGCTGTACACCTGGAACAATAGGGAGTGGCTGAGTTATGATCATATCAGGAACTACCTGGATTGTGACTGGCCCATGATAAGCTGGAACTCTCTGGGTGTGCCTGGCTATGATAAACCTGAAATCTACCTGGGATGTGCCTGGCTATCATAAACCTGAAATCTAGCTGGGATATGTCTGGCTATCATAAACCATAAATCTACCTGGGATGTGTCTAGCTACAACAAACCTGAAACCTACCTTATTAAATGTGGCTGGCTATCATAAATGATAAACCTTGAATCTACCTGGGATGTGTCTGGCTATTATAAACCTTAAATCTACCTGGTATGAGTCTGGCTACAACAAACCTGAAATCTACCTTATTAAATGTGGCTGGCTATTATAAACCTGAAATTTACCTAGAAGATGGCTGGTTATAACAAATTTGAAATATATCTAGAATGCGTCTGGCTCTAGTAAATCTGAAATCTACCTGGGATGTGTCTAGCTCTAATAAATCTGAATTTACCTGGGATGTGTCTAGCTCTAATAAACCTGAAATCTACCTGGGATGTGTCTGGCTCTCATAAACCTGAGATCTACCTGGAACCTGGTTGGCTATAATGAACTTGTAATTTCCTAACTTGATCATTACTACCTTCTGAAACGGTTCTTAGTAAAGAACATACTGTTGACATACAACCCCCACAAAAAAAACAACAAAAAAACACCTTGAAAAACACTGGCAAAAGCACACACACACACACACCAACACAAACTGTCAAGCTGCTTGGGATTACAACTCACACATGACGAGTGCACAAAGCGTATCACACCCTCTTAGGTGAATGAAAGCCGTGCATCTGAAAATACTCTACAAATCAGCACAGCATCCAAACGATGTCAAACTGCGTTAATGTGTATGCACAAACAAACATTGATCGTATTCCCAATACTAACAGCTGATGCACTGCTTCAACCTAGAACCCTGCACCCTGTAAAGGACACATGAGCCCTGCTCAAACTCTACCTGATGCTGGCTTGCGCCTCACTAACAGGATGACTGAAATTGATGAATTTTTCGCAGCGCAAGCCTGCGGTGCGTTTGGAGGTCGAAGGGTTGGACTGAACACCCAGGGCTTCATCCATTAAGTCACAGTGTTCCCCGGAGGTGGAAGGCGCGGCGGTATCGTGTGAGTCCTCCCCACAGGACTCTTCTCCTTCTCCTGCTGCTGATACACTGTGACCACCATCACCAGCTGACTTATCTTTCTCTGATGTCCAGCCTTCTTTGGCGGCACTGGTACCAGCAGCGGCCATGCCTGTCGTTGGAGTTCCTTGGTCTGCTGGCAGTCCTGCGTACTTGGCGACCTTCAAGAGTCTCACAAACTTGGAGCACTGCCCAGAAGAGAGACTCTCAGCCAGTTCATGCTGCAGCTGGATGACTCTGGGGTTGCGACTCTTCGTTCTGTCATGCCTATGCAGAACCTCAAAAGTGTCGGCCAAACTCCACTGCAGACAGTCCTGTAAGGACTCCAGAAGATCATCGACTGGCTTTCCGCGGTCTTCATAACAGGAAGGGTGGATGGGTGTTCTTAGAGCTTTTTTCAGTGCCAGTGCTATGCCTACATTGAAGTGCTGTGCACAGAGACTGCAGTGGAACTGGCCGCTGACGATGAAGAGAAGCAGAAGCCAGTCCAAAAACTCTGACCCCAAGTTGGTGAGCTGCAGCGACTGGAGATGTCCCTTCACCACCAACTCCTTGATCACCTGACCAAAAGACCCAACAACAGTCAGTGCTTTTACACCTGTTAAAGACTCAACAACAGCCAGTGTTTTTACACCTGTTAAAGACCCAACAACAGTCAGTGCTTTTACATCAGTTAAAGACCCAACAACAGCCAGTGTTTTTACACCAGTTAAAGACCCAACAACAGTCAGTGCTTTTACACCTGTTAAAGACCTAACAACAGTCAGTGCTTTACACTTGTCACAGACCCAACAACAGTCAGTGCTTTGACACCTGTTAAAGACCTAACATTAGTAACAACAGTCAGTGTTTTTACACTTGATACAGGCCCAGCAACAGTCAGTGCTTTTACACCTGTTACAGACCTAACAACAGTCAGTGCTTTTACACCTGTTGAAGACCCAACAACAGTTAGTGCTTTTACACCTGTTGAAGACCCAACAACAGTCAGTGCTTTTACACCTGTTAAAGACCCAACAACAGTCAGTGCTTTTACACCTGTTAAAGACCTAACAACAGGTGTCAGTGCTTTGACACCTGTTAAAGACATAACAACAGTCAGTGCCTTTACACCTGTTAAAGACCCAACAACAGTCAGTGCTTTGACACCCGTTAAAAACCCAACAACAGCCAGTGCTTTTACACCTGTTAAAGACCCAACAACAGTCAGTGCTTTTACATCTGTTAAAAACCGAACCACAGTCAGTGCTTTTACACCTGTTAAAACCCCAACAACAGCCACTGCTTTTACACCTGTTAAAAACCCAACAGTCAGTGCTTTTACATTTGTTAAAGACCCAACAACAGTCAGTGCTTTTACACATGTTAAAAGCCTAACAACAGTCAGTTCTTTTACACCTGTTAAAAATCCAACAACAGCCAGTGCTTTTACATCTGTTAAAGACCCAACAACAGTCAGTGCTTTTACATCTGTTAAAGATCTAACAACAGTCAGTGCTTTTACCCTTGTCACAGACCCAACAACAGTCAGTGTTTTTACACCTGTTAAAGACCCAACAACAGTCAGTGCTTTTAGACCTGTTAAAGACCCAACAACAGTCAGTGTTTTTACACCTGTTAAAGACCCAGCAACAGTCAGTGCTTTTACACCTGTTAAAGATCCAACAACAGCAAGTGCTTTTACACCTGTTGAAGACCCAACAACAGTCAGTGTTTTTACACCTGTTACGCATCCACCTTGTCCTTTCACATTTACCGGGATCCTTTCAGATATAGGCATAAAACCTGAATGATCATGTAACCAAATGCCACCAAAATATACAACAAAGGGATGCCAGAGGAGTTACGGAAAAAAGGAAAAAAACCAACAACACTTTACTGCAGCCAAGGTACAGCTTCCTTACTGGCAGCAAAATAAGAGCACATCTGGACTGGTCATAATGGATCCAGCTAACGAAAGAGGGAGGGAGGGTAAAAGGACGATGGTTTGACGGTATTGTTATTCAAAGAATCTGAGATGTAACATTTGCAAAAACGAACACATAGAAAAGAAAAACAAACTGAAACCAAAGCCCAAAACGGACCCCCCCCCCCCTCCCCTAAACCAGCCAAGAGAATGCATTGTGTGTGACTTTTGGGGGAGCGTGCTATACAAACATTACATTCAGGGTTCCTACAGACTCCCATGAACAAAATTCAAGAAGATTTCAAGGAGCGTTTATAATATTTCAAGGCAAGAGGTGGCACGAAAATTAAACCATTGTTCTTTTAAAACTTCATTTTTTTTTCTATTGTTTATGTTAAAAAAAAAAAACACATGGAAAAAAGATTTGGGCGATTTCAAAGCTCTTGTGTGATTTGGGGACCTTGAATGGGGGCAAAATAATTATGAAAATTGAAAAAAAAAAAAGGTTCATGACAAGAACTGTATTTTTAGCTTAGCAGACATGTTAGGCACTTGAAACATGGCTTTTCTTGTTTTGCTGAGCTATAGTAATTCAATGACAAAGGATTTTTATATACCGTTTTGCTGAGCTAAAGTAATGCAATTACAAAAAGATTTTTATATATCTAAACTGCTTTTTTTCCAGTAATTTTTTTCCATATGGTGGCCATCAGGCTTCACGTTCATTGCTTTTGAATTATTCCAAAAGAAATAGCAAATGATACGTGCTGTTTTCACTCATAAATAAAATATAATTGCATGCAGAAATCATTTCTGATCAAAAGAAAAAAAAATTACCAAGCTAGCTAGTCTAGATTCAGAGATATTGTACTCCTTGCACATCAACCATTGTTGAAAAAAGTGATTTTGAGAAAACGGCGTTTGAAAATAAAGAAGTTGAGCAATTTTCACACATACCTCCTTCAAATAAAGTCATTTTTTACTAAGAAAAATGTAAAAATAGACAAAATGAACACCACAGATGGTTTCAACAGACTTTCTTGAGCACAAAAACACATAAAACCCAAAACACAATTTTTGAAAGAAAATGGTCAAATTTTTGTGCCACCTCTCACTACTTGCATAAAAATGGAAAAAAGAAATGGCAGTTTGATTTTTCTGCATTCAGGTTGATGAAAAAATCATTTTTACAAACATCGTCGCGATTAATTTTGATGAAGTTACAAATTATCTCCCTTGGTAAAATCGCAGACGATCCAGGATCGCGACGATGTTTGTAAAAATTTGTTTTACAACAGTTTTTCATTAAACTGAACGCAGAAAAATCAAACTGCCATTTTTTTTGCCACATTTAATGACTTTTGGACCTGATGGCTTGATTTTCAAAGGTTTTCAAGGAGGTTTGGTCAACAGAATCACTTTTAATTGATTTTCTAAGGTTTTCAAGGTCTTGAAATTCTTTGTCAGAATTCAAGGAGTTTCAAGAGATATTGTACTCCCTGCACATCAACCATTGTTGAAAAAAGTACATTACAACTTTCTGGCCCCTTTCCCTCCACAACTTGACATGATTGGAAAGGCAATGAAAAATTCAGTGCTGTTGAGTATCTTATAACAGACTGTGAGACAGAGATGACAGCCTGTGGCCATTTCATAATAGATTCACTCTCACGCTGCCAAGAAAGACCTTGAGAGAAGTGAAATTGTTTTGGTGAAAACAAATTTGTTTTTACTGTTTGTTGAGTGAAATCGACTTGCTAGTTAAAATAATATTTTAAAAGACATTAATTAATATGGTTCACAATATGAAATATTGACCTGCCAGTTAAAATACTATTTTACAAGATGTCAGTATGGTTTACAATATAAAATAATTAGTAAGAATAGAAAACAGATGAATAGTAAGCACTAAAAACATACATGACTGTGCAAGCAAGCAGCTCACCCACGTTTTTCCACTGCATGCCACCACTGGATGCTGGTTGAGCAATCCAGTGATGAATGTACGCGATACTTACTGGGGCAAATCATGACACCAGAATGGATATATGTATATGAAAGGTATTCCGGCAGTCAAGAGCTTAACTCCATTAGGATGAAGGTGGTGATTGGGCTTCTTCAGTCTACAATCGTTTTAGACAAAGGGCCTTAATCAGGTTTTTTTGGAAGTTACGAATATTTGGGATGGTACCTCATTTCCGAAAATTACATTATAAACCATCATTATCTTTAGTGACCCTTCCCCTTTCAAGTGGGACCAACAAACGCACAGTCTGTTGCTGCGCTTGAGAGCAGTGGAGGGTTTCATTAGGTGACTGATGTGCTCAATGTGTTTTGTCCATGGAGCGTAGTAAATAGCATCTAACATATGCTCTTTAACCCCTTCGCTGCTATCATATTTGCTAAGTCCCATGCTAAGATATTTTTTAGAAAAACACAAAAATCACGCCTATGCTTTTCATTTGCTTATAATTCAGAAGATATTGAACATAGCTACATAAAAGTATATATCACATGAAAGGAAATTGAATGAAGAATCTGTTTGTAACAATAACATAATGGAATGATATGCTAGAATGACACATGAACTCCTTGAAATACAATACAAAAAAATGGAAAAAATCAATCATGACGTTATTAGGTGATGCTGGAGCTCACAGCAGTTCATAGCACATTTTGTATTGAACATTTACAGTGTACAATGATCCAGGAAGCAGTGTCCAGTCACAACATACCACAGTCTAGCCACACAAAGAATGAAAGGTGTTTATCTCCCAGTTTCTGTCACCTGTAGAATTCCGAAAAACACAAAAATCATGCCTATGACTTTCATTTGCTTATAGTTCTGAAGATATTGAAGATAGCTACATAAAAGTTATATCATATGAAAGGAAAATGAATGAAAAATCTGTTTGTAACAAAAATATAATGAAATGGTATGCCGGAATGTCACATGAACTCCTTGAAACGCAATATAAAGAAATGAAGACATCAATCATGATATAATCAGATGATGCTGACCTCACAGCAGTTTATAGCACACTTTGTGTTGGAGTTATACAGTGTACAAAGACCCATGAAGCAGTGTCCAGCCACACCACATCACAGCCTAGCCACACAAAGAACGAAAGGTGTGTAGATCTCCCAGTTTCTATCGCCAGTAGAAACACTGAGTGTGATAGTTCCAGAAGCAGTCTTCCAAACACAATCCTGGTTTGCTGGGGCAGTCTGGGCAGTAATACCTGGTGTCTTTCCTCTGCCCTTTCTTCCAGCAGACACGGCACCTCTTTGATGGCCGTGCTTTATGTTGGGTAGGGGGCAGCACACCGATGAAGTGTCGAGCACACAACCTGACAGCATGGTCATCCTCAGCATTAGCTGGATCTTTGTCGCCCAAAATCATCTCATTCATGGCTTCTTTCTGGAAGTCAAGGAAGGAGCTGCTGTGACCATCCTTCCTGAACACAATGTGTTCATTCTGCATCCATCACCAGCAGGTCCAGCAACAGGCCCAGCACCAGCAGGTCCAGGCTGAACATCATCTCCATGCTGCATCAGCCTAGCTGTAACACATTGAAAGCAAGAGTTCAATTTTCTACAGAAATATTTCATGAAATAAAAAGAAAATGTACCACACACACACACACACACAGTGTAAACAAGCCACACCCCCTTCTGTTAGTCCAATAAAACTCAAATAAACGGCATACAAAATCACTTCAAAATGATAACAATTTTTTGTATCTACTCTTGCTTTCAGTTTATGAAAATATTCACAAACACATACACACCATAAGCGAACAAACATACACAAACTGAAATTGGGTCATTAGCATGACACGCCCCCTTTCATTTTCATCAAGCAAACACTGCAAACAATCCAATGAATTATGCTTCTGAACAAGAAACTTCACTGCAACATTGTTTAGATCAGTGTTATTTATCACTGTGTGCTTTCTGTTTTCTAGAAAAAGTATCATCAACACACACACACACACACACACACACACACACTTACCCACGCACACACACACATTTCCCCCTACTCCACCCTGCCCCTCACACGAACACACACAGGCCATAGGGAAGAGTTGGGCACACATCGGCAAGAAACACTTGTAAACCACAAGCAAACCAAACACACGCAGCGTGACTGAGAGCGAGCGAGCGAGCGACTGACACTGGCACACGAGCCCAACGCCTTGAAAGTCGGTCAAGCACACTGGTCATTGATGACCGGCTCGCTCGCTGACGCGGCCCCGATCAGCGGTACAGACATACAATACACACACTTGGTTGTTCTATTCATAATTATACTGAGAAGAAAAACAACACCATTATGTTATAAAATTGAATGAATCTCTCAAATACACTCACCTGCGTCTTGAATTATTGGATCTCCATGCTCTGAGTCTGACTCAGACGACGAGTCACTCAAAGCTTCTTCCACTTCCAGATCAAACTCTTGGGTCGTTAGCATCAACTTCACGAAGTTCGATGCCAGCTGGATCAAAATCTTCTTCATCTCCACTTCTTCATCTCGGTAAATTTCGTAAATAACCTCTGCAACTGTATAGCTTCGTCGTGCGCCAGCCATGGCTTCGAATACTGAAAGTAGGACTTCACAGTACCTTGCTTATCGATCGTCATAAATTATGTAAATGAACCAATTACCTTGAACAAATGGTACACCAAAAGCAAAGAGTTGTCAAGGGAGCTTATCAAATCATAAATAGAGGGGTTTTCGGCAATGCTGGACGAAACAGAAAGAGTGTTGAATCATGACGGACAATGTTCGTCAACAGCGCATTGCAGGCGGCACTTTTCATGACGTACACTGTACGTCAACAGCGCAGTGAAGAGGTTAAAAACGACGGCTGATAGTTAAATATGTCTTCCTCAACTAACTCCTTGTGTTAGTTATCAGTTTGGAAAACCTCATTTCCTGACTTTAAGTAACTTCTGTTTTGGTGTGATCTTTGCTTAAAAACTTATCAATACAAAAGGGGCGTTTGTTTAGGAAAACCAAGGGAGAAAACTTGATGGTACCAAGTGAGTTTATAAGCAAACAAAAAGGAGTAAAACAGGGAAGGGAACGGGCATGAGAAATGTAAAGCATTACATGTCACAATTCTGTCACATGTTACATCCACTCTGAGGAGTTCCCCCTCCCCCAACTCCCCTCCCAGGGTTCCTACAGACTCCCAAGAACAAAATTCAAGGAGTTTTCAAGGGGTGGTTTTCTTTTATTTCAAGGCTACAATACTTACGTACAAATTGAAAAAAAATCAACGTCAGTTGGATTTTTATGCATTCAGGTTGATGAAAAAAATGATTAAAAAAATAAATGTTTACATATGTCGTTATGATCCTGGATTGGCATCTATTAACCAAGGGAGATAATTTGCAACTACACCAAAATTGAAGTTACAAATTATCTCCCTTGGTTATATAGCAGACGACAATCCAGGATTGCGACGATGTTTGTAAGAATTTTTCAAAAATAATTTTTCACTCACCTGAACGCAGAAAAATCAAACTGCCATTTTTTCTGCCACATTAAAAATTTTGGAGCCGATCGCTTGATTGGTTTTCAAGGAGGTTTGATCAACAGAACCACATTTGATTGATTTTCAAAGGTTTTCACATGGCCTTGAAATTCACTGTCAGAATTCAAGGAGTTTCAAGGAGCGTACGAACCTTGCCTCCCCTCCCAAGATCCCTTTCCTAGCATGTTTGGAGATGACCCACTTCCTGGCTAAAAAAAAAAAAAAAAAAAAAAAAAAGTCCAGGGACAGACAGGACAGCATCACAGACCACCACCAACCTCTAGCCAGTCCTGGGATCGGACGTGACTAATGACGTCCAGTTGGAGGACCCTCAGGTTGGTGGACAGTGCCGTCAGCATTTGTGGGTGGCTAGGCAGCTGCCTCAGAGTCCTCAACCGCATGCTCATCTTCTTCACCTGCTCTGCCATCCTCATGACCAACGGGTGCAACTGGCTGTAGGACAAATCAGGGTGCTGGCTCTCGGGGCCCATGTTAGACATCATGTATGGCAACATGTCTCGAATTGTTCCTGTGGAAAAAAAAAAAAAGGGTTTGTATTTTTTGTTATTGATGGATCAATCTTTTAACAATTTTTTGTGTGTCGCCTTTTGTTACTTTTCTGTTTGGTCTTTTACTTACTAATTAGTCTTTTTTTTTGTCTACAATTTGTTGATTAATTTTCTTTTTTTTGGTGCCTTTTACTATCAATTTTCTGTTTGTCTACAATTTATAGATGATTGATTTTCTTTTTTTTTGTGGTCTATTATTGATTATTTGTTGTTGTTGTTCTTCATTCACTGACAATTTTCTGGTTTTGTCTTTTATTAATTGCTTTATTTTCTTTTGACTTTCATTTGCTTGTTAGTGTTCTTGTCTTTCAGTTAATTTTGTTTTTGCCCTTCATTTGTTCATTGACTTCCTTTTGTCTCTTGTTTGTCAACTGATTTTCTTTTCGTCACTTAGTCATTGACTGATTTTCATTTTGTTTGTCTTTTATTTATTTCAGGGTTCCTACAGACTCCCAAGAACAAAATTCAAGGAGTTTTCAAGGAGTGTTCATTCTATTTCAAGGCTACAGTACTTGCATAAAAATTGAAAAAAGAAATGGCAGTTTGATTTTTCTGCATTCAGGTTGCTGAAAAAAATCATTTAAAAGCAAATTTTCACAAACATTGTCATGATACTGGATTGTCGTCTGATATCTAACCAAGGGAAATATTTTGTAACTTCATCAAAATTGATGACATTACAAATTATCATCTCCCTTGGTTAAGTAGCAGATGACAATCCAGGATCACAATGATCTTTGTAAAAACTTGTTTTTAGATAATTTTTCATTAACCTGAACGCAGAAAAATCAAACTGCCATTTCTTTTTGCCACATTAAAATTTTTTGGAGCCAATGACTTGATTTTCAAAGGTGTTCAAGGTCTGGTCAACAGAACCACATTTTATTGATTTTCAAGGGTTTTCAAGGTCTTGAAATTCGCTGTCAGGATTCAAGGAGTTTCAAGGAGCTATGCTGTTGATCAATTTTGACTTTTTTTTTTACATCTTATCCTCAGTGCCCTTTACTGGGTTCACTCCCAAGCTGCTCAATCTGAAAGCCCAATGCACAGCTACACTGAGGCTGGTCCTGTCACTTCCCCTGAACCTGCTGTTCACAAGGAGTGCTACCAACATTGCAAGGCGACCTACAAGAAGAAACTTTGCTCTCACGAGCCGCTTTCATGGAGTTCAGTGATGCCTGCTCTGATCCAACATGGATAGATCACCAAATACTGGAATGGCGGGCTTTGTTGTGGAGCCAGGATGAATCAGAGGCTTCCTCACGACAGTGTTACTGCACTGACCCATAGAGAATCCCCATGAATTTACAGAAACCAGTGACCTTGACTTAGGCTGAAATTGTGGCTTCAGGCATACCTACACAGCTATAACACCCCTCCCCCCAGTCTGCCAATAAAGAAAAACAAAAGCGAGAGTCAAGGCTTGTTACTAGTGGGATGGGGCTTCTTACCTGTGACATCTCCAAGATTATCTGTGGGATAGGGGGTATCACATGTGGAACAGGGGCTATGTTACCTGCGGGATACGGATTATTACCTGTGGGATAAGGTTTTTCTTTCCCCTTGTGGGACATGGAGTATTACCTGGGAGATAGGGGGGTTAACACCTGTGGGATAGGGATTGTTGTCTGCTTGGTAGGGATTATCTGCCGGATATGGGTTGCTAGAGCAGTTGTTACCTGCAAGGTATGCATCATTATGTGTTGGACAGTGGTCATCACCTGCAATAGGGTTACTTAAAGCCTGTGAAATAGGGGTTATTACCTGTGAAATAGGGGTTGTTACCTGTAGGGAAGATGTAGGTAACTATCAAAAAAAAAATTACTATCTGAGGGAGAAAGACTGTTAAACAAGAGACAGCAGTTGTTACCTGCAGAACATAGGTGTTATCTCCTGGACAGAATGTTGCCTGTGGGATACAGGTTGTTACCTGTAGGACAGAAGTTCTTGCCCAGGCATGGTACTGGAGGAAAATCATTTTTCCCTGAAAAGTTTTGGGAGTCCAGGGGGGGACCCCTGGCGGGGTCAAGGGGCAGACCCCCTTGTGGGGGTCAGGGGGCAACACCCCTCGAAGCTGAAGGTTTTTCAGCAATTCTAGCCTGTAAAAAAGCCTCTCCTTGAACTAATTCCAGTTCTTCATACTAAGCAATTTCTGCCATAAAATAGCCCTCCTAGAATCACTTTATCAGTCATTCCTTCAACCAAAGGAGGTTTTAAACCCAGTATCACTAGCAAAAATATTTTAAAAGACCTTAATAAATAGGTTCACAATATGAAATAATTGACCTGCCAGTTAAAATACTATTTTAACAAGAAAGTCAGTTAAGGGTTACAATAGAAAATAATAGTAAGAAATAAAACAGGATGATAGTAAGCAACTAAAAACATACATGACTGTGCAAGCAAGCAGGCACACCCACGATTTTCCACTGCATGCCACCACTGGATGCTGGTTGAGCATCCATGATTGAATGTACGCGATACTTACTGGTGCAAATCATGACCACCAGAAAAGGATTATGTATATGAAAGGTTTCCGCAAGTCAAAACTTAACTCCATTAGGGAAGTAAGGAGTGTGATTGGGCTCTTCAGTCCTACAATCGTTTATTAGACAAAGGGCCTTAATCAGGTTTTTTTGAAGTTACATAAATTTTTGGGATGGTGACCGGTCATTTTTTATTGTTTTCCCTTCCGAAAATACATTATAAACCATCATTATCTTTAAATGAGCCCTACCCCATTCAAGTGGGACCAACAAACGCACAGTCTGTTGCTGCGCTTGAGAGGCAAGTGGAGGGTTTCATTAGGTGACATGAATTGCTCAATGTGATTTTGTCCATGGAGCGTATACATAGCATCTAACATAATGCTCTTTAAAACCCCTTCCGCTGCTATCATATTTTGCTAAGTCCCCATGCAAGATTTTTTTTAGAAAACACAAATCACGCCTATCGCTTTTCATTTGCTTATAATCAAAGATATTGAACATAGCTACATAAAAGTATATACACATGAAAGGAAATTGAATGAAGAATCTGTTGTAACATAACATAATGGAATGATTATGCTAGAAAGACACATGAACTCCTTGAAAAACAAGAAAAAAAAATGGAAAAAATCATCATGACTTATTAGGAGATGCTGGATTCTCACAGCAGTTCATAAGCACATTTTGTATTAAATAACATTACAGTGTACAATGATCCTAGGAAGCAGTGTCCAGTCACAACATACCACAGTCTAGCCACACAAAGAATGAAAGGTGTTTTACTCCCAGTTTCT
The DNA here is from genome assembly GCA_018398815.1 of Conus ventricosus. Taxonomy (NCBI): domain Eukaryota; kingdom Metazoa; phylum Mollusca; class Gastropoda; order Neogastropoda; family Conidae; genus Conus; species Conus ventricosus. The sequence goes on from CM031600.1 coordinate 77,911,714, forward strand.
GTCACCTGTAGAATTCGAAAAAGCACAAAAATCATGCTATGACTTTCATTGTGCTTATAGTTTCTGAAGATATTGAGATAGCTACATAAAAGTTAAATCATAAGAAAGGAAAAATGAATGAAAATACTGTTTGTAGACAAAAATATAATGAAATGGTATGCCGGAATGTCACATGAACTCATTGATACGCAATATAAAGAAATGAAGACATCAATCATGAGTAAAATCAGATGAAGCTGACCTCACGCAGTTATAGCACATCTTAGTGTTGGATTTAAACAGTTACAAAGAACCCATTGAAGCAGTGTCCAGCCACACCACATCACATAGCACACAAAGAACGAAAGGGTGTTAATCTCCCAGTTTCTATCGCCAGTAGAAACACTGAGTGTGAAAATTAAAGTTCCAAAGCCGTCTTCCAAACACAATCCTGTTTGCTGGGGCAGTCCCTGGGCCAGTAATACCTGGTGTCTTTCCGCTGCCCTTTCTAACCAGCAGACACGGCAACCTCTTTGATGGCTCTTTATTTGGGTAGGGGGCAGCACAACCGATGAAGTGGCGAGCACCACAACCTGACACATGGTCATTCCTCAGCATTAGCTGGATCTTTGTCTCGCCCAAAAAACATCACATTCATGGCTTCTTTCTGGAAGTCAAGGAATTGACTGCTGTGACCAATCCTTCCTGAACACAATGTGTTCATTCTGCATCCCTCACCAGCAGGTTCCAGCAACAGGCCCAGCACTCAGCAGGTTCATGCTGAACATCTCTTCCATGCTGCATCAGCTAGCTGTAACACATTGAAAGCAAGAGTTCAATTTTCTACAGAAATATTTCCATGAAATAAAAAGAAAATGTACCACACACACACACACACACACACACACCCACACACACAGTGTAAACAAGCCATCACCCCCCCTTTCTTTAGTCCAATAAAACTCAAATAAACGCATACAAAATCACTTCAAAATGATAACACTTTTTTGTATCAACTCTTGCGTTCAGTTTTATAAAATATCACAAACACAATACACACCATAAGCGAACAAACATACACAAACTGAAATTGGGTCCTTAGCATGACACGACCACCCTTTCATATTCAGCAAGCAAACACTGCATACAATCTCGAATTAATGCTTCCTGAACAAGAAAACTTCACTGCAACATTGTTTAGATCAGTGTTATTTATCATGGAGCTATCTGTTTTTCTAGAAAAAGAATCATCAACACACACACACACACACACACACACACACACTACCCACGCAACACACACAATTTCCCCCTACTCCACCCTGCCCCTCACACGAACACTCACAGGCCATAGGGAAGAATGGGCACTACATCGGCAAGGAAACACTTGTCAACCACAAGCAAACCAAACACACGCAGCGTGACTGAGAGCGAGCGAGCGAGCGACTGACACAGGCACACGAGCCCAACGCCATTGACAGTCGGTCCAAGCACACGTGTCCTTGATACCGCTCGATCGCTGACGCGGCCCGCGGCCCGATCAGCAGTACAACATACAATACACACACTTGGTTGTTCTTATTCTAATTATACTGAGAAGAAAAACAACACCCATATGTTATAAATTGAATGAATCTCTCAAATACTCTCACCCTGCGCTGAATTAATTGATTCTCCATGCTCGAGTCAGACTAGACGACGAGCACTCAAAGCTTCTTCCACTTCCAGATCAAACTCTTGGTCGTAGCATCAACTTCACGAAGTTCGATGCCACTGATCAAAATCTTCTTCATCTCCACTTCTTCACTCGTAAAATTTCGTAAAATAAACCTCTGCAACAGTATAGCTTCGTCGTGCGCCAGCCAAGGCTTACGAATACTGAAAGAATACTTCACATTACCTTTGCTTATCGATCGTCATAAATTATGTAAATGAACCAATTAACCTTGAACAAATGGGGTACAAACCAAAAGCAAAGAGTTGTCAAGGAGCTTATCAAATCATAAATAGAGGGGTTTTCGGCAATGCTGGACGAAACAGAAAAGAGTGTTGAAATCATGACGGACTAATGTTCTGTCAACACGCATTGCAGGCGGCACTTTTCATGACGTACACTGTACTCAACAGCGCAGTAAAGGGTAAAAACGACGGCTGATTATTTAAAATAGTCTTACCTCCTCAACTAACTCCTTGGTTAGTTATCATTTGGAAAAACCTCAATTCCAGACATTTAAGTAACTTCTGTATTTGGTGTGATCATTTGCTTAAAAACTTATCAATACAAAAGGGCGTTTGATAGGAAAACCAAGGGAGAAAACTATGATGGTACCACGTGAGTTTTATAACACACAAAAAGGAGTAAACAAACAGGGCAGGGAACGGGGCATTAGAAATGTAAAGCATAACAAGTCACAATTAGTCACATGTTACAAATCCACTCTGAGGAGTACCCCTCCCCCCATCTTCCCCTCCCAGGGTTTCCTACCAGCCTCCCAAGAACAAAATCAAGGAGATTTCCAAGGGGTGGTTTTCTTTTAATTCAAGCTACAATCCTAACGTACAAATAGAAAAAAAAACAGCACTCGTCAGATGGATTTTTATGCATTCCAGTTGAATGAAAAAAATGATTAAAAAAATAAATGTTTACATATGTCGTTATGATCCTGGAATGGCAATTCTATTTAACCAAGGGATATAATTGCAACTACAACCAAAATATGAAGTTACAAATTATCTCCCTTGGTATAGAGCAGACTACATCCAGATTGCGACGATGTTTGTAAGAATTTATTACAAAAATAATTTTTTCACTTCACCTGAAGCCGCAGAAAAATTCAAACTGGCCATTTCTTTCTGCCGACATAAAAAATTTTGGAGAGCCGATCGCTTGATTGTTTTCAAGGAGGTTTGATCACACAGAACCACATTTGATTGATTTTCAAAGGTTTTTCACCATGGCCTTGAAAATTCACGGTCAGAATCAAGAGTTTCAGAGGAGCGTACGAACCTTGCCCCCCCCTCCCAAGATCCCTTTCCTAGCATTTTGGAGATGACCCACTTCCTGCTTAAAAAAAAAAAAAAAAAAAAAAAAAAAAGACCAGGGATAGACAGGACAGCATCACAGACCACCACCAACCTCTAAGCCATCCTGGAACGGACTTTGACTAATGAACGTCCAGTTGGGAGGACCCTCAGGTTGGTGGACAGTGCCGTCATCATTTGTGGGTGGCTAGGCAGCTGCCCACAGAGTCCTCTCACCCGCGTGCTCATCTTCTTCACCTGCTCTGCCATCCTCATTACCAACGGGTGCAACTGGCTGTAGGACAAATCAGGGAGCTGGCTCTCGGGCCCATGTTAGACATCATGTATGGCAACATGTCTCAAATTGTACCTGTGGAAAAAAAAAAAAAGGTTTTGAATATTTTGATATAGGAATGGGAACAATCTATTAACAATTTTTTTGTTTCGCCATTTGTTAACTTTTTTCTGTTTGGGTCTTTTTACTAACTAATTAGTCCTTTTTTTTTGTCTAAACTTTGTTGATTAATTTTCTTTTTTTTGGTGCCATTATACTATCAATTTTCTGTTTTTCTACAATTTTTAGATGATTGATTTTCTTTTTTTTTTTTTTGTGGTCTAATTATTGATTAATTTGTTGTTGTATTGTTTTTCATCTTCATTCACTTGACAATTTTCTGGTTTTGTCTTTTATTAATTGGCTTTATATTTTCTTTGACTTTCATTTGCTTGTTAGTGTTCTGTCGTTCAGTTAATTTTGTTTTTTTGCCCTTCAATTTGTTTCAATGACTTCCTTTTTTCTCTTGTTGTCAACTGATTTTCTTTTCGTCACTTAGTCATTGACTGATTTTCATTTTGTTTTTTCTTTAATTTAGTTCAGGGTTCCTACAGACTCCCAAGACAAAATTCAAGGAGTTCAAGGAGTGTTCATTCTATTTTCAAGCTACAGTTACTTCATAAAAATTGAAAAAAGAAATTGGCAGTTTTGATTTTTTCTGCCTTCAGGTTGCTGAAAAAAATCATTTAAAAGCAAATTTTCACAAACAATGTCATGATACTCTGGATTGTCGTCTGATAACTAACCAAGGGAAATATTTTGTAACATCATCAAAATTGATGACATTACAAATTATCATCTCTCGCCGTGGTTAAGTAGCAGATGACCATGCCCGTATCACAATGATCTTTGTAAAAACTTGTTTTTAGAAAATTTTTTCCATTAACCTGAACGCAGAAAATCAAACTGCCATTTCTTTTGCCACATAAAAATTTTTTGGAGCCAAATGACATTGAATTTTCCAAAAGGTTGTTCAATGTCAGGTCCAATTCAGAACCAACATTTTATTGATTTTCAAAGGGTTATCAAGGCCTTGAAATTCGCTGTCAGGATTCAAGGAGTTTTCAAGGAGCTAAAACATGCTGTTGATCACTTTTGATCTTTCATTTACATCTTATCCTCAGTGCCCATAACTGGATTCACCTCCCAAGCTAGCTCCAATCTGAAACCCAATGCACACTACACTGAGGCTGGTCCAGTCACTTCCCCTGAACCTGCTGTTTCACAAGGAGAGCTACCAACATTGCAAAGGGAGTGCGACCTACAATAAGAAACTTTGCTCACACAGCCGCTTCCAAGATTTTCCAGTGATGCCTGCTCTGAACCAACATGGTATAATCGAACCCAAATACTGGAAAGGCGGGCTTTGTTTGATCCCGGGATTGAATCAGAGGCTTCCTCACGACCAGTGTTACTAGCACTGAACCCTATAGAGAATTCCCCAGAATTTACAGAAACCATGACCTTGTCTTAGGCCTGAAATTGTGGCTTCAGCATAACCTACACACTATAACACCCCCTCCAATCCTCCCAGTCTGCCAATAAAGAAAAACAAAAGCGCAGAGACCAAGGCATTGTTACTAGTGGGATGGGGGCTTCTTACCTGTGACATCTCCAAGATAATCTTTGGGATAGGGGGTATCAACATGTGTAACAGGGGGCTATGTTACCTGCGTGATACGGATTATTACGCTGTGGGATAAGGTTTTTCCTTTCCCCTTGTTGGACATGGAGTAATACCTGGGAGATTAGGGGGGTTAACTCACCTGTGTGATAGGATTGTTGTCATGCTTGGTATGGTTAATCTCCGGATATGGGTTGCTAGAGCAGTTGTTACCTGCAAGTATGCATCATTATGTGTTGACATGGTCATCACCTGCAATAGGGTTACTTTAAAGCCGGTGAAATAGGGGTAATTCTGTGAAATAGGGGTAGTATACCTTGTAGGGAGAGATTAGAAACTAATAAAAAAAAAATTCCTATCTGAGGGAGAAAGACTGTTAAACAAGAGACAGCAGTTGTTACCCTGCAGAACAAGGTGTTATCTCCTGGACCAGAATGTTTGCCTGTGGATACAGGTTTGTTTACCTGTAGGACTAAGTTCTTGCCCAGTCAAGGTACTGGATGAAAATCATTTTTTTCCCTGAAAAGTTATGGGAGTCCAGGGGGGACCCCTGGCGGGGTCAAGTGCAACCCCATTGTGGGGGTCAGGGGGCCCCCCCTGAGCTGAAGGATTTTCGCAATTCTAGCCTGTAAAAAAGCCTCTCCTTGAACTAATTCCAGTTCTTCATACAAAGCAATTTCTGCCATAAAATAAGCCTCCTAGAATCACTTCATCAGTCATTCTACCAACAACCCAAAGAGGTTTTAAACCCAATTACATCACATAGCAAAAATGAGTACATATCTACATTGCATTAGGTGCATACATTAAATCAAATTGTAACCGTATTTTTACTTACATGCCAGTGAAGCACATGCAGCATAGGTCCACCACAGAGACCCTTCAATTTGCACACATTGGTCCATCATGACCCAGCACTCACCAACACAGAAACAGGCAAGGTATAGGTCCTATTTCCTGTCTCGAGTTCCAGTTTTTGTGTATGATGTCTGTTCGATTCTTTTAATGATCAGTCCCCTCCTCTACATTAATTACTCCTTTTTACTTTTTACATCTATCTGAATACAGTACAAAATGAGTTTAAGTTTTTGTTGTCTCTTTAAATGTACAAATTTTTAAGTTATCATGTGTCTCTCCAATATTAAATTTTCAGTCCAAGCAATGTGAAAGAGATGAAGAACTACTTCTTTTGCCTGATATTCTCAGCCACTGCTTCACGAGCTGAGCCTGCTTTTTGTAATGTCCAGACCTCATTCCCTCTTTGCCTACTGTATGTAAGTACAATGCTTTTCTCTTTGAAGCCAGCCGTATGTGTTTCCTTTCTGGAAAAAGTTTCAAACATTTTCCTTTCTTATCTTTCATTTTTTCTTCTCCAAACAAATGTGGTGGTAAGTCGATCTGAACTTTTCCAAGCACGACGGAAACGTTTCATTTTCGTGGCTCCTGTTTCATCAATCCCATCGCCATATGTTGCCACACCAACAACAAAATCTTCAGTCGGAGAATTTTAGCGTAACTATTCGTGCGCTTGTGGCATTTTATTTTCCCCTTCTATTCTTTAATCTTGTTTTTCAAATTCGATCACGCTCGTCCCCGAGTGGAAGCAGTGTCAATTTCACGAAAGCGCATGCGGGGAAGGAGTCCTGCACAATGCTACTTCTCGCGAGACGAAGGTTTGAAGCGAACGACCTCTAAACGAAACTAAAAAAGGGCCGGCCTCGTGGGCGTGGCTCGCTTTTTTTTCTTTCTTTTTTTCTTTTCATAACGGATTCCCGCGAATTCACGGACATGTACCATGCCTGTTACCTATACGGCTGGTTTGTTGCAAAAAAAAAAAACCTGCATATACAGTTGTTACTAAAGTTAAGTTTCTCTCCTGAGCAGGAGTGCTACTTGCTGGATAGAATTACATGTGCGATGGCTGAAAGTTACCTGTGGATGAAGGTTTGCTGGAAAAACTGGCGGGATTGGGGTCATTAACCTATAGGCTGAGGTTCATATGGAATCGGTCTCCACCAGTAGTTTGGACATGCTTGTAGGGCCATCCAGCGGTCCTCCTGAAGCTCAAGGGGAATGTCAGACACCTGCATGACAGTGGGAGTCAGGTAGCCCCTTTTCTGTCCCTGGTTTTAAAGGGGAGTCTTTCGTACAAGCGCTGCCATCCCCTTTTTCAGTTCACAGTTATGTCTGGTGCTCAGCTACCAACAACACAACATTATAGAAACACCTTGATGAGGCACCAACACAACACGACAGAAACACCTTCATAGGCACCAACACAGCACGACAGAAAACCACCATGTGGCACCAACACAGCATGACAAACACCTCAGAGGCACCAACTACCAGCAGATCAGAAAACACTTCATGAGGCACAACACAGCATGACAGAAACACCGTTCATGAGGCACCAACACAGCATGAATAAACACCTTCATGATGCCCAACACCCAGCATGACCAGAAACACTTCATGAGGCACCAACACAGCATGACAGAAAACACCTTTATGAGGCACCAACAACAGCATGACAGAACAATCCTTCACATGGCACCGAAACAAGCATGACAGAAACACCTTCAATAGGCACCAACACAGCATGAACATAAACACCTATTGAGGCACAACACAGCAAGACCGAAACCCCTTCCAAAACGAAGACAAACTTTACCAACACAGCATGACAGAAACACCTTCATGAGCACCAACAAACAGCATGACAGAATAACACCTTCCATGAGGCACACCAACACAACACGACAGAAAACACCTCATTAGGCAACCAACCACAACATGACCGAAACAACCTTCACATGGCACCAACACAGCAGAGCAGAAACACCTTCAAATGAGGCACCAACACAGCATGACAGAAAACACCCTCCATGAGGCTACAAACACAACATGACAGAAACACCTTCACTAGGCAACCAACACAACACGACAGAAACACCTTCATGAGGCACCTAACACAACACGACAGAAACACCTTCACATGGCACCGAAACACAACACACAGAAACACCTTCACATGGACACCACCACAACACGAACAGAAACACCTTCACAATGGCATCCGCAACACAACACACAGAAAACACCTACACGAGGCCACCAACAGCACGACAGAAACCACCTTCATGAGGGCACCAACACAGCATGAGCAGAAACACCTTCACGAGCACCAACACAGAAGCACGAACAGAAACAATTCACATGGACCAAACACAGCAGGACAGAAACCCTTCATGAGGCTCACCAACACAACATGACATAACACCTTCACTGAGGCACCAACACAGCACGACAGAAACACCTTCATGAGGCGCCCAACACAGCAGGACAGAAACACATGACAGAAACACCTCCATGAGGCACCAACACAGCATGACAGAAACACCTTCAGGAGCACCAACACCAGCATGACAGAACACCTTCATGATGCAACCAACACAACATGACAGAAACACCATTCACATGGCACCCAACACAGCAGAACAGAAACACCTTCATGAGGCAAACCAACACGCATGACAGAAAACACCTTCATGAGGCACCAACACAGCATGACAGAAAACACCTCTTCATGAGGGCCCAACACAACCCACAGCAACACCTATCAAGAGGCACCAACACAGCTATGACAGAAACACCCTTCACCTTGGCAACCTAACACAACACGACAGAAAACCTTCCACAAGGTCACCAAACACAGCATGACAGAAACACCTTCACGAGGCACCAACACAAACACGAAGAAAAACCTACAGAGGCGAACCAACACAACCACGCGAAAACACCTTCATGAGGCACCAACACAACATGACAGAAAACACCTCATGAGGCAAACAAACACAGCCATGACAGAAACACCTTCATGAGGCAACAACACACCACGACAGAATCACCTTCATGAGGCACCAACTACAACAGACAGAAACACCTTCGACACATGGCACCAACACAGCATAGACAGAAAACCTTCATGAGGCACCCAACACAGCAATGACAGAAACAACCTATCCATGAGGCACCAACACAACAGACAGAAACACCTCCCATGAGGCACCAACACAACACGACAGAAAACACCTTCATGAGCACCAACACAACAAACAGAAACACCTTCCGAGGCATCCACACAACACGACAGAAACACCTTCACATGGCACCAACACAACACGACATAAAGCACCTCACCATGGCACCAACACAGCATGACAGAAACAATCCTCCCATGAGGCACCAACACAGCATGACAGAAACACCTTCATGAGGCACCAACACAGCATGACAGAAACACCTCCATAGGCAACCACACAACACGACAGAAACACCTTTCACATGAATGGACCACACACAGACGACAGAAACACCATCAACCTTCAACAGGCATACCCACACAACACGACAGAAACACCTTCCATGAGGCACCAACACAGCATTACAGAAACACTTCACATGGCACCAACTACAGCATGAACAGAAACACCTTCATGAGGCACCAACACAGCCCGACAAGAAACACCTCCATTAGGCAGCCAACACAAGCATGACATAAACACCTTCATGATGCACCAACACAGCATGACAGACACACCATCATGAGGCACCAACACAACATGACAAAACACCATCATGAGGCACCAACACAACTGACAGAAACAATCTTCCAAGAGCACCAACACAGCACCGACAAAACACCTCATGAGGCAAAACCCCCAACCACAGCAATGACAGAAACACCTTCATCATCATGAGCACCAACACAGTCACGACAGAAACACTGCATGAGCAAACCAACACAACACGACAAAACACTTCCACATGGCACCAACACAGCACGACACAGAAACACCTTCATGAGGAGCACCTCAACCACAGCACCGACAAAACACCATCATGGAGCACCAACCACCATGACAGACCACTTCACATGTCACCAACACAGCACGACAAGAAACACCTTCATGAGGCACCAACACAACTGACAGAAAACACCTCACAAGGCACAACACACATGACAGAAACAACACCTTCATGAGGCACCAACCAACAACACTGCGCCAGAAACACCTCCATGATGCACCAACACGACATGACATGAACAACCTTCAAGGCACCAACACAGCAATGACAAAACCTCAATGAGGCACCAACACAGCATGAACAGAACACCTTTCATGAGGCACCAACACAACACACAGAAACACCTCCATGAGGCACCAACACAACATGACAGAAACACCCCATGAGGCACCAACACAGCACGACAGAAACAACCTCCATGAGGCACCAACCCAGCATGACAGAAACACCTTCATGAGGCATCCAACACAACACACAGATAACAACTTCAACCTATCACGAGGCACCAACACAACACGACAGAAACACCTCATGAGGCAACCAACACAACACACAGAAACACATCCATGAGGCAAACCAACAAGCATGACAGAAACACCTTCATGGGCACCAACACAGCATGACAGAAACAACCTTCAATGAGGCACCAACACAACACGACAGAAACACACTTCATGAGCAACCAACAGCAGCATGACAGAAACACCTTCATGAGCACCAACACCACATGACAGAAACACCTTCACATGGCACCAACACAGCATGACGAGAAACACCTTCACAGGCATCCCAACACAACACGACAGAAACACCTTCATAGGCATCCAACACAACCGACAGAAACACCTTCTGAGGCACCCGACACAGCACGAAGAAACACCTACATGAGGCAACCAACACAACACGACAGCAACATCCTTCAAAGGCACCAACACAACACGACAGAACCACCTTCACCCGAGCACCAACACAACACGACAGAAATCAACCTTATGAGGTGCACCAACACAACAGACAAGAAACACCTTCATGAGGCACCAACACAGCATGACAGAAGAAACACCTTCACATGCACCAACACAGCATGACCATAAACACCTTCATGAGGCACCAACACAGCACGACAGAAACACCTCCATAAGCACCAACACAGCATTACAGAAACACCTACAAGGAGGCAACCAAACAACAGCAATGACAGACACACCTTCAGGAGGCACCAACACAACAAGAACAGAAACACCTTCAAGAGGCACCAACACAACATGACAGGAAACATCTCATGAGCACCAACAAGCACGACAGAACACCTTCATGAGGCAGCCAACACAGCATGACAGAAACACCTTCATGAGGCACCAACACAGCACGATCAGAAACACCTTTCATGAGGCATCCAACACAACACGACAGAAACACCTTCACTTGGCAGACCAACACAGCCCGACAGAAACACCTTCATGATGCACCAACACAGCACGATCAGAAACACCTTCATGAGGCACCAACCACAACTATGACAGAAACCACCTTTCACATGGCACCAAAACAGCACGCATAAACCCTCATGAGGCAACCAACCAACATGACAGAAACACCTTCACATGCACAACACAAGCAGAACAGAAACACCTTCATGAGGCACCAACACAACACGACAGAAACACCTCCATGAGGCACCAACACAACATGACGAAACAACCTTCACATGGCACCAACTCACATGACAGAAACACCTCCATGAGGCACCAACACCAGCATGACAGAACACCTTCATGAGCAAACCACACAACACGACAGAAACACATCCATGAGGCTACCAACACAACATGCAGAAAACCTCCATGAGGCACCAAAACACAGCAACCGACAGAAACACCTCCATTAGGGCACGCCAACACAGCAAGACAGAAACACCATTCAGAGGCACCAACACCACACGACAGAAACACCTTCAACAGAGGCACCAACACAACTCGACAGAAACACCTTCATGAGGCAACCATCACAACACTACAGAAACACCCCCAAAGATGCACCAACACATCATGACAAAACACCTTCAGGAGGCAACCAACAACAGCATACAAAACACCTTCATGAGGCACCAACACAACACACAGAAAACACCTTCATGAGGCACCAAAAGCATGACAGAAACACCTTCATGAGCAACCAACACACATGACAGAAACACCACACATTGCACCAACACAGCATACGTTAGAAACACCTTCACATGGCACCAACACAACCCGAAGAAACACCTTCCGAGGCAACCAACCAACACGACAGAAACACCTTCATGTGCACTCCAACCCAGCACGACAGGAAACACCTTCATGATGCACCAACACAGCCACGACAGAGAACACCTACACATGGCACCAACACAGCATTACAGAAACCCTTCACAAGGCACCACACAACACGACAGAAACACCTTCATGGAGGCACCAACACAGCAGTACAGAAACACCCTCCAAGAGCACCAAAACACTGCTATAACAGAAACATCCTTCATGAGGCACCACACAGCATGACAGAAACACCTTCACGAGGCACCAACACAACACTACAGAAACCCATCATGAGCAACCAACAACAGCAACGACAGAAACACCTTCACATGGCACCAACACAGCATGAAGAAACACCTTCACATGGCACCAACACAACACTACAGAAACACCTTCATGAGCACCAAACAGATGACAGAAACACCTCCATGAGCAACCAACACAGCATGACAGAAACTCCATACATGAGGCACCAACACAGCACACAGAAACACCTTCATGAGGCACCAACACAACACGACAGAAACAACCTTCACATGGGCACCAAACACAACACGTACAGAAACACCTTCACATGCACCAACACAACATGACGAGAAACACCTTCACGAGGCACCAACACAGCAGACAGAAACACCTTTATGAGGCACCAACACAGCATGACAGAAACTCCTTCACAATGACCAACACAGCATGACAGCAACACCTTCCATGAGGCAAAAACCAACACAACATGACAGAAACACCTTCAAGAGGACCAACACAGCAATGACAGAAACACCTTTATGAGGCAAACCAACACAGCATGACAGAAACACCTTCATGAGGCATCCAACACAGCATGACAGAAACACCTTCATGAGCACCAACACAACATGACAAAACACCTTCATTAGCACCAACACAGCACGACGAAACACCTTTCATGATCACCAACACAGCATGACAAAACACCTTCATGAGCACCAACACAGGCATGACAAAACACCTCCATGAGGCAACCCACAGAACATGAACAGAAACACCTTCATGAGGCACCCAACATCAACATGAAGAAACACCATCATGAGGCACCAACACATCACTACCCAGAAACACCTTCCAGAGGCACCACCACAGCATTGAACAGAAACACCTTCATGAGGCGCCCAACACAGCATGACAGAAACACCTCCATGAGGCACCAACACAGCATGACAGAAACACCTTCATGAGGCACCAACTACAACATGACAGAAACACACTTCATGAGGCACCAACAGAAACATGACAGAAACACCTCATGAGCACCAATAACACACAACGATAGAAACCACCTTCACATGGCACCAAACACAGACACTACAGAACACCTTCACATGGCACACCCTTCCCACCAACACTCCTTCCTTGTCCAGCACCGCAACTTCAGGAAGTTTTTCCCCTGACTCACTTGCAATCAAACAAAAAACAAAAACAAAAAAAAAAACAAAAAGAAAAGAAAAGAAAGAAAATCAAAACTACGACGTTTATCTGCCATGTCAACTTAAAACCAGGAGAAAACACAGGGATGAAGGAGCGGTTATCATGTTTCAGGGAAAAAAAGGGAAAAGTCAATGGACTCCAACTGCTTCAACAACAGACTTAAAGTCAGTCCACTCTTATTGAGAATGTGTTCTATCAACATGATGTAATACATGTTACAGAAAAATCGTCTGAGCTTTTATTCTGTAATATTATGTCACTGCTTACCAAAAAATTATCAACATTCCTATGATTTCTTTTTTCTCTCTGTTTCATTAATCTACGTTTTTTTTTCTTTATGAAATAAAAAAAATGACTTTAGGAGTAGATTTTCGCATCACAGCTTGCATATATCTTTATTTGGCTGCATCTAATATCCTCATGTGTGGCAGTTGATGATAAAACAAAAGCATTATTTTTTTTCAAAATGGAAGTGACTGATGGCGGCGAACTACGAAGTAAAATAGGATAGAGTTTGATTAGAACTTACCGCCAAGACATTGACAAACAAAAGCACATGACAAACACGATGCATTTCAACCACTTGGGTCTCTTCAGGCGAAAAAAAAATCACAGTTTATCTGTGGGACGTACAAACAAAGAACGCAAAAAAATGAAAAATGACTCATTCCTCCCGTTTTTTGTCCATGTGGTCGGTAGGGCGGAAATGACATGGGCCAGGGGGATTATGGGAGAGGAAACGGAGGGGGGGGGGGGGGGTTTTCGTCGGGGGGAGGTGTGTGTGTGTGATATGATAGGGAGTGTCTAGTTTATTTGGGATGGTGTATATCTTTGTGATGGTTGGGGTAATGGTTATTGATTAAAACTGGGTAAGGGAAAGAAGGGGGGGGGGGGGGGGGGGGGGGGGGGGGGGAACTGAGAAAAAAAAAAAAGAGAAGGGTGTGGGGGGGGGGGATTTAAGAGGGGAAAGGAATAAATAAAAAAAAAAAACAAAATTAAGATTAAATAGATGGAGGGGTGTGCCTGTAACAACAACTGTATGAAGTTGAGTGAAGGGGATGGTTGGTGGTGGTGTAATGTATGTGTAGTGTATGAGTGTGTGTTTGGTAAGGGATAATGCCAACTGATGTATAAGAGGTGGGTAATGTGTGTGTTGTTATTGATTGTTGGGATATTGATTCCTTGGGGGTGTATGGTGCCCAGTTTGGCAATGAGAATGGGATTCTTGATGTTGTGCTTTTCAAAGCTGGTCAACTTCTGTGACAACTGGCCAGAGTCCATAACTTTGACAAGGTCGATGTGAGTTGGGTGTGGTTGAAGTGAAAGGTGTAGGGCGAGTGCACTGAGGTTTGGGTCGGTGGTTGCGGATATCAGCCAGGTGTTCAGAGAATTGCAGTTTCAATTGGGTGGGTTGGGGGGCGTGACGTTTCCTCCCCCCCTCCCCCTATGTAAGATACATGCCTCCACACAATGGCAGTGTATGGCATATAAATTTTCGGCCATCTCTGACCTTAGGAATGTGCGTTTGACTGTGCAGGAGTCTTTGGGGGGGGGTGCCCCAGAAAGATGTGTCTGTTTGTGAGGGTGCCGATTATTTTGCAGTTGGGTTAAGAGCAAGGGATTGGGGGGGGTATACTTGGTGGAGTAGCTGTGGTTTCGTATTCAAAAACTGTAGACCGCACGACGAGGAGGACATTGAGTTTTTGTCACGTTGAATGTGATCTGTGATTTGGTATGGAAGGGGCGGGTTTTGTTTATGAACAATGTGCCAATTGGAATTTGAGGATCCTACCTACAGAATGGGGAGGGGTGTTGCGGTAGGTAGAGGAGGTAGCTGTGTGTCTGTCTGTCATTGGTTGGATGCTGAGGTTTCCAGAGCAAGATGTAGCTGGAAACAGCTATGGTGCGGAGCGGGGGAAGTGGCGGATGGTGCGGGTGGCGGATGGTGCGGCTATGGTGTGCGGCGGAAATATGCATTGATGATGGAACTGGGTATCCTACCGTTGGTTAAAAAAATTGGTTGACATTATTGGCAGCCAAAAGTCACAATGTTTATCACCAACCGCGGACCACCAGTTCCATCATCAATGCAGCACTCCGCCGCACCAAAACTGTATCCAGAACATCGGCTCTGGACACCCAGCATCCAACCCAAGACAGACAGACCCACAGCCTAACCTCACTACCACCCGCACACCCTCCCCCATCTGTAGGATCCTCAAATCCAATTTGGCAACATTGAAAACATAACCACAAACCCGCCTTCCATACCAAACCCAAGATCACATTCAAACGTGATCAAAAACCTCAAAGACCTCCTCGTGCGGTCCAGTTTGAACAGAACCAAGCTACACCACCGGGTAAATCACCCTGTCTCTAAACCCAACTGCAAAATCTGCCCCCTCATCCAAACCCTGACACCATCTACAGGGCCCCAAGAGACACCTTCACAGTCAAACGCACATCTCATGGTCAAGCCGCAACATTATATAAGCCATCCCCTGCCAGTGATGGAACATATGTGAGGCAAGATCTACAAAGGGGAAACGTCAACTCACACTTGAAAACACGCATCTCTGAACACCTGGCAATATCCCCACCGACCGACCCAAACCCGTCGCCCTACACTTCAACCACACCCTACACAACATCGATGCCATGTCCAAAGTTATGTGCACACTTGCAGTCCCAGAGACAGCTTTGAACGCACAACTCAATAATCCCATCACATTGCCAAACTGGGCTACAACTACACCCCCAAGGCATCAATACCAACAATAACCAAACACACATTACCCACCACTTCTACAACAAGTTTCAATATCCCCTACAACACACACACACACAACACACACACATACAAACACCACCACCACATCCCCCTTCACTCACTTCATTACAGTAGTTTACAGCAACCCCCATCTATTTTAATCTTAATTTTGTATTTAATCACCTTCCCCTTAAACCACCCCCCCCCCCCCACCCCCCACCCCCCCCCCCCCCCCCGTGACCCCCCCCCCCCCCCCCCCCCACAACCACCTTCTCTTTTTTTTTTTTTTTTTTTTCCTCAGTATCCCCCCCCCCCCCCCTACTTTCCCCTTACCAATATTTCAATCCACCATTACCACAACCCTCACAAGATATCACACCATCCCAATAGACTGACACACAACCCTATCATATCACACACACACCCTACCCTGACGCAACCCCCCCCCTCCCCCCCTCCCGTTTCCTCTCCCATAATCCCCCTGGCCCCATGACCATTTCCGCCTACCGACCACATGGACACAAACCGGATGAGTCATATTTTCATTTTCTTTTTTCGTTCTTTGTTTGTACTGTCCCACATTTAAATGTGATTTATTTTTTCGCCTGAAGAAGACCCAAGTGGTTGAAATGCATCGTTTCATGTCATGTGCTTTGTTTGTCATGTCATTGCGGTAAGTTCTAAACAAACTCTATTCCCAAAAATTTTTTTTTTTTTTGTTTGCCATCTACCTTTTTCTGTACTGCATGCTAACAGACAATTTTCAGGCTTGAATGTGTCCAATCATGGCCTTGTTTTTGAACAGAGTTTCATCAAAACAAGTCTTTAAAAACCCATTCAAGATCTGGCCCCCCTTGGGCCAGCTGCAATCCAGGCCTAGGCTTGCATAAAAATTGGTTAGAAAACAGAGCCATATGAAAACCACCCGCTGTGGTTTTCTTTTGGGACAGATGGCCTAAATGCTTGCTTGCCTTGATGATACAGATAGATAAAACTTAAGTTGTAATCAAAACTCTCACTGTTGCCATAACAGGAAGTGTCAGCCAAGTTGGAAAAGACATACTTTTGTAAACAAAACGTCTGAATGTCACAACTTGCTTTTGATGGTTAGCCAAGATGGCAAAATCAAATATCCTAACTTTACAGACAGACCTAACAAACACAAACAGAAGAAAAAGAAGCTTTTTAAACGAAAAGACATTTATCAATGCTCTGTCTGCCTGATAATGTGCTTAACCAACCCGCGCTCGCTGGTCCTTGCACCTTTAGGCCATTTCAATATTAAAAAGTTAACAAAGACTATAAAATAGCACATCGAAAGAATGCAAGAAGGAAAGAAATGTGTTAAACATGGTAAAGAATTGAGAAAACGTGGATATGGACCTTGTTCGACTTGGAGATCCACAGTAAGAGGAAACACAGAAGTCAGCCCCTAAGTGACATACTGTTGTTAGAACCAATATTGTTTTGCACGATTATAATGGGAGGAAGTCTTTTGAACAGGAATCAAGGTTGAACAAAGGAAAAAATTCAAAAACCAGACAAACACAAAAATTCTTTCGAATGCAAGGGTATCATCAATGGGAAGTATTTCTAACTAGAAGAGCACACGACCTAAAATGTTTTTCCTCCAAAACAAAGACAAGCACACAAAACGAAGGGAGGATGAAAAAAAAAAATCTTTCTGTAGATGGTCCAGTTATTAGCAAATGTATCCACTGAGCAAATCAAGATTATCTCCATGATTGTTTATCAATGGTTTTTTGCAAAACAAACAAAAAACTTCTGGTTGAGACGTCAAATAACATAGAACAAAAATCAAAAAGGTAGGCAGAGCTCAACTTTTTTTCTTTTCATTTTAAATTCTACTGTCTTGTGAAGGCTAATTCACAGAGCGGAGACTTACACTCCATAATGCACTGTAATCACTTTCACATCTGGACATTTACCTTTTTAGTCAAGCATTTCCATTTTTTATTTTGCTTCCGCCCCACTCATATCCAAAAAAAACCACTTGTTGTTTTTCATGTCCGTTCACACAAACGCGACCATTCTGCTCATGAGGGAAAACATGACTGCTCTGATCTGTGCTCAGCAACAAAACTTGACCGCACATATTTGAAAAACAAAAAACAACAACAACAAGAAAAAAACGGCACCGACCACCAACAACCCCCCCCCCCCCCCCCCCCCTCCCACTTTGTGTAGTAAGCAATGGGAAAGCAATACAGAAAGAAAGTTGAAATAATTTCCCCCTGACAAGGCTGACGGCTCATAGAATAAAGTAGATGGTCAGCAATTCTGTGCCCAATAACAACAGATTTCGCCCACCCCCTCTTCTTTTTTCTTTTCTTTTTGTTTAACATTTCATTCTAGATAAAAGCTGACAGAAAAAAACAACAACAACCAAGAATCAGTCCAGTGAACATCTAACAACAAACATCTTTTTCTTTGTTTTCCCTCCTCACAACCTACTGAAGAAAGTCTCCTCTATCTTCAGCAGGTTCTGGCCAGGAAAACAGGACAGCCATCTCTTTCTATCACAGGTAAACGTGAAATTCTGCAAGCTAAGCAACACTCCAAACAGGCATCACCTAACTCTGAGGCCTTCTTTTCAAAGAATAATTGAGGTAACTAACTTTATTGATCAACTGATTTTGAGAGAGAAGAGAGAGAGAGAGAGAGGAGATAGAGAGAGAGAGGAATGAGAGAGAGCGAGAGAGAGAATGTGAAATGGTTTAATGTGTTCGGCTTTGAGGTCCATTCACTTATGGTGAGAAGGGGTAAGGGGGTGGGGGGGGGGAGGAAGATGATGACAACAATGCCAACAGATACAAACAACTTCCCCACATTTTAGGTCGAGATGACTGGAGGAACATCAAGGAAGCCAGTTAGATTTCATGATCAGGTCTGCTAAAGCACAGTAACAACAGCTATGCTAACACCTGGTCCATGCAGCCTTGTACCATGAACAAACTAAGTTCAACATAAGGATAACCTTTACGTTTACATTACTTTGCAGAAACCAAGATTTTTCCTTTAGATTATGACAAGAACTTCGAATCAAGAGCTTAAATTTAGTAATTCTCAATGATGTCATATTCGCAGCCAAGATTTCCTTTTCAGCCACAACTGAAGTCAGAACAGTTGAAAAAATGAACTTCTGGTTGTTAATTGCTTCTGAAACTAAGATTTTTGTTGTAACCAGCACTGTGTGCCGCATCTGTCTTTTTTTTTTCTTCTCTGTCTGATAGTACTGACAAGGGGCTGTCCAGTCTCTTGATGTATCATCAAAAACTTTGCTACTGCATTATAAAGGTCACTGTACATACCGTTGTTTAGTATTAATTTAGCTGATTCACGGATATTCGTTGTGCTGTTACACATGTCCTATTTTCGCGTCAGTCTCCTGTGGATGTAAAAGCCAGGCTGTTGTCAAGCTCCGCCCAGTGTAACAGAGTGTGGATCATTTTCTAGTCATTTGTGTCCAGTGTGTAGTATTCCTCTGGATGCAGTTATCTGGGTTTATCAAAACACACAATTTTTCAACAAACTGAGAGTTTTGTTGTCACTTGCAGCGGCAGGCGATGGACAAGCAACACAGTTTGACCTACATCAGTCTGAGCACTCAGCTCTCAAACAGGCAACATTATCATTGTGAATTATTCCAACACCTTGTTATTTCCCGCGTCCGAGGAACAAAACTTGGGGAGTCATGAGAAACAAACAGAGGGGGAGAAGAGGAAGAACTTGCCCTTCTGTTGTAGTCTGTGATCCTTAGTCCCATGCTCTGGACCCGCGGATATCAGTGATAGAGGATTCTGAACGAAAAACGGAAGTGTAGTCTTGGACAAGTTGTGTGCGTGGCAAGATGGGTTGGCGGCTTGATTAAAACGCAGCACGACAATAGATTGTGCTCCCCCTTCCTTCAATATTTGAACAACAATAACGACAGTTCTTCTTGCAGCAAAGTGTGAGCATGACTTTCAAGAAACACAGGTAAACCCCCTTGAGTGGCTTTGTCACTTATATACATTCTTCTTGCAAAAGGAAAACAAAATGGTCGGAGCTTGGTTGAAACGCTTCTTTTGTGCCGTAGCCAAGGCATGGGAAACCTTGAGAGAGAGAGAGAGAGAGAGAGAGAGAGAGAAGAGAGAGAGAGAGAGAGAGAGCGAGAGAGAGACAGACAGATAGAGATTGAAACTGCATGTTTGACTCTGATGTATGTGTGCTTGTTATGAAGAAGATAGAGAGAGAAGAGAGAGAGAGAGAGGAGAGAGGAGAGAGAGAGAGAGAGAGAGGAGAGAGAGAAAGAGTCACCGAAAAAGAGAGAGAGAGAGAGAGAAAGATTCACAGAGAGAGAGAGACGAGAGAAGAGAGAGAGAGGAGAGAGTACGTACACAAATGTCTGCATGCACATGTGGTGAGTTCTATCGTGCAAGTACAAACAAGTAGCAAGCACATTTCATTGTTACAAACAAAAAACTCAATGTATAATAAAATACAATAACAAGCAAATGGCACTTCTTCCAGGTGAAATATGTTCTACAAAAATTTCTCTGTTCAACACCATATTCACAACTGGATGCTTAAAATCTTATCAAGACTTAAGCATAGCATAATCAAAGTTTGTTTCATTTTAGAAACTTAAAAATTGTTATTGCAGAACAAATGTCCTGTTTTTTTGTTTCTTAATTGAATCAGTCATATACAAGATTAGGTAAACTACCACAAAACGTGATTCTTTGATACATTTAGTCCAATCCTATACCACGAAGCAAACAGAAAATCCATAAACTGTGAAAAAAAAAATAAATTCAACAAGCTGCAAGAACAATATCAATTAAATCAAAACACATTACAGTAAATCCGGTTATAAGAAAGTGCAGGGGAAATTTTTTTTTTTGTTTCTTATAGCCGAGTTTTCTCCTACCGAGTCCTCGGTTACGTAAAAATTTCCTGTGAAGATCTTTCTTATAACCGAGCCTCGTTATAAGAAAATTTCTTTTGAAATATTTTCCTTATACCCGAGGCCTCGTTTTATAAGAAATTCTGGAAATTTTTCTTATAACTGAAGTTATAATTGACCTCAGTTGAAGCGCCTTTCTTCTTACCAGTGAGCTTGATTCGCTTTTATGTGTTCGGGGGCTGCATATACATCACCCTCTGGTTCGATTTCTGTAGTAAAAATCGTCTGTATTAATACATAACCGCCTTTAGTCCTATTTTCGATGATAAGAAATGTTTTGATAATGGTCCCCTTCAAGTAAAGAACATGAGAAGGGCCCGTTTAATTGATATCCGTGTATTTATCAGAGGTGATCCAAAGTTTTTCAGTGCCATGCTCGTATTTCAGAAATGTATCTGTCATACAGGCCCACGGAGAGACAGAACAGACGACAGACAGGGGTGGGGGTGGGGGGTGGTGGGGTCAGAGATGGAAAAGGTAAGAGGTGTTAAAACAATTCCTTTCATCAGAGAGAGAGAGAGAGAGATAGGAGAGTAGAGAGAAGGAGAGGAGAGAGAGAGAGAGAGAGACAACAGACAGACAACAACATAGACAGACAGAACAGACACACAGATAGAACAGACACACAGACAGTCAACCACCGACAGACAGACAGACAACAGATTTCGTGTCCCCGCGGCTTACATTGACTTCTTTTTTGCTTTAACCCATCACGAGTTAAACTGAACCTTCTCAATCTTGGACATTTCGTTCACACTGAATAGCTGTTTTCTTGTCTTTGTGCATGCCACTTCTTTTGCAGCGGTGGCATGGCGATATATGTTCACTGAAACTGAAGAAGCCTTTCTTTTTTCTTTTCATTTGATCACACGATTTAACTGACAAATACACATATGGCCATTTTTGTGAAGATCTCTCTCTCTCTCTCTGTGCCATGCTAGTGCGCACGTGTGTGTGTGTTGTGTGTGTGTGTGAGAGAGCGTGCGTGCGTGGCGTGAGTGGGCGCGTGTGTGTGCGTGTGTATGTGTTAGAATAAGTGTCATCGTGCGTTCCTTGCTGTGCGCCCACGGTGTGTGGTTGTGTACGCGATAGTGTATCTATGTGCGGGTGTGTGCGCGCGAGTGTATGTTCGCGCGCTAGCGGTGGTGTGTAGGCGCATGTGAGGTGATGTTTTGAATGGCGTGTGTATATTTGAGTTTGTGTGCGTGTAATGTTTGTGTGTCTGTATGCGCCGCGTGTGTTTATTTCTGTGTCTGTGTGCGTGTTTGTGTGTGCGTTTTGTGTGTGTGTGTGTGTGAGTGTGTGTGTGTGTGTGTTTGGCATGTGGACGATCCAGTCAGCACGTGGACACGAAGGGAACGAGGTGGATTGGGTGTGAGGTGGTGGGGACCGTGCATGCATTTGTGTGTTCAACAATTTTAACGTCTATCCACGATAATTGATTATTATACAATGTTAGAGGGAAAAGGTAGGGGAGGGTAGAGTATTAAGTAATATATACAAAAGGCTTTGAAGAAAAACAGCAAAAGCAAAATAATATAAACAAGTTAAATGAACTAACAAAGAACTACTGATTAAAATCACTCAACATGGCTCCAGTTTTACAGAACAAATAAATAGGACTTTGATGTAATGACACTGTCAATTTTAGCAGCATCAAGATAAATCGGATACAAACTTGATTCAGAGAAAATTAAGGTAGGGAAGGTAGGTATGGTTTATTAAGTGCACACATAGGAAAAAGGATGTGATTATTTGAACTTTTTTCCGCCACAAAGGCAATGTTATGTTCTTACAAAACTATGTCTTAAAAGCATTCAATTATGATCTTATAAATCAAAGAAATTAGCATGTATCCAGAAAAATGCAAGCACATTGAATGAGATGTATATAAGGTGTGTCAATTATATTTCAGTCAAATATTAGCAGGCGTGAGTGAGTATCTAGAAAAACATCCAGAACTTTTTAGTTTTTTTTCTAAAAAGTACCACACGCATTTTCTAATAGACTGTACCCTCATGGACAGACATGGAAAACTGACAACATTCTGACCTGCTTGTATTTCTTGCTCCCCGCTTTGCTGCACTGTCGACCTCTCAATAAACTGAAAACCACAGTGAGAAGGAACCCAGTCAAAAAGAAGATAGCTCGAACCCCTTAATAACCAAAAAGTATTAATTCATGAATGGTCTTATTAAATCTTGACTTAAGTTTGTTGATTTGCTGATGGCACCCCCCCCCCAAATAAAACCGATTTTGAATCGCACAAAAAGGGGCCTGAAGTGTGTGGGTAAGAAAGATCAAGAGAAAATACAGGGCCATTAAGGAAAGTGCTTGCCCTTCGTGGCTTTTTTCTCTCCGCCATCTTCTCTCCTGTCATAGAAATCCACAGGCACTCTGTAAAAATAAAAAATTCTAACTATTTGATTGGTCTTGTGGTACACCAAGAATGGAGGACATGAATTTGTGTAAGTTTAGTGCTAGTTCTTAAATCAATGTGCCTGTAAGCGTACTTTGCTTTCTGTTATGACGCAGTATTTTTCGGCGCCCTTTTGTTCTTTAATAATTATTTTGGTCACCAAGGGACAAGTTACAAAAACAGTACTGTATCTCAGCTATGCTCTAGAACCCATCAGACAATGGACATTTCTATTTGGAACGCATGTTTGCATATTCCACGTTAATCATGAACTACAATTGTGTTGATACCTCTGCAATAAATCAGATGTGCGTTTTTTTTCACATCCTGCATCGCGCCGCGCCGGCCGCCCCTCCCCTCTCTTCTTCCCCCCCCCAAATCCTTTTTTTTTTCCCCGTCCCCCATCGCCAGAACTTTCTTGTATCCGAGCAAACCCTCCCTTGGGGAGAGCAAAACGTGTTTCGTAATACCGAGTTTTCTGTAACGAGTTTTCTGTAACCGAGTTTTTCCCCTAAGTAAGAAAATAGAACACGCTCGGCAGGGAAAATTTTTTTTGCTGTCCAATAACTGAGTTTTCTGTAACCGATTTTTTATAACCGGATTATACTGTATAATGATATAAATTCCAAAAACTGAATTAAGACCTCTCTTACTCTTACTCAGCTAATGGTAGTCAGGAGTCCAGCTACAAACGCCTAGGAGTCTGGCAATACAATAATGTCCTTGTGGGGGAATAACCCTTCTTTACCAGGGGCGAGCAGCACCAGCTAGCGCCCAACGCGAAATCAACACATCCCAAAACGCTGAGCGCCTGCGCAGCGTCACCGTAAAAAACAACGTGCACAATGGGCGCCGCCCCATATTTCTCGTAGAAAAGGAAGTTTCAGGCGAGAACGTGACTTCCATCTTCCTGTGGCCATTACTTCCGTTTGCAAAAACCCGCGAGTTGTATACGTGGCCGTAGTTCGTTGAGTTATTAACAATTGTTAAAAGTTTTGTGGTCGAAATGATGGTTTTTCTTCGCCCTAGCTTAACAATGATATTCTGCCGTTCTATAACGGGATCCAAGTGCTGAAGAAACGTGGAATTGTTAGGAATATAACGGCATACGACTTAGTGGAAAGGTGCTGGGTAATGAAAGCTTAGGTGACCTAGAAATCGACAGGTGAAATGAGGTTCCATGTATGATTCGGAAGAAAGTTCTGAAGATTTCCCCCCGCGCGCCCCCCCCCCCCCCCCCCCCCCCTCCCCCCCCCCCCCCGAGTAAATGGCTCATGAGAATTCTTCAAACATATGATATAGCAACATATATATTCGTAGACTTTAAAAATTATTACATTTGACTATTCCTTTCCACTCTTTTAAATTAATTTTAATTGGGTTATCCATGTTTCAAATTAACGGAAGTTACTGACCTTGCCCTGATGGGTTTTCGGCTGTAACGAAGCTAAGGTAAGTGCATACTAAGAGGTTAAGATGGTTCTCTCAGCAGCTAGTGAAGGGTTCATCTCATATTTATATATAGTTCCCCCCCCATTATCTTCTTTTTTTTCTTTCTAAAAGTTCAATCTTTGCCAAGTCAATACTACAATGACTGAAAAATTTGTTAGCCAGCTCTTGTATTCCTCCCCCCCCCCCCACTACTTATAACAGTTCAGCATTATATTGTTTGGTCAATCAGTTGGGAGATGCAACTCCCTTAAGAGATTTCCAGTAAAGGTTGTTCTGCACAATGTCTTAGCCACCGACAATGCTTGGGTTATTGACAGCATGAGGCTGTACCACTTCAGAAAACTGTTTCCATAAACTTTGATCTCACTAGCAGAACCTTGAATGGATCCTCAAGCATAGGCTCAAAGATTGTAGCCCCCTACATTTTTATACTGTTTACATATGGCTTTATATTGGTTCACAACTTTTTTCCTCTCCACACTTTCGTTTTATTCCATTTACTATCCATTGCTGCTGCTTTGAGGGTGCTGTAGGATTCTCTATTGAACCCGTTGGTGGTTAGAACCCACAGAATTACGGACTGTGGTGTATCTTTATTTGACACCACGAGCACAGACAAATCGGCAGTGTCTCCCTGATGATCCGATCCCAGCGACGAAAGGCCTAGAGCAGGCAATACAAATATAAGGAGCCTTTTGAGGGGAATACGATGGTTCCCTCAGGCAGCAAGTGAAGCTTTTTTCTC
This sequence comes from Conus ventricosus, assembly GCA_018398815.1. Classification (NCBI taxonomy): domain Eukaryota; kingdom Metazoa; phylum Mollusca; class Gastropoda; order Neogastropoda; family Conidae; genus Conus; species Conus ventricosus. Next base: position 77,937,660 of record CM031600.1, read on the forward strand.
ATATTTATCATAATGTCCCACCCCATTTTCATTTTTCTCTCTAGAAGTTCAAATCTTTGCCAAGTCATTACTAAGAAGTGATTGAAGAATTGTTAGCCTGCACTTATTTTTCTCCACTACTTAACTGTTCTCCTAATGGTAGAATACACTCTCCTTTCTCGGTCCCCCCCCCCCACCCCTCCACTTCCCCTTACATGTTATGTAGTCAGATCTATGAGAAAAGCACATCACGGGTGTATCAGCATAGCTTTTCTCAACCAGCTTGCTTTCCAGTGGATATCCAACATGCTGGTGCTGTACTGTTAGGACTTCTATAGCTTACCTACACACTTCATCGGCAGAAAGTTTGACTTTCGCCATCACAACAAGCACAGCTGATTCCATACAATGTTCTCATTTTGGTGGTACATGATGATTTCTGCTCCATTGTCATATGAGCTTCATGTGCCTACATCAATGCCAGGAGTGTCCTTATTCACTTAAAGATCCAACCAAAAGAAGCTGACGGACAAACACAGTATGTCTTGCGGTAAACATACGTGAGCAAGTGAATATGTATGCATGTAACACTGAGGTTTAACCCCGATATAGGTCTTCACATAATGTATTAGCCGAGCAACCTCCCCAACCTGTCATGTTTTGTGTTGTTCAGTTGGATGAATTGGTTTACTTTCTGCCAGTTCATAACTCTGGATCAGCACATAAGAGGGGTACAAAGATAGAGAAAACCAAATTTTTTTCTTTTGCATGTAACAAGTACTAACATAAGAGGTCATTTAGTTTTCCCCCCATGTTAACAAGTACTAACAAAAACAGTCTTATTTGTTTGAGATTTCATCCACCTTGATCAACAGGAGCAAAGCAGATCCTTCATCACTTTTATCAGGTGCTTCTTAACTGTGACGAGGTTGTACTATTGCTTTTTTATCAACATGCAGATACATCGTCCCAGTCAGATAATTTTTTTTCAACAGTATGTAAACATAAGCAAAGGTGGTGACAACTTTGAAAATCATGAAAAAACTGAAAAGGAGTCAGGGGGTCCAGGGCCGGCCCAGGCCCCAGTGGGTAAAAATCTTTCTACCATCACAATGGCCCGACGTAGGCTAACAAAGATCGCTGGACCGTGTTTCTTCAACAATATAGAGCGCTTCTCATTACCCTCGACTGCTACATTGCTGCTTTCTGTCATAATACCGGCCAATTCAATTCAACTGTTTTTTCTTTTCCCAAAAAACTATTTTTTTTTTTTATGAATAACAAAACTTGAAAAACGGAATTTCCATCTAGGGCCTTGCAAGAAAACGATTTCAGTCACCCAGACGGAAGAGAGGCACCCACGCATATGGAACTTTGTTTTGATACTTTTGGACCATTAAGATCATCCACAGTAACGTCAATAAAAATCTCGCCTCCCTGTAATTTATTTAAATGATTACTTCATTCACAGGGCTCATGGTGTCCATAAGAAAAAGACTGGAAAAAAAAAACGCCAAATCATCAAAAAATTTTGATAAACCCAAACCAGTAAGCGATACAAGATGGTAATAGCATCACGATACTCCTTCCTGAACATATCATTAATGCATGGAATAAGGTTAAAATTCCTAGATACCAATTGTACATCGATGCCCGATCTCTGTTTAGAGATGCAGCAGCTAGGCCATACATAATTAGTGTGTGCCAGAGAGAAGAGAGTAGAAACAAAATAATTAGAGAACAACACATATCCCTCTCAATTAGAATAAGAAGTCATGAATTGCCCCTTAAAATTACAGATCCAGACGTTGTATTATCAGATCCACCTAGTTCTGTTGCTGACAAATAACCGATTTCCACAGCTTTCTGTTCAATCAGACAATAAACAACTTTCTGTGTGTCCACAACAATAGCTTTTCAGTCTTCTTCGTTTCCTTAAAGATTAACATCCGCCATCAACATTTTGATGGTTCAGATGTGTATAACACTGGGGGGTTTCCACAAGGTTGTTGGGTATAACACATGTAGGATTGGCAGTAGGTGACATGTGGGGTGGGCGCTCTAGGATTCTGCACGGCACATACGTGTGGAGGTTGGGTGATAGTTTTTCAGACCGTATCGTTCACCCTTCTTGAACACAGCCAGAACATTTGCTCATTTTTTTCCCAGTCCCTTTGTGTATAATGCCTGGTTATGGAGGACAGAAAAGAGAAGCATTAGAGCTGGGGCATTTCATCACCAATTTCTTTCAAGGTGAATGGGTGGTATTCATTTCGGTCAGGGGCTATTGCCTCGTATTTAGGCCTTTAACAGCGTTCTGACTTCCTGCTACTTGAGATGGATGTGGTCACATTGGGTCCTTTCAGGCTCTGGGTTCATGCCAGTCCAGGTCTCAAATTCTTCCTCAGAGCAGGAGAATTTGCTGCTGAATGAAGACAGAAACTGTGCATTCTATTCTGCCTTATCCTTAGTTTCTGTAACAAACTAAACCAGCTACTTTCATTGGAGAGACACTGCAGCTTCCGTGCCGGGGAAACATGTATATATCAGAATGATTTCTTCGTTCCAGTCTTTTGATCCTTCGGCATGGACAGAGATCAGGTTTTCAGTAAATAGGACTAGTAGGCTCTACGTTTGTCCTGGCGCTGAACTGGCGATTGAGGACTCAGCTTTGTGAGAGGTTTTTTTCATCGCCAGTCTTTTCCCATCTTTTATACAATCTGTCTCTCCTCCTCTTGATCAGCTTCTTGGTGTAGTACTCCACCCCATCGCATGCTGTTCTTTGGTCGAAGTATGACTGTGTATGTGTGCCTCGACAGTCAAGTGGAGCTTTTTCTTCACTCTGTCCAGACTTCTCCTGGGTCCACTTTTGTCATTATACTTTGATGTAATTGACGTTTGAAAGCTGTTTGTAGGCTTTACCGTAGATTTTGCCAGTTCATAGAGCTTATTTACTGATAGACAGGCCGTTGGGTCTGCTTTTGTGAGACTGGATGGGTAGGCATTCCAGTACCTAGGATACTAGAGAGGGTGAATTTGTGAGGAATAGATCCAAGGGTGCTTCCCTCTCTTGTAGGAATTGTCACCATCCTGTTCAGGCCAAGTCTTGAATGGTGCCTATGAACTTATGGTGGATGACTGGGTAACCTGGAAGTAACTTCAGTCTAACATTGGCCCAGTCCATGGCTGGAATTGAAAACCCTCACTGATAATCACTAATATCAGTCAGCAAGATCCGTGCAGAAAAATTAAACCGATTTACAAGCTTCTGGTTAAATCAGACAGTCATCACGTTCGGTGCCGACATTCATCATTTACAAACAATGCTTGCCCTCGAGACTTCTTCTTCTTCCTAAAATACTGGTTCACTCAAAATGAGTAGGTCACCAGCGCGCATGTTAAAAAGTTAAAATAAAATAACATAAAATAGTGCGACTCAGACTGTTGGCCCCTGGAGCAAATTTGGCAACATGGGGTCGCACTCGATATTCAAGAAGTTAAAAGCAATGGCCAAATTCAGGCCCAGGTAACAGTAAAATATCTGGGGAAGTTAAAATAGAAAATTGTCAATATGCAGATCTCAAAACTGTCGTATCAATTTGTGTTTTAAATGAGATTGCATTTGTGGCATCTTGATGGCACCCGGCAGTGAGTTCCACAGCCATACAGAACTAGGATAAAATGAGTGTAAGTGGCTGTCAATATTTGATGCAGGTATGGTATAACATTGACCGCCACTCCTGGTGCTACTTTTATTCAATACTAGTCGTTCCACTGGAATATCAATTACTTTAGCCTGCCTTTGAAGAAGATGTTAAGTTTGATTAAAAGCTCTTCTCTGTTCTAAGGGTTTCCATTCTAATTTCCTCATGTTCTTCCTAGTATTTCCCTTTTCTCTGATGTGGTTCCCTGTTACGAACTGTGCTGCTCTCTTCTGAATCTTTTCGAGGTTATCAATGTCCTTTAGATGGTAAGGATCCCAAACTGAGCAACCATATTCCAGTACTGGTCTAACCAGTGTTTTGTAGCAGTCATCTTTAACCTTTTGGGGGCAGTCATTGATATTCCTGTATAAGAAAGCTAAGATGTTATTGCTTTCTTACATACTAAATTGTAATGTTCTTTCCATTTGAGACGACTATCTATAATCACGCCTAAATATTTTGCAGCATTAGTTTCTTAAAAATTAGTATTATGGATAGAATAATCTGATCTAATTGGTGAGCGTTTGTTACATATACGCAACACTTGGCACTTTTGGGGATGAAATTCCATTTTCCAAGTTCTTTCCCACTCTTGTAAAGCGTTTAGATCTTCTTGTAGAATGCGTGTATCATTCTTGCTTCTGATTGTTCTATATACTAAGCTGTCATCTGCAAAAAGCCTTATAGTAGTTCCAGAGAGAGATTTCTACTTATGTCATTTATATAAATTAAGAAAAACAAGGGCCCCAGAACAGTTCCTGTGGTACACCTGACAAGACTGGTTTACAATGGGATGACGACCCTTCCACAACAACTTTCTGCGTTCTCCAACGAGGAATGATCTAGCCCATTTTAGCAAAGAACCGCCAATGCCGATGTGTTCTAATTTAAGCAGCAGGCCTCATGGTCAACCTTATCAAAGGCTTTAGAAAAGTCTAATAAAATTGCATCTATTTGCTGTCTGTTGTTAAGACAGTTATTAAAATCATTGAGAGTTGTTATAATTGAGTCTCACAACTCCTTCGCTGTCTAAAACCATGCTGGGCGTTATTTAAGAAGTCATATTTGTCAAGATGGTCCATTATGCTACTATATATTATGTGTTCAAGTAATTTTGCTGATATGGATGTAAGAGATACAGGTCTATAGTTCTCTGCTTTTGTTTTGTCACCCTTTTTGAATAAGGGAACAATGCTCGCATCTCGCTACTCATCAGGTATTACTCCCTGGTCCAGTGAAGCTTGGTAAAGTAGTTGGTATACCTCACTCAATTCATTGGCACATAATTTTAAGAGCTTACCAGGAACGCCATCGGGACCAGTAGCTTTGTTTTCATTGATGTTGGTCAGTAACTTAAATACTCCTGCTTTATTTACTTTGATGTTTTGCATTTCAGGGAGTTTGTCATCATCCTTTAGTCTAACGTTAATTAAAGGTTTGGGATTTGAGAAACTGAACAAAACTGCTTGTTTAGTAAATTTGCTTTCCCTTCAGGGTCCTGTATTAGGTTATTCTGGTTGTTTCTCAGGTCTGGAATCCCAATGTTGTCCTGTCTCTTACTCCTTATGTAAGACCATAATTTCTTGTTTTGATGATCACCTTCTGAAATCATCGAATTAACATAATTGGAGTGAGCAAGCCTACATTCTCTCTGACACCTTCTCTTAATATGTTTATACCTAACCAGTAATCTTTCTGAATTAGGATGTAGTTTCAATTTCTTAAAGAAACGATGTTTCCTTCTCAACAAACGTTTAGTTTTTGTAGTAATCCATGGCTGGTGGTTCTTGCTTGAAGTTATTTTAGTAGGTATGTTGTCATCCATAATAAATTCCAAGTTAATTTTTATACACTTCCAAAGGTCACTGACATTATCTTTAACACTATGGGACCTCAAAAAAAGATGACTGAAATCATGAGTATCCCTGCGCAATTTTGGTAAATCTGCTTGGTTCCAGAGTCTGATGGTACGTTTAGGGGGTTTTCTTCGGAAGGGTTGAAAGTTGCTCTCTAAGAGAATTATGTCATGATCACCCAGGCCTGCAATTAATTCCTGATTGCCTAAAGCACCTGGACAATTGGTAAAAAATAAATCCAGGAATGCCTAACCACGAGTTGGTGCTTCAACTGACAGCACTAATCCAAGGTCTTTGGTGGTATCAAAAAACTGAGTATTAATAATTTTTACTGTATTGATTACCAAGTATGGCATCTTCACCCCAATCAATATCTGGTAAGTTAAAGTCTCCACCAATCCATAATATTGCCTTCCTATTGGCCAAAACAATGTTAGAAATGTCTCTGCAAATAGACGGACGGACATTTGCATTAATAAATCACTCACCCTTTGTTCAGGCTGGACGGGCGTGGGGGACAGTGTGCGTGCACGAAGTTCTACTAGGACCTACTTTGTCTACAAGGCAAATTACTGCTAGAATTACATTGTTGTACAGTTGATCACATGAGGTCCGATGCCTGCACAATACTGAACCAGGGGCTCTGGTTGACATACTGCAGGATTTCTCCAAATAATCTGTAAATAAAGGCGCACATTTTCGGTGTTGGCATGACGTACCACATGGTGCGCTGGTGACCAACTCGTTTTTGAGTGAACCAGTATTTTAGGAAGAAGAAGATGATTCGACATGACCCAGTGACCACCGGCCAGTGGCCAGTGACAGGCTTTGTTCGGATCGATCTTCAGATTTAAAATCAAGAAACAAAATGAAATATCATGACACCAACAAACACAAAAACCATACCAGTGGGACCATTTGAGATCAATACTCTTCAATACCTTCCAACTTCCAGTTAACAAAAAACAAAACAAAAACAAAATCAAAGACAGACGAGCACTGACCAGCTCAAACCTTTCTGGGCTTCGAAGTGGCAGGGGAAACAACGCGTAATGACAAAGGAAGTTAGCCTACCCTTTTACCGGTTGCGCATGCATGCGTTTCCCTTTTTACCAACAAAACTCACCAAAACGAACCGAAACTCATCTACAGTATCTTTAAGTTTAGTGTAACATCCTCAAAATACTCTTGTTTGACTTTTTTGGGGGTCTTTTTACAAGGTTGGCATTGCTTGAGGGTGCACGCGAAGGTACCATACGGGACTGAGAGAACAACAATAGCAACAACAACAATACTGCAATTACTACTTGTGCCACTAGTACTACTTCTGCTGCTGCTGCTCCAGCAGCTGCTGCTACTACCACTACTACTGCTACGACTACTGATGATAAGATGTTGATAATCGTAATAATAGATAGAGAAATAAATAAAGATAAATAAATACATGGATGAATGAACGAATGAATAAATGAATGAATAAAACAAACAAACCAACAAACAAACAAACGACGACGACGACGATGATGATGATGATGATGATGATGACGACGACGATGACGACAACAACAACAGCAACAACAACAATCATCATCATCATCATGGTCGTCGTCATCGTCATCGTCATCACTATCATGAGAATGATAAGAAATGATCGCGATTTTGTGCATCCATCTCGACCAGTCTGTACATTCTAAAGAACTTCTTTCGGCGTTGCATCGTTGCTGACACACTACACAAATGTATTTGATCCTCTTTGGTGCCATAGAAACTGTCCATGTATGAATTGAAAAAAAAAGCCCCCAAAACAAAAACAAAACCAAAAACAACTAAACTGTTACACGTATTACACAGCTTTCGATAGTGACTGGCATTTGTTATCCATTTAATTATGAAATGAATAAATCTGTGTTCACATGATCATGATCACAATCATCAGTGGCACCACCACCACCACCACCACAACCACCACCACCACTATCATCATCATCATCATCATCATCATCATCATCTTCATAGAAACAGAAAAACAAGCAGAAAAAGTTACATACTGAGAGAGAGAGAGAGAGAGAGAGAGAGAGAGAGAGAGAGAGAGAGAGAGATGAGAGAGAGAGAGAGAGAGAGAGAGACACACACACACACACACACACACACACACACACAGAATTAGATACAGAAAGACAGAGACTGCAATTTTCCTTCCTAAAATAAATGGAATGGTCCAGATTTAATCGATGGGCTGTATTAGAGAGTTTTGAAATTAGTTGTCACGTTTTCTTACAACAACTTTTCATGGAACTCCTTATTCAGTTTACAAGACGTACGTTTCCTTTGCTTGATCATAATTACAGTACCTTTGAGAAATGGCAGATTCGTCGGATTAAGTTGGTTTCAGCGAGTTCGTGGCGACTTTCGGCAAGTATGAGCAAGCTTCGGCGAGTTTCGGTCGGTTTTTGGTGAGTTACGGTAAATAGGGGCATCAGTGTCACAGCACAAGTTGTCTTCTCCTACCAAGAAAAGTTACGCAGTTCAAGTGTCCGCGATTTGTTGCCCGAAGCCACAGTTAGGTAACAGCGGGCACGGTCCGCGGCCTGCTTTGCCCAGCTTGAAGAAAACTAACCATGTTGCGTAACACTCAGGGTGCCTTGTGTGTGTGTGTGTGTGTGTGTGTGTGTGTGTGTGTGTGTGTGTGTGCGCGTGCGCGCGCGCGCGTGCTTAAGAGCAAGTATGCCCGGAAATTGTGTGTGCATGTGAGTGAGTTAATGAGTGAGTGCGTGGTGTGTGTGTGTGTGTGTGTGTGTGTGTGTGTGTGTGTGTGTGTGTGTGTGTGTGTGTGCGTGCCTGTGTGTGTGTGTGTGTGTGTGTGTGTGTGTGTGTGTGTGTGTGTGTGTGTGTGTGTGTGTGGTGGTGTGCGTGCGTGCGTGCGCGGGCGTGCTCGTGTGTGTGGTCCCTTCACCTCTTCTTTCCCCATTCTGTCTCCCTCCCCCCACCTGCCTAATCAGATTTATAGCAGAGATTCCTAACCTCACTGTTCATCACATATTATATTGGACTGGCTTATCCAACCAATCAATCAATTAATCAATTAGTCAGGCAGGCAGTAAAGCAGTCAGTCAGTCGATCAATCAATCGATCGTTTGATCGATCGATCGGTCAAAGACAAACCAACCAACCAATCGATCGATCGATCAATCAACCAACCAATTGATTGATTAATCTTTCAATTAACTAATTGTTTATATGTTTGATGTCTATTTTTTGATTGATTAATTTCTTTTTTTGAGTTCGTTTCTTTACATTCATTAAAAAATCTGTTAATTAATTCATTTACGGAAATAACAAAGGAATGTTTTGTTTTTCCTTTCTATGTTCTTGTGATGTTTTAACTATTATTGTAACTTGAAGTTACATTAGTTCGTTGTATCGTTGAAAGATTTACTTACTGATTGCTTACGGATATTTGTGATTTTGATTCATTTGTAATGTATTTCTGCACTTCTTTCTTTCTTCTTTCCTTCGTTCTTTCTTTCTCAGACAAAATCAGTGTTTTGTTGCGCGTGTATCTGTTATGACAGAGTCGTAGTGCTACGAGCAGGAAATTTCAGGTCTGGATTTCCATTTTCACTGTTTTTTTTTTTTTTCATGGTGCTTAGCACACACACACACACACACACACACACACACACACACCACACACACACACACACATTTAGGCTTAAGGGTATTCTTTGTGAGCAACTTTTTTCACATGTGATTGCGTACAAATGGAGGGTTGAATAGGCCTAATCACTATTGATCTTGACACAGCATGAAATAACACCTTTACTTCTTTCCGGATAATGCTGGTCAGACTTGCTCCGGCCAAAACAAGAATATTTATGAAACGAGGCAGGGAAGAGTAAACAATAAACAACAAACAGACCAAATACACAGCCATAACTCCAAAGGAATGCTGCTTACGACACCGAATCGCCTAGCAGATATGACAGCACAGAGCACACGGAACAACAAGGAAACATCCCCTTGTTTGTTCTGTGTGCTCTGTGCAGATATGATATGACAGCACAGAGCACACGAACAACAAGGAAGCATCCCCTTGTTTGTTCTGTATGCTCTGTGCAGTCATATTTGCCAGGCGATTCGGTGTCGTAAGCAGCATTCCTTTGGAGTTACGGGCGTGTATTGGATTTCTTGTGGGAGCAAGAGTTACCTTCCTTGTTTGTTGCTCAAAACGAGATTGTCGGTTGCCTCGCATTTCTTTACCCAGACCATAAAGCTTGCTGGATAATTCTCTAACCCCTCTCCTCTCTCCCCTTCTGTGACAAGAAGTGTGTGTGTGTGTGTGTGTGTGTGTGTGTGTGGGGGGGGGGGGGGGGGGGGGGTGTCGGTGTTGTCCTGAAGGGAAGGACCGGGAAAATTTTCTCCAATAGAGTTATGTTAAAATTTCACCTCCACCTTCAATCTTTTACTAATTATGGAAGGAGCAACTATCCAGTACTAGTCATCGAAAGAATGGGTTTTTTTTTGACTGCTAAAACTACTCAAGAGTAGCTCAGGAATAATTCTCCTTAGGCTTGCACACTCGAAAGTGTTTGTAGCTCCAAGACACAGAATTAGAGATGAGTTCAAACATTCAATACTGAACGAACAACAAAGAACTGACTCAAGTTAAGTGTACATTCACACATTAACCTCACTTGTTTACACAAGGGTGAAATATTCAAATCAATTTCACTAATTCAGTTCCGGGTGACCCCCCCCCCCCACCCCCTTTTTTTTTCTTCTGATCATTAAGAGAGGGGAATTTCTGGATGAGTTGAGTTGGAGTCCACTTGGAATATCAGATCTTATCTGGTGTGGGAGATCAGTGAAGATCTCTGTCCAGTTGCTGGTGACGGGTCCACCCTCTCTGTTGGCTGGCTGATTGGGTGAGTCTTCTGTATTGTGCAGGTAGACCTGGAGCAGGAACAGGAACCAGACTCTGCTAAAAAAACCCAACAGATCCTGGTCTGTAGTTAAGTAGCTTAGAGTCCGGCTTGTCAAGTTCTCACACTTGCCCTCAGGCTTTCAGTAAATGTGTGAGACCTCAGCCAGCAAAGGATTAGACTAGCATAAATGTATCTCACTCAGATTTTGAGTGGATTTTAACAAGGGGTAGAAGACAGTAATACAATGCTAAACACTTGAAGTCAAAGAACTCTTCAATTTTTCTTATAAATGAAGTTGAAGTAGCATGGGATACACTCAGCCAAAGTACACATGTTGATTAGACTTGGAGTCACCTACTACAAAGCATTATGACAATCGACAGTATTCAAAAATCAACTTAACAGTTTTCACCATACTGTTTTTCCTGTCAGAAGGTAGCATTCAATGATCATATTAACAGATGGTATTGAATGCTAGCAAAAAGCCATATTGTTAACATAGGATGCTAATCAAGCACCTTTGCAGTTTTTACCAATGTGTGACAAACAATTACCATAGAACACTCATTCATCATCTTGGTAGATGTCACCAAGCATGGGCAAAAAGTTATACTGTTAAAACACATGGAATACACCCAAGCAATGCATAGTCTCAAACTTTAGAAACATAGTTTCAACTTGCAGTTCTTCTGGGTTAACCAGTTGAAACTTTCCTTCGGATTTCTCAGAGTTGGGAGATATGATCTTTCCCCGATCTGGCCGTGTTTTCTTTGTTTCACTGGTGGTGATCAGTCTTACAGCCTTTGGTAGAGCAGTGAAGTGAGGATAGCGAATTTCCCTTTTCAGTGTGCTAAGCTACACATCCAGTCCTGATGCCTGTTTGATTGACAGGTGTCAGAGTCATATGACAGCCAATCATGTCACTGCAGACAAAGAAAGGGGGAGATGACGGTAAGCAGTGGGGGTGGGGGTGGGGTGGGTGGGTTGGATCCTTCCGCACCATCCTACACTGTGAGGAATTGTGTAGAAATCTGAGAACTCTATCTCTAAGATGTTAGCGATATTTTCAGCCTTTATGCAAATTGACAAAGCTACCTAGTCCCCACCTGTGCAACACATGGGTAGACTGGACATCTTGCCACTTAACGTAATGGCATCATGCATATGGGGCAGAACGCACGACAACCAGAGTGCTGGTTGTGGAAGGGAGGAGACAAAAGGAGGAGAGGGGGGTGACGAGAGGGAGAGAAAGGATCCAGCAGAGAGAAAACACACATTCAGATACAGGAAGGGAGAGGAGAGGGCAGACACGCACGCAAAGTTTTGTCTCCCGTTGTCCGTGCAGTGCGTTTGGCTTTCCGTGCAGTGCGTTTGGCTTTCTTTGAAAGAAAACCCAACAGACTTGGAAAGTGGATGAGAGGTGAAGGGAGAGGGGGGAGACTGAGGGGTTGGTGACGATCGGTACTCTTAAATGCCATTTGTGAGACAAAGAGAGAGAGAGAGAGAGAAAGAGGGTGGGGGGTGGGTGGGTGGGGGTGAAGGAGGGGGAGTAGAAAAAGGGGAGGGGAGGATGTTGTGGCTGTTAATCGTCACGTCACACCCTCTGTCTGTATAGCCACTAGTAATACTTCAACTAATATCGTCATGTTATTTCCAACAGTGGCACTAATCCTTTTTTATTATTTAGTATTATATAATGGTCATCATTATTATCATTACTATCATCATCATTATCATAATCATTATCATTTCAAATGACATTATCTTCTTCCCAGCAGCCTCATTTTCATCCAATGTCCATTTGAGAAGTTAAATTGAAGACAACAACAACAACAAAACACGCACACACACAGTGACACACACACACACACACACACAACAGTGACACACACACACACACGGTTGAAAGAATGTAGAATCAGATGGTAGTAGTATTCATCTCCATTATTAATGAAATATAATTGGATTTCTACGGATCGCTGGTGAGTATTTTGCTAGTCAATAAATTAATATAATTTGATGTGGACTGAGCATATGTAGCATTCATGCAGATGTTTTTTTTTTAATGACTTTAATAACATAAGACGGTGTGTGTGCACAGAATATCAGATTTGACAATTATTGACTGTTCTCTCCAACTGATTTCAGTTGCAACAACTAAAGCCAAGCTGAAGTGGCTGCGAAATGGGTACACCAGAAATGCTGCTTCAGTCAAAAGCAGTCAGAAGAGTGGGGCTTCCAGGATGACGTTATCAAGGTTCGATGGCGATGGTTTAAGGACTGGAGTTCTAAAGCCATTCTGCAAGCTGACCATAAAGGCATATCCAACTTGGTAAGTAAAAAAA
>CM031600.1:77951468-77972322 GCA_018398815.1 Conus ventricosus
AACCAGTAGCAGGAGTCAGAAAGCTGTTGAAAGGCCTAAATACGAGCAAAGCCCCTGGACCAGACAGAATCACCCCTCACCTGAAAGAAATTGGTGATGAAATTGCCCCAGCTCTAATGCTTCTCTTTCAGTCCTCCATAACACAGGCATTATACCAAAGGACTGGAAAAAGAGCAAATGTCTGCTGTGTTCAAAAAGGGGTTTGAACGATACAGGTCTGAAAACTATCACCCCACCTCCACACGAATGTGCCGTGCAGAATCCTAGAGCGCCCCACCCCACAAGTCCCCCTACTGCCAATCCTACATGTGTTATACCAACAACCTTGTGGAAACCCCCAGTTTTATACACATCTGAACCATCAAAATGATGATGGCGGATGTTAATCTTAAGGAAAGAAGAAGACTGAAAAGCTATTGAATGTGGACACAGAACGTGTTTATTGTCTGATTGAACAGAAGCTTGTAAATCGGTATATGTCAGCACAGAACTAGGTGACTGATAAAAACAACGTCTGGAAACTGTAATTTTCAAGGGGCAATTCATGACTCTATTCTAATTGAGAGAAATGTGTTGTTCTCTAATTATTTTGTTTCAACTCTCTCTCTCTGGCACACACTAATATGTATGGCCAGCTGCTGCATCTAAAAAGAGATCGGGCATCGATGTCAATTGGAATCTAGGAAATTTAACCTTATTCCATGCATATAATGATAAGTTCAGGAAGGAGTATCGTGAAGCTATTACCATCTTGTATCGCATACTGGTTTGGGTGTTATCAAATTTTTGATGATTGGCAATTTTTTTTTCCAGTCTTTTTCTTCTGACACCATGAGCCAGTGAAGTAACAATTACACTAAATTACAGGGAGGCGAGTTTTACTTGACGTTACAGTGGATGATCTTAATGGTCCAAAAGTATCAAACAAAAGTCATATGCTGGGTGCCACTCTTCCGTCTGGGTGACTGAAATCCGTTTTCTTGGCAAGGCCCTAGATGGAAATTCCGTTTTTCAAGTTTTGTTATTCAAAAAAAAAAAAAAAGTTTTTTTGGGAAAAAAAACAGTTGAATTGGCGGTATTATGACAGAAGCAGCACTGTAGCAGACGACTGGTAATGAGAAAGCGCTCTCTATTGTTGAAGACAACACAGGTCCAGCGATCTTTGTTAGCCTACGTCGTGCCATTGTGCTGGGTAGAAAGAATTTTCCCACTGGGGCCTGGGCGGCCCTGGACCCCTGCCTCATTTTCAGTTTTTTCAGATTTTCAAAGTGGTCACCCCTTGCATATGTTTTACATACTGTTGAAAAAAAATTATCTGACTGGGACGATGTCATCTGCATGTTGATAAAAAAGCAATAGTACAACCTGTCACAGTAAGAAGCCTGATAAAGTGATGAAGGATCTGCTTTGCTCCTGTTGATCAGGTGACTGAAAACTCAAACAAAATAAAGACTGTTATGTTAGTACTTGTTACATGGGGGGAAAAAAGACTCTTATGTTAGTACTTGTTACATGCCAAAAGAAAAATATGGTTTCTCTATCTTTGTACCCCTCTTATGTGCTGATCCAGAGTTATGACTGAGCAGAGTAAACCAAATCATCCAACTGAACAACCAAAACATGCCAGGTTGGGGAGGTTGCTCGGCTAATCAATATGTGAAGACTAAAACGGTTAACACAGTGATACATGCATACATATTCACTTGCACACGTATGTATACACGCAATACATACAGAGTTTGACCTTCAGCTTCTTTTGTTTTGTTTTACAGTGAAAAGACACTCCTGGCATTGAAGAGGCACTGAAGCTCATATGACAATGGAGCAGAATCATCCTGTACCAACCAAAATGAGAACATTGTTTGACATCAGCTGTGCTGTTGTAAAGGCGAAAGTCAAACTTTCTGCCGATGAAGTGTGTGGTAAGCTATAGAGTCCTAACAGTAACAGCACCAGCATGTTGGCTAACCACTGGAAAGCAAGCTGGTGAGAAAGCTAGGCTGATACACCCGTGATGTGCGTGTTCTCATAGAACTGACTACATACATGTAGGGGAAGTGGAGGGGATGGGGGGGGGGGACAGAGAGAGAGTGTATTACTACCATTAGGGAACAGTTAAGTAGTGGAGAAAAATAAGTGCAGGCTAACAATTCTTCAATCATTATAGTAATGACTTGGCAAAGATTTGAACTTCTAGAGAGAAAAAGAAAATGGGGGGGACTATATATAAATATGAGAAAACCCTTCACTAGCTGCCTGAGGGAACCATCGTATTCCCCTCAAAGGCACTTCTATTTGTATTGCCTGCTCCTAGGCCTTTCGTCCGCTGGATCGGACTCATCAGGGAGACACAGCCGATTGTGTCTGTGCTCTTGGTGTCAAATAAAGATACACCACAGTCCGTAATTCTGTGGTGTTCTCACCACCAAGGGTTCAAAAGAGAATCCAACAGCACCCTCAAAGCAGCCAGCAAGGATAGTAAATGGAATAAAACGAAAGTGTGGAGAGGAAAAAAGTTGCTGAACAACTAAAAGCATTATGTAAACAGTATAAAAATGTAGGGGGCAATCTTTGAGCCTATGCTTGAGGATCCATTCAAGGATGCAAGTGAGAAACAAAAAATATGGACAGTCTGAGTGGTCAGCTCTGCTGTTCAATAACCCAAGCATTGTCGGTGGCTAAGAATTGTGCAGAACAACCTTTACCTGGATCTCCTAAGAGATGCAATCTCCCACAGATTGACCAAACAATATAATGCTGAACAGTTAAGTAGTGGGGAAAACAAGTGCAGGCTAACAATTCTTCAGTCATTGTAGTAATGACTTGGCAAAGATTGAACTTTTAGAAAGAAAAAAAGAAGAAAATGGGGGGACTATATATAAATATGAGAAACCCTTCACTAGCTGCCTGAGAGAACCATCTTAACCCTCTTTAGTATGCACTTACCTTAGCTTAGTTACGCCGAAAACCCATCGGCAAGGTAAGTAACTCCGTAATTTGAACATGGTTACCCAATTAAAAAAATTAATTTAAAAGAGAGGAAAGGAAATAGTCAAATGAAAATAATTTTTAAAAGTCTACGAATATATATGTTGCTATATCATAAGTTTGAAGAATATCACATGAGCCATTTACTCGGGGGGGGGGGGGGGGGGGGGGGGGGGGGGGGGGGGGGGGGGGGGGGGGGGGGGGGGGGGGGGGGGGGAAATCTTCAGAACTTTCTTCCGAATCATACCTGGAACCTCATCCCAGTCGAAATCTAGGTCACTAAGCTTCATTACCCAGCACTTTCACTAAGTCTTATGCCGTAAATCCTACAATCACAGTATCTTCATCACTAGATCCCGTTATAGAACGCAGAAATCAATGTTAGCTATGGCGAAAAACAGCATTTCGACCACAAAACTTTAAAAATTCGTAATCTCAAGAACTACGGCACGTATCAACTCGCGGTTTTTTGCAAACGGAAGTAAATGGCCACAGGAAGAAGGAAGTCACGTTCTCGCGAACTTCCTTTTCTACGAGAAATATGGCGGCGCCCATTGTTGCCACGTGTTTTACCGGCGCTGGCAGGCGCTCAGCGTTTTGGCTGTGTGATTTCCCGGGTTTGGGGGCGCTAGCGGGCGCTCGCCTGTCAAGAGGGTTAATCCCCCACAAAGGCACATCTATTTGTATTGCCAGCTCCTAGGCCTTTTGTCCGCTGGACTTCCTGACTACCATTAGCAGAGTAAGAGAAAGAGAGGTCTTAATCAGTTTTTGGAATATCATAATCATTATACAGTATAATCCGGTTATAAAAAACTCGGTTACAAGAAAACTCAGTTATTGGAAGCAAAAAAATTTTCCCTGCCGAGCGTGTTCTATTTTCTTACTTAGGAAAACTCGGATACAGAAAACTCGCTTACAAGAAAACTCGGCTATTAGAAACACGTTTTGCTCTCCCCAAGGGAGGGTTTGCTCGGATACAAGAAAGTTCTGGCGACTGGGGAGGGAAAAAAGGATTGGGGGGGGGAAGAGAGAGGGGAGGGGCGGCGGCGGCGGGCTATGCAGGATGTGAAAAAACCCACATCTGATAAATGACAGAGGTCACAAACACAATTGTAGTTCATGATTAACGCTGACATATGCAAACAAGCGTTCCAATAGAATTGTCCATTGTCTGACTGTCTAGAGCATAGCTGAGCATACAGTACTGTTTTTGTAACTTGTCCCTTGGTGACGCAAAATAAGTTATTAAAACACGCGCCGAAAAAAAACTGCGTCATAACAGAAAGCAAAGTACGCTACAGGCACATGATTAAGAAACTAGCAAACTTACACAATTTCATGTCTCCATTCTTGAGTACACAAGACCAATCAAATAGTTAGAATTTTTATTTTTACAGAGTGCCTGTGGATTTCTATGACAGGAGAGAAGATGGCGGAGAAGAAAAAAGCCACGAGGCAAGCACTTTCCTTAATGGCCCTGTATTATCTTCTTGTCTTTCTTACCCAACACTTCAGGCCTCTTTTGTGTCGATTCAAAATCGGTTTTATTTGCCCTCAGCAAATCAACAACAATAAGAAAAGATTTAATTACAGACATTCATGAATTAATACATTTTTTGGTTATAAGGGGTACGAGTATCTCTTTCTGCTGGGTTCCTTCTCACTGTGGTATTCAGTTTAATGAGAGGGTCGACAGAGCAGCAAAGCGGGAGCAAGAAATACAAGCAGGTCAGAATGTGTCAGTATTCCATTGTCTGTCCATGAGGGATACAGTCTATTAGAAAATGCGTGCTGGAAACATTTTTAGAAAAAAAACTAAAAAGTTCTGGAAGTTTTTCTAGATACTCACTCACGCCAGCTAATATACATTGACACACTTAATTCATCTCATCAATGTAGCTTGCCTTATTCACGGATTATTAATTTCTTTGATTTATAAGATCAAATTGAATGCTTTAAGACAAAGTTTTGTAAGAACATAACATGCCTTTGTGGCGGAAAAATTACAAATAATCACATCCTTTTTCAATGTGAGCACTTAAAACCTACCTACCATCCCTACCTAAATGTTCTCTGAATCAAGTTGTATCCGATTTATCACTGATGTGTAAAATTGCAGTTTCATTACATCAAAGTCCTATTTATTCTGTTCTGTAAACTGGAGCCAATGTTGAGTGTTTTGATCAGTAGTTCTTTGTTAGCTCATAATTGTCTATATTATTTTGCTTTTGCTGTTTTTCTTCAAAGCCTTTGAATATATTACTTAATACCTCTACCCCTCCCCCCTTTCCCTCTAACATTGTCTAATATCACTTAACGTGGATAGACGTTAAATTGAAGAACACACAAATGCATGCACGTCCCCACCACCTCACACCCCATCCACCTCGTTCCCTCGTGTCCACGTGCTGACTGGATCGTCCACATGCATAAACACACACACACACCACACACACACACACACACACACAAACGCACACACAAACACGCACGCACAGACACAGACATACACACACGCGGCGATACAACACACACACATACACCACACACACTCACATATACACACGCGCATACACACACATACACACACATGCGCATACACACACACGCGCGCGCCGAACATACACACGCGCGCACACACACACGCACATAGATACACATCCGCGTACACACACACACACACACGTGTGCGCACGCACGCAACGCACGCATGCACATATCTACACACATACACACGCACACACACGCGCGCCCACACACGCACGCACGCACGCTCTCTCACACACACACACACACACACACACGTGCGCACTAGCATGCACAGAGAGAGAGAGAGAGATCATTCACAACATGGCATATGTGTATTTGTAGTTAAATCGACGTGATCAAATGAAAAGAAAAAGAAAGCTTCTTCAGTTTCAGTGACATATATCGCCATGCCATCCCGCTGCAAAAGAAGTGTGCATGCACAAAGAAACAGCAATTCAGTGTGAACGAAATGTCCAAGATTGAGCAGCGTTCAGTAAACTCGTGATGGGTTAAAAGAAAAAGACGTCAATGTAAAGGCGGACACGAAATCTGTGTCTGTCTGTCTGTCGTGTGTCTGTCTGTGTGTCTGTCTATCTGTGTGTCTGTCTGTCTGTCTCTGTCTGTTGTCTGTCTGTCTGTCTCTCTCTCTCTCTCTCTCTCTCTCTCTCTCTCACTCTCCTCTCTCTCTCTCTCTCTCTGATGAAAGGAATTGTTTTAACACCTCTTTCCTTTCCATCTCTGACCCCCACCACCCCCACCCCCCCCCCTGTCTGTCTGTCTTTCTGTCTCTCCGTGGGCCTGTATGGACAGTACATTTTGTAATACGATGCATGGCACTGAAAACTTGAACACCTCTGATACATACACGGATATCAGATTTAAACGGGCCTTCTCATGTTCTTTACTTGAAGGGACATTATGCAAACATTTCTTATCAACGAAAATAGACTCAAGGCGGTTATGTATTAATACAGACGATTTTTACTACAGAAATCGACCCAGAGGGTGCATGTATATGCAGCCGAACACATAAAAGCGAACAAGCTCACTGGTACAGAAGAAAGGCGCTTCACTGAGGTCAATTATAACTTCAGTTATCAGAAAAATATTCCAAAGAACTTTCTTATAAAACCCAGGCCTCGGGTATAAGGAAAATATTTCAAAGAATTTTCTTATAACCGAGGCCTCGGTTATAAGAAAGATATTCCAAGGAATTTTCTTATAACCGAGGACTCGGATACGGGAAAACTCGGCTATAAGAAACAAAAAAAAATTTCCCCTGCACTTTCTTATAACCGGATTCTACTGTAATGTGTTTTGAATTTAATTGATGATTGTTCTTGCACGCATTGTAGAATTTATTTTTTTTTTCACAGGTTTGGATTTCCAGTTTGCTTCGTGGTAAATGTGGACTAAATGTATCAAAAACTCACGTTTTGTGGTAGTTTACTAACATGTATATGCACTGAATCAATTAAGAAACAAAAAACAGGACATTTTTCTGCAATAACAATTTTAAGTTCTAAATGAAAACAAACTTTGATTATGCTATGCTTAAGTCTGATAAGATATTAGCATCAGTTGTGAATATGGTGTTGAACAGAGAAATTTATGTAAGACAAATTTTCACTGGAAGAAGTGCTTTTGCTTGTTATTGTATTTTATTATACATTGAGTTTTTGTTTTGTAACAAAGAAAATGTGCATGTACTTGGTATGTACTTGCACGCATGAACTCACACATGTGCATGCAAGCACATTGTGTACGTACTCTCTCTCTCTCTCTCTCTCTCTCTCTCTCTCTCTCTGTGACTCTTTCTCTCTCTTTTCTCTCTCTCTGTGACTCTTTCTCTCTCTCTTCTCTCTCCTCTCTCTCTCTCTCTCCTCTCTCTCTCTCTCTCTCTCTTCTCTCTCTCTCTCTCTTTCTCAAACAAGCACACATACACTCAGAGTCAAACATGCAGTTCAATCTCTATCTGTCTGTCTCTCCCCTCGCTCTCACTCTCTCTCTCCCCTCTCTCTCTCTCTCTCTCTCTCTCTCTCTCTCTCTCTCATGGTATCCCATGCTTGGCTACCGGCAAGAAGCGTTTCAACCAAAGCTCCGACCATTTGTTTTCCTTTTGCAAGAAAGTATAGTGACAAAGCCACTCACAGGACTACCAGTGACTCTTGAACGTATGCTCAACACTTTGCTGCAAGAACTGTCGTTATTGTTGTTCAAAATTGAAGGAAGGGGAGCACAAACTATTGTCGTGCTGCGTTTAAATCAGCCGCCAACCCAACTTGCCACCGCACACACTTGTCAAGACAACACTTCCGTTTTTCGTCAGAAATCTCTATCACAGATATCCGGGACCAGAGATGGACTAAGGAACACAGACTACAACAGAAGGCAAGTTCTTCCTCATCTCCCCCCCTGGTTTGTTTCTCCTGACTCCCCAAGTTTGTTCCACGACGCGGGAAATAACAAGGTGTTGGACATAATTCACAATGATAATGATGCCTGTGTTGAGAGCTGCGTGCATCAGACTGATGTAGGTCAACTGTGCTGTCCATCGCCTGCCGCTGCAAGTGACACAAACTCTCAGTTTGTGAAATGTGTGATTGTGATAAAACAGAAACTGCATCAGAGGAATACAACACCACTGACACAATGACATAGAAAATGATCCACAATCAGTTACACAGGCGGAGCATGACAACAGCCTGGCCTTTCATCCACAGGAGACTGACGCGAAGAACTAGGACATGTGTAACAGCACAACCGATATCCGTGAATCAGCTAATTAATACTACACAACGGAATGTACGTGACCTTTATAATGCAGTAGCAAAGTGTTTTGATGATACCTCAAAGAGACTGGACAGCCTTGTCAGTACTATCAGACCAGAGAAGAAAAAAAAAAGACAGATGCGACACCAGTGCTGGTTACAACAAAAATCTTAGTTCAGAAGCAATCTAACAACCAGAAGTTCCTTATTCAACTGTTCTGACATCAGTGTGGCTGAAAGGAAATCTTGCTTCGAATATGACATCACTTTAGAATTACTAAATTTAAGCTCTTGATCAAAGTTCTTGTCATAAACTAAAGGAAATCTTGGTCTTCAAGTAATGTAAACTGTAAAGTTTATCATTATTTGAACTTAGTTTGTTCATGGTACAAGAGCTTGCATGGACAGGTGTTAGCAAAGCTGTTGTTACTGTGCTTTAGCAGACTGATCATGAAATTAACTGCTTCCTTGATGTGGCCTCCATGTCATGACGACCTAAAATGTGTGAATTTGATTGTATCTGTTGGCATTGTGTCATCATCATCCTCCCCCCCCCCCCCCCCATACCCCTTCTCCCCCATGTGAATGGACTCAAAGCCTAACACATTAAACCATTCACATTCTCTCTCTCTCTCTCTCTCTCTCTCTCTCTCTCTCTCATCTCTCTCTCTCTCTCTCTCTCTCTCTCAAAAATCAGTTGATCTATAAAGTTAGTTAACCTCAATTACTTCTTTGAAAAGAAGTGCCACAGAGTTGGTGATGCCTGTTTGGAGTGTTGCTTTGCTTGCAGAATTTCCGTTACCTGTGATAGAAGAGCTGGCTGTCCTGTTTTCCTGGCCAGACCTGCTGAAGATAGAGGAGACTTTCAACAGTAGGTTGTGAGGAGGCGAAACAACAAAAATATGTTTGTTGTTAGAGTCATCTGACTGATTCTTGGTTGTTGTTGTTTTTTCTGTCAGCCTTTTTCTAATGAATGTTAAAACAAAAAAGAAAAGAAAAAGAAGAGGGGTGGCGAATCTGTTGGTATATTGGGCACAGAATTGCTGACCATCTACTTTATTCTAATGAGCCGTCAGCCTTGTCAGGGGAAATAATTTCAACTTTCTTTCTGTAGTTGCTTTCCCATTGCTTACTACACAAAGTGGAGGGGGGGGGGGGGGGGGGGGGGGTTGTTGGTGGTGGTGCCTTTTTTTTTCTTGTTGTTGTTGTTTTTTGTTTTTTCAAATAAGTGCGGTCAAGATTTGTTTGCTGAGCCACAGAACAGAGCCGTGTTTTCCCACCATGAGCAGAATGGTCGCGTTGTGAACGGACACTGAAAAACAACAGTGGTTTTTTATGGATATGAGTGGGGGAAAAAATGGATATGCTTGACTAAAAGGTAAATGTCCAGATATGAAAGTGAATACAGTGCATTATGGAGTGTCAGTCACCGCTGTGAATAGCCTTCACAAGACAGTAGAATTAAAAGAAAAGAAAAAAGTTGAGCTGCCTACCTTTTTGATTTTTTTTCTATGTTATTTGACGTCAACCAGAAGTTTTTGTTTGTTTTTGCAAAAAACCATTGATAACAATCATGGAGATAATCATGATTTAGCACAGTGAAATTTGCTAATACAGACCCTCTACAGAAAGATTCACTCCTCCCTTCGTTTGTGTGCTGTCATTGTTTTGACATTTTGTGTGTGCTCTTCTAGTACCGAAATACTTCCCATTGATGATACCCTTGCATCGAAGAATTTTGTGTTTGTCTGTTTTTGACATTTTTCCTTTGTTCAACCACTGATTCCTTGCACAAAAGACTTCCTCCCATTAAATCGTTGCAAACAAATTGGTTTCTAACAACAGTATGTCACTCTGGGCTGACTTCTGAGTTTCCTCATAACAGTGATCTCCAAGTCCGAAACAAGGTCATATCCACGTTTTCTCAATCTATACCCTGTTTAACACATTACTTTCCATCAGCATTCTTTCGATGTGCATTTTATAGTCTTTGTTAAACTTTTAATATTGAAAATGGCTAAAGGTGCAAGGACCCAGCGAGGTAAGCACATAATCAGGCAGACAGAGCATTTGATAAATGTCTTTTCGTTTAAAAGCTTCATTTTTTTTCTGTTGTGTTTTAAGTCTGTCTGTACAGTTAGGATCTTTGATGCCATCTTGCTCACCATCAAAGCAGTGCAGACGTTTTTTTTTTACAAAAGTATGTCATTTTCCAACATGGCTGACACTTCCTTGTTATGGCAACGTGAGTTTTGATTACACTTAAGTTTATCTATCAGTATCATCAAGCAAGCAAAGCTTTAGGCCAATCTGTCCACAAAGAAAACCACAGCGGGTGGTTTTCATCTGGCTGCCTGTTTTCTAACCAATTTTTATGGCAGCCTCAGGCCAGGATTGCAGCTGGCCCAAGGGGGCAGAGTCTTGAATGGGTTAAAGACTTGTTTGATGAACACGTTCAACAACAAGGCCCCTGAATTGGACACATTCAAGCCTGTAAATTTCTGTAGCTGCCCGTAACAGAAAAAAGGGAGATGGCAAACAAAAAAAACAAAAAAAATACTGGGAATAGAGTTTGTTTAGAACTTACCGCCAATGACATTGACAAACAAAGCACATGACAAGACACGATGCATTTCAACCACTTGGGTCTTCTTCAGGCGAAAAAATAAATCACATTTAACATGTGGGACAGTACAAACAAAGAACGAAAAAAGAATGAAAAATGACTCATCCGTTTTGTCCATGTGGTCGGTAGGCGGAAATGACATGGGGCCAGGGGGATTATGGGAGAGGAAACGGAGGGGGGGGGGGGGGGGTTGCGTCGGGGGAGTGTGTGTGTGTGATATGATAGGGTTGTGTGTCTAGTTTATTGGGATGGTGTGATATCTTTGTGATGGTTGTGGTAATGGTGGATTGATAATAATGGTAAGGGAAAGAAGGGGGGGGGGGGGGGAACTGAGGAAAAAAAAAAAAAAAAAAGAGAAGGGTGTGGGGGGGGGGGGGGGGGGGGGGGATTTAAGGGGGAAAGGATAAAACAAAATTAAGATTAAATAGATGGAGGGTTGCTGTAACTACTGTATGAAGTGAGTGAAGGGGATGTGTGGTGGTGTATGTATGTGTGTGTGTGTGTGTGTGTGTGTGGTAGGGGATATTGCCAACTGATGTAGAAGTGGTGGGTATGTGTGTTTGGTTATTGTTGGATATTGATGCCTTGGGGTGTAGTGTGCCCAGTTTGGCAATGAGATGGGATTCTTGAGTTGTGCGTTCAAAGCTGTCACTCTGTGACTGCCAGAGTGCCATAACTTTGACATGGTCGATGTTGTTTTGGGGTGTGGTTGAAGTGTAGGGCGACGGGTTTTGGGTCGGTGGTGGCGGATAACAGCCAGGTGTTCAGAGATGCGTGTTTCAAGTGTGCGTGACGTTTCCCCTATGTAGATCTTGCCACACAACTGGCAGTGGATGGCATATATAATGTTGCGGCTCTGACATGAGAATGTGCGTTTGACTGTGAAGGAGTCTTTGGGGCCCTGTAAGATGGTGTCTGGTTTGGTGAGGGGGCAGATTTTGCAGTTGGGTTTAGAGCAGGGGTGAGTACCGTGGGTGTAGCTGTGGTTCTTTTTCAAACTGGACCGCACGAGGAGGTCTTTGAGGTTTTTGTCACGTTTGAATGTGATCATGGGTTTGGTATGGAAGGCGGGTTTGTGGTTATGTACAATGTGCCAATTGGATTTGAGGATCCTACAGATGGGGAGGGTGTGCGGGTGGTAGAGGAGGTAGGCTGTGGGTCTGTCTGTCTTGGTTGGATGCTGGGTTTCCAGAGCAGATGTTCTGGATACAGTTTTGGTGCGGCGGAGTGCTGCATTGATGATGGAACTGGGGTATCCGCGGTTGGTGAAAAATTGTGACATTTTGGCTGCCAAAATGTCACAATTTTTCACCAACCGCGGATACCCCGTTCCATCATCAATGCAGCACTCCCCCCGCACCATAGCTGTATCCAGAACATCTGCTCTGGAAACCCAGCATCCAACCAAGACAGACAGACCCACAGCCTACCTCCTCTACCACCCGCACACCCTCCCCATCTGTAGGATCCTCAAATCCAATTGGCACATTGTACATAACCACAAACCCGCCTTCCATACCAAACCCAGATCACATTCAAACGTGACAAAACCCAAAGACCTCCTCGTGCGGTCCAGTTTGAACAGACCACAGCTACACCACCAGGTACTCACCCCTGCTCTAAACCCAAATGCAAATCTGCCCCTCACCAAACCAGACACCATCTTACAGGGCCCCAAAGACTCCTTCACAGTCAAACGCACATTCTCATGTCAGAGCCGCAACATTATATATGCCATCCACTGCCAGTTGTGTGCAAGATCTACATAGGGGAAACGTCACGCACACTTGAAAAACGCATCTCTGAACACCTGGCTGATATCCGCCACCACCGACCCAAACCCGTCGCCCTACACTTCAACCACACCCAACACAACATCGACCATGTCAAAGTTATGGCACTCTGGCAGTCACAGAGTGACAGCTTTGAACGCACAACTCAAGAATCCCATCTCATTGCCAAACTGGGCACACTACACCCCCAAGGCATCAATATCCAACAATAACCAAACACACATACCCACCACTTCTACATCAGTTGGCAATATCCCCTACCAACACACACACATACACACACACATACATACACCACCACCAACATCCCCTTCACTCACTTCATACAGTAGTTACAGCAACCCTCCATCTATTTAATCTTAATTTTGTTTTATCCTTCCCCTTAAATCCCCCCCCCCCCACCCCTTCTCTTTTTTTTTTTTCCTCAGTTCCCCCCCCCCCCCCCCCCCCTTCTTTCCCCTTACCATTATTATCAATCCACCATTACCACAAACCATCACAAAGATATTACACCATCCCAATAAACTAACACAACCCTATCATATCACACACACACACCTCCCCCGACGCAAACCCCCCCCCCCCCCCTCCGTTTCCTCTCCCATAATCCCCCTGGCCCCATGTCATTTCCGCCTACCGACCACATGGACAAAAACGGATGAGTCATTTTTCATTCTTTTTTCGTTCTTGTGTTTGTACTGTCCCACATGTTAAATGTGATTTATTTTTTCGCCTGAAGAAGACCCAAGTGGTTGAAATGCATCGTGTCTTGTCATGTGCTTTGTTTGTCAATGTCATTGGCGGTAATTTTCTAAACAAACTCTATTCCTAATTTTACTTCGTTCGCCGCCATCAGTCACTCCATTTTGAAAAAAAATACTCTTTAGATTTATCATCAACTGCCACACAGAGATATTAGATGCAGCCAAATAAAGATATATGCAAGCTGTGATGAAAATCTCCCTAAAGACATTTTTTTTCTTTCCAAAAGAAAAAAAACGTAGATTAATGAACAGAGAAAAGAAATCAATAGAATGTTGATAATTTTTTGGTAAGCAGTGACATAATATTACAGAATAAAAGCTCAGACGATTTTCTGTAACAAGTATTACATCATGTTGATGAACACATTCTCAATAAGAGTGACTGACATTAAGTCAGTTGAAGCAGCTTGGAGTCGGAATGCTTTCTCTGAAACATGAAACCGCTCCCTTCATCCCCTGGTTTCACCAGTTTTAAGTTGACAAGGCAGAAACTTCGTGTTTTGATTTCTTTCTTTTCTTTTCTTTTTTTTTTTTTTTTGTTTTTGTTTTTTGTTTGAGTGCACGTGAGTCAGGAAACTTCCCCGAAGTGACGGTGCTGGACAGGAAGGAGTGTTGGTGGGAAGGGTGGTGCCATGTGAAGGTGTTTCTGTCGTGTTGTGTTGGTGCCCTGTGAAGGTGTTTCTATCGTTTCTGTGTTGGTGCCTCATGAAGGTGTTTCTGTCATGTTCTGTTGGTGCCTCATGAAGGTGTTTCTGTCATGTTGTGTTGGTGCCTCATGAAGGTGTTCTGTCATGCTGTGTTGGTGCCTCATGGAGGTGTTTCTGTCATGCTGTGTTGGCGCCTCATGAAGGTGTTTCTGTCATGCTGTGTTGGTGCCTCATGAAGGTGTTTCTGTCGTGCTGTGTTGGTGCCTCATGAAGGTGTTTCTGTCATGTTGTGTTGGTGCCTCATGAAGGTGTTTCTGTCATGTTCTGTTGGTGCCTCATGGAGGTGTTTCTGTCATGCTGTGTTGGTGCCTCATGAAGGTGTTTCTGTCATGCTGTGTTGGTGCCTCATGAAGGTGTTTCTGTCGTGCTGTGTTGGTGCCTCATGAAGGTGTTTCTGTCATGTTGTGTTGGTGCCTCATGAAGGTGTTTCTGTCATGCTGTGTTGGTGCCTCATGAAGGTGTTTCTGTCATGCTGTGTTGGTGCCTCATAAAGGTGTTTCTGTCATGCTGTGTTGGTGCCTCGTGAAGGTGTTTCTGTCATGTTGTGTTGGTGCCTCATGAAGGTGTTTCTGTCATGCTGTGTTGGTGCCATGTGAAGGTGTTTCTGTCATGCTGTGTTGGTGCCTCATAAAGGTGTTTCTGTCATGCTGTGTTGGTGCCTCGTGAAGGTGTTTCTGTCATGTTGTGTTGGTGCCATGTGAAGGTGTTTCTGTCGTGTTGTGTTGGTGCCATGTGAAGGTGTTTCTGTCGTGTTGTGTTGGTGCCTCATGAAGGTGTTTCTGTCGTGCTGTGTTGGTGCCTCATGAAGGTGTTTCTGTCATGCTGTGTTGGTGCCTCATGGAGGTGTTTCTGTCATGCTGTGTTGGTGCCTCATGAAGGTGTTTCTGTCGTGTTGTGTTGGTGCCATGTGAAGGTGTTTCTGTCATGCTGTGTTGGTGCCATGTGAAGGTGTTTCTGTCGTGCTGTGTTGGTGCCTCATGAAGGTGTTTCTGTCGTGTTGTGTTGGTGCCTCATGAAGGTGTTTCTGTCATGCTGTGTTGGTGCCTCATGAAGGTGTTTCTGTTATGCTGTGTTGGTGCCTCATGGAGGTGTTTCTGTCATGCTGTGTTGGTGCCTCATGAAGGTGTTTCTGTCGTGTTGTGTTGGTGCCATTGAAGGTGTTTCTGTCATGCTGTGTTGGTGCCATGTGAAGGTGTTTCTGTCGTGCTGTGTTGGTGCCTCATGAAGGTGTTTCTGTCGTGCTGTGTTGGTGCCTCATGAAGGTGTTTCTGTCGTGTTGTGTTGGTGCCTCATGAAGGTGTTTCTGTCGTGTTGTGTTGGTGCCATGTGAAGGTGTTTCTGTCATGCTGTGTTGGTGCCATGTGAAGGTGTTTTCTGTCATGTTGTGTTGGTGCCTCATGAAGGTGTTTCTGTCATGCTGTGTTGGTGCCTCATGAAGGTGTTTCTGTCGTGTTGTGTTGGTGCCTCATGAAGGTGTTTCTGTCATGCTGTGTTGGTGCCTCATGAAGGTGTTTCTGTCATGCTGTGTTGGTGCCTCATGGGGGTGTTTCTGTCGTGTTGTGTTGGTGCCTCATGAAGGTGTTTCTGTCGAGTTGTGTTGGTGCCTCGTGAAGGTGTTTCTGTCGTGTTGTGTTGGTGCCTCATGAAGGTGTTTCTGTCATGCTGTGTTGGTGCCTCATGGAGGTGTTTCTGTCGTGCTGTGTTGGTGCCTCATGGAGGTGTTTCTGTCATGTTGTGTTGGTGCCTCATGGAGGTGTTTCTGTCGTGTTGTGTTGGTGCCTCATGAAGGTGTTTCTGTCATGCTGTGTTGGTGCCTCATGGAGGTGTTTCTGTCATGCTGTGTTGGTGCCATGTGAAGGTGTTTCTGTCATGTTGTGTTGGTGCCTCATGGAGGTGTTTCTGTCGTGTTGTGTTGGTGCCTCATGAAGGTGTTTCTGTCATGCTGTGTTGGTGCCATGTGAAGGTGTTTCTGTCATGTTGTGTTGGTGCCTCATGAAGGTGTTTCTGTCGTGCTGTGTTGGTGCCATGTGAAGGTGTTTCTGTCATGTTGTGTTGGTGCCTCATGAAGGTGTTTCTGTCGTGCTGTGTTGGTGCCTCATGAAGGTGTTTCTGTCGTGCTGTGTTGGTGCCATGTGAAGGTGTTTCTGTCGTGTTGTGTTGGTGCCTCATGAAGGTGTTTCTGTCGTGCTGTGTTGGTGCCTCATGAAGGTGTTTCTGTCATGCTGTGTTGGTGCCTCATGAAGGTGTTTCTGTCGTGCTGTGTTGGTGCCTCATGAAGATGTTTCTGTCATGTTGTGTTGGTGCCTCATGAAGGTGTTTCTGTCATGTTGTGTTGGTGCCTCATGAAGGTGTGTCTGTCATGCTGTGTTGGTGCCTCATGAAGGTGTTTCTGTCATGCTGTGTTGGTGCCTTATGGAGGTGTTTCTGTCGTGCTGTGTTGGTGCCTCATGAAGGTGTTTCTGTCATGCTGTGTTGGTGCCATGTGAAGGTGTTTCTGTCATGCTGTGTTGGTGCCTCATGAAGGTGTTTCTGTCATGTTGTGTTGGTGCCTCATGAAGGTGTTTCTGTCGTGTTGTGTTGGTGCCTCGTGAAGGTGTTTCTGTCGTGTTGTGTTGGTGCCATGTGAAGGTGTTCTGTCGTGTTGTGTTGGTGCCTCATGAAGGTGTTTCTGTCGTGCTGTGTTGGTGCCTCATGAAGGTGTTTCTGTCGTGTTGTGTTGGTGCCTCATGAAGGTGTTTCTGTCGTGTTGTGTTGGTGCCATGTGAAGGTGTTTCTGTCATGCTGTGTTGGTGCCATGTGAAGGTGTTTCTGTCATGTTGTGTTGGTGCCTCATGAAGGTGTTTCTGTCATGCTGTGTTGGTGCCTCATGAAGGTGTTTCTGTCGTGTTGTGTTGGTGCCTCATGAAGGTGTTTCTGTCATGCTGTGTTGGTGCCTCATGAAGGTGTTTCTGTCATGCTGTGTTGGTGCCTCATGGAGGTGTTTCTGTCGTGTTGTGTTGGTGCCTCATGAAGGTGTTTCTGTCGTGTTGTGTTGGTGCCTCGTGAAGGTGTTTCTGTCGTGTTGTGTTGGTGCCTCATGAAGGTGTTTCTGTCATGCTGTGTTGGTGCCTCATGGAGGTTGTTTCTGTCGTGCTGTGTTGGTGCCTCATGGAGGTGTTTCTGTCATGTTGTGTTGGTGCCTCATGGAGGTGTTTCTGTCGTGTTGTGTTGGTGCCTCATGAAGGTGTTTCTGTCATGCTGTGTTGGTGCCTCATGGAGGTGTTTCTGTCATGCTGTGTTGGTGCCATGTGAAGGTGTTTCTGTCATGTTGTGTTGGTGCCTCATGGAGGTGTTTCTGTCGTGTTGTGTTGGTGCCTCATGAAGGTGTTTCTGTCATGCTGTGTTGGTGCCATGTGAAGGTGTTTCTGTCATGTTGTGTTGGTGCCTCATGAAGGTGTTTCTGTCGTGCTGTGTTGGTGCCATGTGAAGGTGTTTCTGTCATGTTGTGTTGGTGCCTCATGAAGGTGTTTCTGTCGTGCTGTGTTGGTGCCTCATGAAGGTGTTTCTGTCGTGCTGTGTTGGTGCCATGTGAAGGTGTTTCTGTCGTGTTGTGTTGGTGCCTCATGAAGGTGTTTCTGTCGTGCTGTGTTGGTGCCTCATGAAGGTGTTTCTGTCATGCTGTGTTGGTGCCTCATGAAGGTGTTTCTGTCGTGCTGTGTTGGTGCCTCATGAAGATGTTTCTGTCATGTTGTGTTGGTGCCTCATGAAGGTGTTTCTGTCATGTTGTGTTGGTGCCTCATGAAGGTGTGTCTGTCATGCTGTGTTGGTGCCTCATGAAGGTGTTTCTGTCATGCTGTGTTGGTGCCTCATGGAGGTGTTTCTGTCGTGCTGTGTTGGTGCCTCATGAAGGTGTTTCTGTCATGCTGTGTTGGTGCCATGTGAAGGTGTTTCTGTCATGCTGTGTTGGTGCCTCATGAAGGTGTTTCTGTCGTGTTGTGTTGGTGCCTCGTGAAGGTGTTTCTGTCGTGCTGTGTTGGTGCCATGTGAAGGTGTTTCTGTCGTGTTGTGTTGGTGCCTCATGGAGGTGTTTCTGTCATGCTGTGTTGGTGCCTCATGAAGGTGTTTCTGTCATGCTGTGTTGGTGCCTCATGGAGGTGTTTCTGTCATGCTGTGTTGGTGCCATGTGAAGGTGTTTCTGTCGTGTTGTGTTGGTGCCATGTGAAGGTGTTTCTGTCGTGTTGTGTTGGTGCCTCGTGAAGGTGTTTCTGTCGTGTTGTGTTGGTGCCTCATGAAGGTGTTTCTGTCGTGTTGTGTTGGTGCCTCATGGAGGTGTTTCTGTCATGTTGTGTTGGTGCCTCATGGAGGTGTTTCTGTCATGCTGTGTTGGTGCCTCATGAAGGTGTTTCTGTCATGCTGTGTTGGTGCCATGTGAAGGTGTTTCTGTCATGTTGTGTTGGTGCCTCATGAAGGTGTTTCTGTCCGTGTTGTGTTGGTGCCTCATGAAGGTGTTTCTGTCATGCTGTGTTGGTGCCTCATGAAGGTGTTTCTGTCATGTTGTGTTGGTGCCTCATGAAGGTGTTTCTGTCGTGTTGTGTTGGTGCCTCATGAAGGTGTTTCTGTCGTGTTGTGTTGGTGCCTCGTGAAGGTGTTTCTGTCATGCTGTGTTGGTGCCATGTGAAGGTGTTTCTGTCGTGTTGTGTTGGTGCCATGTGAAGGTGTTTCTGTCATGCTGTGTTGGTGCCTCGTGAAGGTGTTTCTGTCGTGTTGTGTTGGTGCCTCATGAAGGTGTTTCTGTCATGCTGTGTTGGTGCCTCATGAAGGTGTTTCTGTCATGCTGTGTTGGTGCCTCATGAAGGTGTTTCTGTCATGCTGTGTTGGTGCCATGTGAAGGTGTTTCTGTCATGTTGTGTTGGTGCCTCATGAAGGTGTTTCTGTCATGCTGTGTTGGTGCCTCATGAAGGTGTTTCTGTCATGCTGTGTTGGTGCCTCATGGAGGTGTTTCTGTCATGTGTTTCTGTCATGCTGTGTTGGTGCCTCATGAAGGTGTTTCTGTCGTGCTGTGTTGGTGCCTCATGAAGGTGTTTCTGTCATGTTGTGTTGGTGCCTCATGAAGGTGTTTCTGTCATGCTGTGTTGGTGCCATGTGAAGGTGTTTCTGTCGTGCTGTGTTGGTGCCTCGTGAAGGTGTTTCTGTCATGCTGTGTTGGTGCCTCATGAAGGTGTTTCTGTCGTGCTGTGTTGGTGCCTCGTGAAGGTGTTTCTGTCGTGTTGTGTTGGTGCCATGTGAAGGTGTTTCTGTCGTGTTGTGTTGGTGCCATGTGAAGGTGTTTCTGTCGTGTTGTGTTGGTGCCATGTGAAGGTGTTTCTGTCGTGTTGTGTTGGTGCCTCATGAAGGTGTTTCTGTCGTGTTGTGTTGGTGCCTCGTGAAGGTTGTTTCTGTCATGTTGTGTTGGTGCCTCATGGAGGTGTTTCTGTCATGCTGTGTTGGTGCCTCATGAAGGTGTTTCTGTCATGCTGTGTTGGTGCCATGTGAAGGTGTTTCTGTCATGTTGTGTTGGTGCCTCATGAAGGTGTTTCTGTCGTGTTGTGTTGGTGCCTCATGAAGGTGTTTCTGTCATGCTGTGTTGGTGCCTCATGAAGGTGTTTCTGTCATGCTGTGTTGGTGTCTCTCGTGAAGGTGTTTCTGTCATGCTGTGTTGGTGCCTCATGAAGGTGTTTCTGTCATGCTGTGTTGGTGCCTCATGAAGGTGTTTCTGTCATGCTGTGTTGGTGCCATGTGAAGGTGTTTCTGTCATGCTGTGTTGGTGCCTCATAAAGGTGTTTCTGTCATGCTGTGTTGGTGCCTCATGAAGGTGTTTCTGTCATGCTGTGTTGGTGCCTCATGAAGGTGTTTCTGTCATGCTGTGTTGGTGCCTCATGAAGGTGTTTCTGTCATGCTGTGTTGGTGCCTCATGAAGGTGTTTCTGTCATGCTGTGTTGGTGCCTCATGAAGGTGTTTCTGTCATGCTGTGTTGGTGCCTCATGGAGGTGTTTCTGTCGTGCTGTGTTGGTGCCTCATGAAGGTGTTTCTGTCGTGTTGTGTTGGTGCCTCATCAAGGTGTTTCTATAATGTTGTGTTGGTGCTGTCCACCAGACATAACTGTGACTGAAAAGGGATGGCAGCGCTTGTACGAAGAGCTCCCCATCTACAAACAGGACCAGAAAAAGGGGCCTACCTGCTCCCACTGTCATGAGGTGTCTGACATCCCCTTGAGCTTCAGAGACCGCTGGCTGGCCTACAGCATGTCCAACTACCTGGTGGAGACCGACTTCCATATGAACCTCAGCCCTATAGGTAATGACCCCAATCCCGCCAGTAGCAACCCTTCTCCCACAGGTAACTTTCAGCATCGCACATGTAACTTCTATCCAGCAAGTAGCACTTCCTGCTCAGGAGAGAAATCCTAACCTATAGGTAACAACCTGTATTAAGCAGTTGCAACAACCCCAGCCGTATAGGTAACAGGCATGGTACATGTCCGTGAATTCGCGGGAATCCGTGAAAAAGAAAAAAAGAAAGAAAAAAAAGCAAGCCACGCCCACGAGGCCGGCCCTTTTAGTTCGTTTGAGGTCGTTCGCTTCAAACCTTCGTCTCGCGAGAAGTAGCATTGAGCAGGACTACTTCCCCGCATGCGCTTTCGTGACATTCGACACTGCTT
>CM031600.1:77983596-77993596 GCA_018398815.1 Conus ventricosus
AAACAAAATCACACAATACATTAGACGATAATCAAATAATACAATCAATAGGCCTAAAGACTAAAAAAATTCATTTTTGATAGTCCGCACAACCGATTCACGTTTTCCTCGACATGTCTCCTCACAAATATGTAGACATGAAATCACAAGGAACTTGCGCACACTTCCTGCATCTGCACATAAGTGTTTATGATGCTATTTGTTAAAAGTTTCAATTACAAATAAATATGTCATGAAATAAGAATACGTTTCTTGCTTACAACAAAGTGAATACACACACTTAAGTTGGCCATTACACTAAATGTTAATGTCTCACAGAATGAAGTAAAGAAAAAAGCGTTAAAGTTCTATTTTAATTATCAATGTCTACCACTTTTCTGTTATCGTTTATAAAAAAATCATGGATAAATGACCCGGGATGATTCCATTATTTTTCAAATTTAAAAATCACAGACACAGAGACAGACAGACACACACACATATAGGCCTACATACGCACGCACACACACCACACACACACACGCACACACACACACACACACACACACACACATACGCACGCACGCACGCACGCACGCACGCACGCACGCACGCACGCCACACACATACACGCACAAACACACACACACACACAGCCAGCACACACACGCACGCACGCGAGCATGCATGCACAGACAGACAGACAGACAGACAGACACAGACACGACACAGACACACACACACACAGACACACAGACACACACACACACACACACACACACACACACACACACATATGACGTACATTGCTTCTCGTTGCATCGATATTTATACTTCAGCAGTGCTACTGCCAACACAGAGAGAGAGAGAGAGAGAGAGAGAGAGAGCGAGAGAGAGAGAGAGAGAGAGCGAGAGAGAGAGAGAGAGCGAGAGAGAGAGAGAGAGAGAGAGAGAGAGAGAGAGAGAGAGAGAGGATGGATGGGTGGGTGGGAGGAGATTTAGAACTGAAGCCGTACATTTCAAGCATTAACATTTTGTTGGATTTCTATTGAAAATGTATCTATGGTTAACGCAATCGCTTTTTAAGTTCTGTTTTCAACATTTAAT
This sequence comes from Conus ventricosus, assembly GCA_018398815.1. Taxonomy (NCBI): domain Eukaryota; kingdom Metazoa; phylum Mollusca; class Gastropoda; order Neogastropoda; family Conidae; genus Conus; species Conus ventricosus. The sequence continues at coordinate 77,984,683 of CM031600.1, forward strand.
GGAACAAACTCCTGTTTTCAACATTTGATAGAACAAAGTACCTCATTATACACGTCTATGTTTCAAATCGCCGAAAGAATGCCTTTTACCAAAGGTAAATCAGTCTGTGATTTGCATCTATAGATGCATTATCTAGCCGGGAGTTTAAAAAATAATCTATTGATCCGTCATTTAGAAACATTTTGGGCTTCTCCAGAAAAGAACGTCCTTCTCTTTAGACACAGATTTTTCACAATTTGTAATTTTGGTTCGTAACGCTCTAAAGAGATAATCCCCAAAACGTTGGACAGAGCAGCCTTCCTTGCCGTCACAACCGTACGACAACAACTAAGTGTAAACTCTGAGGACGAGGTCAGGACACCCAGCTGTTGATGCAGGTCGCTCAGCCTTGACCTAAAGACTCTCTGGCAACCAGATCCTTTCCTGGCGTCAGACTTTATGACAACCCCCCCCCCCCCCCCCCCCCCCCCCCCCTCTTAAATGCTGTTCCGCCTGCCTGCCTTCTGGTGGCCATTTCGTTTTGTCTCCCCTGGCCCAGTTCACCTGCCTCCAACAGATGTCTCTTGTGTGGCTGAAGATTCTCATTCTTTTTGTTTGTTTGCTTGTTGCTGTCCCATCTTCCATGCCACCTCAGTGGCATTGCGCCCATGCCACTCATTCCGATTGCCCCGTCCACAGCCGCAGCCCGGCCCCGGCAATCCACAGGGAGCAGTCAATGTCAAGTCATCAAAAGACAGCCGACCGGAAGAGACACTGCACTGCTGCCGAGTCACTTCGGTGGTGTTCAGTGGCGCCTGTTCTGATCCAGCATACGCAGGACACCACCTACTATTATGCCCCTACTGTCGACAATAATTGCTTAGTCGCGCAGCCGGCGTGAGTGAGCTCTCCCTCCGGAGGGCGCAACAACGTCCGTCCCAATGACATGAATTTGCCGACACCGGTGACCATAACTGAATCAAACCAAGTCCATAGACGCGGAGGGGACACCGAAACTGAGGTCACCATGAGAACAGAGTATGAATGGCCACAGAATTTGAGACTTTTTTTTTCCTTAATGCTGATCGACGAGAATGAGGATGATGAAGATGATGCTACGGATTTCCATTCCGGTCTGAGACTGCATGACAGGGCTGTACTCGAGGCATACTTTCATAACATATCCAAGCGTCAATCAGGACCGAGAGATACAGACACCTGCAGTGTTGGTCTTGAAATTGGACAACACTTTCAGAGACTCATCCATTTAGTGGATGAAACTCGACTGTGTGGTCACAGTCTTCCCAGCTGAGCCCATAGCAAACTCAACTTTGGGTAGGAGCCGGTTGGAGCAGAAAACCCCCACATGGCTCGGATGGGAATCGAACCCACGACCTCCCAGTCGGAATCTGCGACGCTAACCACTTCGCCCGACGGCTGGTTAAGATTCTTATTCTTATTTTAACAACAAAAACAACAAAGCAGCAGCAGCAACAACAACATTGACCCAGTCTGTTATTTATTCGTTTGTGGAGAACCTCATTGAGAAACCAGCAAGCTATACTCAGGATGGATATCCAGCCCTAACAAAGAGCAGTACGACACACAGGGGGATCACTGTTCTAGCAAAGGGGAAAGAGGAATCTCACTAACACAATACATCACACCACCAGAACGGAAGCGTATTAAAAGAGGGAGAAAAAATAGCAATGTTTCATGCTGGCGCCGGCGACACTTGACGTTACATCGTGTGACTGTGAACTCCGTATTCTATCACTGTGACCAGCACCGATAGAGGATGAAGTTGTAGACTGGAGCTTTAGAACAGAACTCGGTGTTCAATCACTTAAACCATTACCGGTAGAAGATCAATTATAGACTGCAGCTATAGAACAGAACTCGGGTGTTCTATCACTGAGACCATCACTGGTAGAAGATGAACTTGTAGACTGTTGCTGCAGAATAGAACTAGGCGTTCTGTCTCTGAGCTCGGCTGTGGTAGAAGATGAAGGTGGAGGTCGGAGCTGTAGGACAGAACTTGCAGTTCTATAACAGAACCCAGCAGTGACAGAGAATGGAGACAGTCAGTTGGAACTGTAGAACAGAACTCGAGTGCCACAGCGTCATTGGTAGTATACAACATCTGCGGTGAGCAGCAGCGCCACAAAGAACAAGGAATCAGAGTCTACACTGCGTTCCCCGTTAGGAAACCTGTTTGCCATCATGAAAACTCAACGAAGTGCTGTCAAAATAGATGAATGCCATGACAAGACACGTATCAATACCAGGGGGGTCATTTTGCTCCAACACAGAGAGAGCTGGTGCTTGACTTGAAATTGTTTCAAAGACTGGTCAAAGTGCAGCGGAAACTGATGGTCTGCTTCAATAACCCACCAACTCACCCGTCACATAGCCCGGAATGTTGAAGACCGTTGGGAAGCCACAGAAGACTTCGCAGCTAGTTTCCTCCCCTTCTCCCCGGTTCTCAGACAGCTCTTAGGCAGTTGCTGAGTGTGAGGCCACTCCATGCACTGATGTTGTCCTCCTATCTTTCTGTCTGTCTTCCTCCCCTTCTGTCTCCTCGCACTGTTCCTTGCAGAACGGTTTGGTAAGTCCTGTTGATCTTGATACATGACCATACCATCTCATTTTTCCCTTCTTTTCACTGTGGACACAGGTCATCGTATGGTCCAGTGGCTTGCCTCACTCTGGTCTGGACCTCCACGTTGGTAATGTGGTCTTTGTGTGAGATGCCAAGGATCTTGCGGAAGCATCTTAATTCTAATGTTCGAATCCTTGTCTCAAGTTCAGCTGTCAAGAGTCACGTTTCACAGGCATAGAGAAATATGGCAGTGACCATGGAGCGCATCAGTCTGATCTTGGAACTGATTGTGATGTTTCTGTCATTCCAGATGGGTCTTTGTCAAGGAGCGTGAAACCTCTCACAAAGGCATTAGACGCTTGGAGACAAAGGGACATTGTACGTGGTATACAAATAGGTAATTGGGCCAATTAACCAGGGTACCTTACCCACCGCCAGGGCCGAATGTTAAGGAGGCCGGGAGTGTCAATGACAAACAACCCCTAGGAAGATTTTTCGGACCTCCCTGGTGGCAAAGGGGGGGGGTTTTAACCACTCGCCTCGGGGCCCCAAAGGAGTGCTAATCCGGTCAGCGGGGTTCTTGTAAAAACATCAGTAAAGAGCGGGGGGCCTTTGGATTTGTTCAGATGGATTGCCGGGGGTCACTGTTTTGGGGTTCTTTGTCGCGGTTTAATGCTTTGGAGGTTGAAAATAGCCCCCTTAAGATAAACGTGTTAATAACCACCAGTCGGGGGGAATGTTCGAGTCCATCTGGGGCTAAGATGTGTTTGCTAAAAATTTTAGGTAGGGGGTGTGAAATGCTGATGTGTGTGGAATGTACAGTGGGAATTCAGGGACTTGTGAAAAGGGGTTTAAACAGCGTGAAAAAGGGCATGACCCGGGGGGAATCCTTTGTTTCCCCCCTAAAAACTGAGGAAACACGTGTCAAGACAACACCAGAGGAGAGAGAGAAAGGGCAGAGGAAAGAGAGAGGAGGGGAGTGACAGGAAAAAAAGGGGCGAGAAAAACGGGGTCTGGGAGAAGAAAGGACACAAGTCTTAGGTTGAAACAAGCGGAAAGAAGAAAACTAAGTTTAACCCCCGAGGTTGAAACAGACAAACTGACTTGAACCCAGAGGGGGGAAAGAAACGAAGAAGAAGATTTTCTACTCGAGATCCCAAAACCCCACAAAACCCAGTCCGAAGCCTGGAGCCATTAAACCAAAGGGGGTCACCATCAACATGCGAAGAAGACTAAAGATTTTTCAAGAACGTGGTGTTGTAAAGGTGTTGTTGTGGAAAACCTGGCCAGGTAAAGCTTTTTTTAAAACCCGGATTAGAATTTGATCTTTCATGTTCTGATATTTCATTGTGTGTGTTTGGGTTGTTCATTTAATTAAAATAGCTAGAAATTGTATTTCTTGTTCCAGTCGTGTTGGAGAGAGACGAATGCGTAACCCCATTCCCAAGAGAGGCGAATGTTTGGTGTGCGCGAGTGTCATATGCGTGACAGTGCAAAGATAACCTTGGTGTGTTAAGCCTGACAATAAAACTCAACTTAGTGCACTTAAGCAATCCCAATCACGTTTTCCCCCTCCTACAAATGGGCGACCTGCCAGATTGCTGCCCCAAATTAGTTTCAGGGGGGAAACAAAGTGAGTACAAAGTAGTACGGGGGCAAGCGCCCTAAAGGAAATTTTAATTAGCTCTTCAAATTATTTCCTTTTTAGTTCGGGTAAATTTGACTTGTGTGAGGGGTTTATTAATAAAAGGGCGTTCAAGAAACAAAAGAGGTTCTAGTTTTAATCTCACAGAAGCTGTGGTTTAAGATTAAGCTCCTTTGTGTTAGGAAACCCCATTGGTTGGGTACTCGTACTTTTTATAGATAAACTGTGACCAACTTTTTACTGGGTTTTATAACGAACTGTTTTATGGTGCTAAAACATAAAGAAAAGAAAATGGCGGGAAGAAAGTTTTACTCCCTTGCGGAACTGAAGTTTGGGAAAAAAGGGGATATACGGGAATAACTGGTAGTTTTCATGAAGCTCACAAAGACTGAGAGAGATGAAAGGGCGAAAAAGAATTTAAAAAGGGGAACACTCGACGCTGTCAAAAAAACCCGGGATCCGAGGCTAGAGCTTTAGACTCGAAACTGCTGCGTCAAGGCGAAAGCAAGCAGAGTGTGCAGCTCCAAGCAAGAGCAGATGCAAAGGCAGCTCCCAGAGCAAGACAATGCGAGAGGAGCCAAGAAAACAATGCAGAGACTGCAGCTGCCGGGGCGAGAGCAAAGGGGAATCGGGATTCACCCAAAAAAAAATTTGAGTTGGAAAAAATAAAGTCTGAAAACGCAGTGAAAAAAACCCAGTTTCATCAGTACCGCAGACAAATTTCGCACCTAGACTTAAACTCCCCGTTCAGAAAAAACGATTAACCCGACGCCAAATCAGTGGGTTTTTGAATGGGTTCCGAGCACAGGCTGGCCCGAAATAACTGGGCAAAAACCTGTCTGCCGTTGACGGGTCGTGCTTCCCCACAGTATCCACCCTACCCAAAGGTATCAAGAGATTTAAAAGGGTGAAACGGCGTGCTAAAGGCATATGATTTACGAAAAAGGGTTTTAAGGCGTAATTTTTCGCGGCAGAATCGAACAGGGTGAGAAACACCCAGTTCGAGTTAGACGGACCACTATTTCAACAAGTGGGTAGAACTAGTGGAGGGACACGATTTTGAAGCCTCAAGACACTGTGATAAAAACAGATACTTGAATGGTGTGGAGGGGCCCCTTACCACCACTTTAAGGGAAAAAGGTGCAACCACAATACTGAGGACTTGAGACGCGGAATCCCGGGGAACGAGGCGTGATTTCCCTGAAAAAGAGGAAACCCGGGGGTATATCCAGAGACGGTAGGCCAGCACATACCCGAAAATGATCACAGTACACACCCGTACCCCCACGACGTCACTGAGCAAACAAGGGAAAACAAATAGCCACTGGCTGGGATGAGCGTACCTGTTTTCTGTGCAAAAAGACAGGGCACTTGGCTAGGATTGAATTTAAGCACAAAGGGAAAAGAAAATGGGGATCACCAAGAGAGGGGCAGATAGAAAAAGATAACAAGATGACAGTTTATTTTGTCGGGATTTGCTGTGGTTCACAGATTCGGGCGATAACAGGATGTGCACAAAGGCAAAGGGGTACAATGGGGTTAATGTCATTAGAGCCCTTGGTGCACGGGTGTCATGGTGAAGGTCCCGGGTTTGAAAAGGGACAATTCACAGGTAAAACACAGAGGGAGACAAAAAAGGGGAACAGTACAAAATTCAAAAGGGCACGGGTTCATTATACACCATTTTATAGGGGAATGTGCAGCTTTGGCTTTCGAGCCGCCGTAGTTTTGGTAACGGAAACATCCCGGGAGCAGGGGGTAGGGAGCCCCAACCCGGGGTTTTCCCGTGTTGAATCGGGGAAAAGGGGAATCAGTGAGGAAAAGCTGTCCAGGGACCTACCCCCCTCATTTTGGGGCAGAACAAAAGGGCATCACTCGCTAAAAAAGCGTTCGTTTTGCTCTAAAAGGCAGAAGAAAGGGGTTTAAAAAGGACAATGGGGTTTTTGAGAAAAAGGATGGGGATTGCCCGAACTTTTCATCACCGAGTTCGGAAGACAAAACACAGACTTGTGCCTAAAAAGCGCAGAAGGCGTGATGTCAAAAAACATTGACGTCACCTCGGGCCATCTCCAAAAGGCCCACAAAAGGGGTGACCAAAGTACTCTGCCCGGACCTTTCGAGTCAGGCGTTTTTTGTTCCATTTCGCACATGCCGCGGGTAGGCAGGTTGTACAAAAGGGGGGCAGACTGGCTTACCCAAAAAATTGGCCAAAAAAAAATGGGGGGTCGAGAAGTCCGGTATTGGGGGCGTTTCTTTTTTCAGTGTCGCGTAGCGTGACTGGCTAGTTTCGGGCCCCGGTTATAAGAGAAGGGGAGAGAATTTTCCGAAAACATAATGTTATATGGCCACAACGACTTTTGAGCTGGTGGGATTTCTGATTTAATTTTATATTTTGCTTTTATAGTGTAAATTGATTTTCCTATAAATTTTTTTTTGCAAACAAATCTTTCGTCTTCTCGGTGTAAAAGCTTATAGAGGCCGAAATTAGCACTGTTTAAATGGGAAAATAGATTTCACCCTTGAAGTTAAGTTTTAGCCCCTCGGGCATTGTCTTCGAGGGGGGGAATTTTTCAAAGGGGCGTGAAAACCTCTCACAAAAAAGGGATTTAAACCCTTTGGGACAAAGGGGCATTGTACGGTAACAAAAAAGGGGAAATTTACCAATTTTTCCAGGTACCTTAAACCCCCCCACACGGGCCGAACTGTGTGAAGGGGGCCGGGGGGTCAGATGACAAACAAAACCCGGGGGAATTCGGACCGCCCGGGGCGAAAGGGGAAGGGTTTTAACCACTACGACCCGGGCCCCAATGAGTGTAAACTCGGGCAGCTGAGGTTCTTTTGTAAACATAGTGAAGAGCAGGGGCCCGGATTTGTTCAATGTATTTCCGTGGGGCACTGTGTTGGTTCTATTTTCAGCTGGGTGAATGCTTGGAGGTTGATTTCCCCCTTAAGATAATTACGGTTAAGTAACCCCCGAAGTCGCGGAATGTTCGATGTCCCTCTGGGGGGAAGAGTGTGTTTGCTAATCAAATTTTGGTAGGGGTGTGTTAAATGCTATGTGGGGGAATTAGCGAGTGGAGAATTCAGGGGACTTTTAACTAGGGGGTTTGGGGGGCACGGGACAAAGGGAGACCCAAGGGGAATCCCTTTTTTTTCCCCCCCTTATAAACTGAGGGGGAAACCCAAAGTTTCAAGAACAACCCCCCGGGGAAAAGAGAGAGAGAAGGCAAGGAAAAAGAAAGGGGTGACAACAAAAAGGGGCCAGGAAACGGTCTGGGGAAAGAAGGGACAGCAATCTTTGGTTAAGACAACTGGAAAGAAAAAATAATTTTTAACCCAAGGTGGTGAAGCCGACAAAATACAGAACCCCGAGGTGGGTAAAGGACAAGAAGAAAAAGTTTACTCGAGATCCCAGAGACACCACGAAACCCAGTCCTGAAAACCGGAGCCGTCAACCAAGGGCGTCACCACAACAGTGCGGAAGAAACGTGAAAACTTTTTCAAAACTTGGGTGGTGGAAACGGGTTTGTGTGTGGGAAACCGGGCCCGGTAAGAAAGTCATTTTATTTTAACCCGGGATTAGGGGAATATGACTTTTTTTGTCGATATTTTTATTGTGTGTGATTTGATTGTTTATATTAATAAATACATAGAAAAATTAATTTTTTTTCTCATCGTGTTTGGGGGAGAGACAATGCGTGACATCCCTTTCCCCGAAGAGCGAATGTTTGGTGTGCGCAGATGTGCATATGCGTGTACGAGTGCAAAAATAACCTTGGGGTGTTAAAACCGACAATAAACCCAAACTTATGCACTAACAATACCATCACGATTTCCCCCGTCCTTTGACAGCTTAGTTGGGCTAACGCGCTGCGTTGGCGCAACTCTTAAACACTTCAGGTTTTTTATCCCTCACTGAAACAATTGCCCCAAGGTAACCTAAATTTCAACCTCTATTTTTTTTTCCCTTTATAGGATGTAGCGCGATGCCGCTGGTGTTGTTGGGCTCATTTTTACCAACTCTCAGGACAAAAAAACGTCCTTCCCTTCTCGTAGTCGCATCCGGGAAAACCACCAAGACTGGGGGCGGGCATCCAGTATTTTCACCATTAGATGGAGACACAGAACGCACCACTGCCCCACAACCGCCCTGGCATCAGGTGGAAGATCCGACATTCCGAAAGCAAAAGGCACTCCATCACTTGGTCTGGCACCACGAGAAAAACCATCCTTTCCCGCGTTGTAAACCGTATTGCTTGGAAGTGCGCTCAATGACGTGACTGTAGGACTAGCAAGCTGTTCAGTTTAGCGAAGGAGTCATCTGAAAAATGTGTGATTAGATTATGCATTTGTAAAAACTTGCTGCAGGTTAGGGCACACAAATACCGACAATATCGACACAAAAACAGAACACTTTCCTCTATCTTCTGTCTGTCTGTCTTTCTGTCTGTCTCCTCCTCTCTCTCCTTTTCTCTTCTCTCTCCTCTCTCTCTCCCCCCCCCTCTCTCTCTCTCCGGTTTTTTTCTATCTTCTGTGTTCTTGGTCCGCCGTCCCCCGTCTTCCCCTTCCCCTTACACAATAAATCATCGCCTGTTAACGCCCCACTCATTCCCCCGGGCAGGAAAGAAACTCTGTCTCTCTTCGTCCGTTTTAAATGTCTGCTGTCTGTCTGTCTGTCCTCTCCTTCC
>CM031600.1:77998596-78016096 GCA_018398815.1 Conus ventricosus
TTTTTCTTCGCATATTATTTCTCTTCCATAGACATAACGAAACATGATTGTGTCTTTAATACAAAGTCCCACGTTGGTAAAGCTCCATTCCCGTTCTCGACGCGATGGGTAGTATGTGCACTTTGTTTTGTAAAAGTTGTAGATCACAGTACTATCATACCACACGCCAGCTTTGCTGTACATGAACGGCTTTGACTCCCACCGTTGGAGATAGCCCAGCGAAAGATATGGCAGAAAGTATTTGTTTAATATATGCAGTGAGTCTTGCAGCTCAGTCCTTGTTTTCAGCGCAGCCTGTGTGCCTCCAGTGCCACGACATTTGTACACTAACAAATCAAAGAGAGACCGCTGTGTGGTCAGGATGAAGTAGAAACACTTGTGGTGTGAAGCCACCCTTCCCTGACACTGAGGACTGCTGAAGGGGCAGTGCTCTGTTTCATCCCGTCCATCTTCACACTCCTGCTTTAGATTACAGTGGAGGTGCTGCTGAAATACAGAGTAATGATTCACTGAACAGTTAAAGAAACCACTGGGTAACATCTGGGGCTGCCGATGTTGAGGAACAGTTGAAAAACAGATGTTGAGACTGGTATGTTCATGTATGTTATACTTGGACTGAATGCTGAGAAAAGCTGTCAGAAAGACTTTAGCTGGTGTCACAAAAGGATCACACATTAGCGAGATATTTTGATGAGCAGTGTTCGGGTTTCTGTATATCACTTTTACAATGCCACTCTCGCGAACATTTGAGCATGTCTGAGGTCGACATGACCGATGAATGCTCATTATGATAACGTGTCCAAAAGGTACTATCAATGATTTGTTTAACAACTCGACTCTAGGCTTCTGCACATATGGCACTATCATACACCCAGAATTGGGCAGGTCATACTTTACTATAAGACCATGGTACTGTTTTGGTTCAATATCAATGTTAACTAAAGGATAATTTTTAAGTCTCAGCTCCACATAATTTTCGGAGGATTGGAAAAATAAGTCTTCTAAGGAATGGTAATCGCATGCCATCCCAATCAAAGCCCGTTTTAAGATTTGGACTTTCCACTCACGAGACTCACACCAGTAGGCCAGCCGTGAAAGATGAACTTGTATGTACGTTTCTTTTGGTACCTCCACACGCAGTTGACAGAAGGCAGTGAACTCATCACACACCCCGTACACCACCCCCTGGTGTGCAGGGAAGGGAGGTAAGTCGTTCTCACAGTCTGACCTATTCACCCGCACAACAGCGCCACCTGTGTTGTTCTGGCTGAGAAGGTATTTGACACCTGGACACACCTGAGTCACTTTGGATGGAATGGGGCGACTTGAGGTGTTCTTCATATCCCTTCGGCTGAATGATGCATCAGCTGACGAAAAATACGTTGATGTACACATTGTGAGAAACACATCAGAAGTAGAAAAAAACAACAACAAAAAACAAACAAGAAACACCCCCCCCCCCCCCAAAAAAAAAACAAATAAAAAAGCAAAACATAAACAAAACATAAAACACACACAAAACAAAACAAAACAAAACAAAACAAAAAAACCCCAAACCAAGCCAAACCAAACAAAACAACAACAACAACAACAACAACAACAACAAACACACAACAACAACAGCAACCGCATACTTCAGTATCTATTGAAAAACATTAGCTCATTAATTTAAGATTGCATGATACATTGATAAGCCATTGAATAAAATTTGTGAAACTTGATCATGTATTGTTTTCGCTTACTCATTTCGATGATAACAAGAAGAACGAAACTATCACCACCACCACCATCACCATCACCACCAACACCACCACTATAACAACAACGACAACGACGACGGCGACGACGATAACGACAACAACAACCACAAAAACAACAAGAAAGACAATAACAACAACAGCTACTACTACTATTGCTACTACTACTACTACTACCACTACTGCTGCTGCTACTGCTGCTGCTGCTACTGCTGCTGCTACTGCTGCTGCTCCTGCTGCTGCTGCTACTTCTACTGCTCCTACTACAACGATAATAACAGGAAAAACATGAAAGAACTGATTTTGCAGTAAAGATGAATACTGGGTTTGTTGGTGAAAAAGAAAGGCATCACATGCGGCTTAGACAATACTCGTATGAATCATACTGTTTTTTTTATAGTATAACTTGGCTGTATTTGATTTATGTGAGTCAGCTTTTCAATGATCAGTTCTATGTATACGATTTCCTTCATTTAATGTGCTCCGCCCTATCAAAAAACAAAAACAAACAACCAAACGTGAGTTTAATGCACTCCATTTATTTACCCTAACACTGATTGCTTCATTAACAAAGCTGCATTAGAGCTGTGCCGCTCTACTCCACAGAAGGCACATAGGCAATGTGTTCAAGAAGTCTGTTCCATTCTGAAACAGTGGAAGAAAGGTTTTTTTATTCTTATTTATATTTTATTAAACATTACCGGATGACGTTTTTGACTACACAGACCCGATCGTGCGGGTCGCCCAAGACCCACACATTCTGTAGAGGCTTTTCCTATTGCTTATCTCTATTCAGATCGCCTGGGTCTTGTAAGACCCACACCTGATTTCGCGACCATAGCTCTATCCGTTCATAAGATATGATATTTTTTTTTATTGAGTCACTGGGTCATGGCAGACCCAGGAAGCACGGTAAAGGTAAATAAATGGAACAGGACTCTATGAAATGGTGCACGTAGGAAGCGGAGTGGGTTTGTCAGCGACTTTTTCTTCTGTCAACGAAGAAAGGAGAAAGACAATTGCTGACGATGGCAGAATAGACCATGGTGAAATCGATACCAGCTGGTCAGCCTGACTTGGGAGAGATGGTCACGTTAGTTACTTTCAAACGTATTTGAAATAAATCCGCCAGATAGCATAGACAAACGAATTACGAGACAAAACATGACGCGTTTCGACCTCTTAGGAGGTCTTCTTCATATAAAACAAACGACATTCAGGACAATGAAAACGAAGAACGAGCAATCACTTAGCTTCTCATATTCGGCTCAAGATGGGTGTTGAATGAAAAGCACTTCAGCTGTGTCATGGTCTCATCACTTTAGTTATGTCATGGTCTCATCCATTAGGACAGACCGCTGCTAAATGTTTTGGAACCACTGTAATGCCAATTTCTGCACTTTTTTCTTCTTCTCGGCGTTGATAATGGTCTATGTGTTTGCGTCCTATGCTTAACTCGAGTCCTCCAGAATGGCTTGCATCAAGATATTGCTTTACCTTTTACATTTTCAGATTTTGTCAGACCAAGCCTAGAATTTGAAGGAAGTGGGGATGGATGTTGGGATATAATGGAGATGCTGATGTGGGTGTCCCAGCTGAAGTTTTAAGCGAAAGTCTGTCTTGGATGTTTAGCTTACAGCACAATCTGAAGCATTTGATCATACTAAGATGAAGCTGTGCTTGAGTTGGACACTGCAAGGTGAAATTTGGGACTGAACACTATTGGCGGCGGAAAGACGTCTTCATTTGTCTTCAGGCCAGAACGCCCAGGTCTTGTTGCCATTGACACTAGTCTCTGGTGCAGGAACGGGATGTAGAAGATGAGATCAACAGCAAACAACTAGGGAGTGGAAGAAAGCTCTGCCGACTGGTCATTTAAAAAAATAAAAAATTCTTTTTTTTTTTATTGCAAAAAGCTTGTCTTCTAATTTAACGCTTGTAATGCTCGTAGTATCAGTCGCAAAAAAACCCTCATAAATTTTGAATGTGCCAGGATCCCAAATAAAGTTTTTGTCCCTCATGTATTGATTATTGGAGTTTTTCATACGCCCTATCCAAACAAGCTGGCTCTCGTTGAAAATCATCTTTAAACCAGAAATTTCAGTAAATCTATTTACAATGTACACTGATTCATTGAAAGATTTCGCACTTCCATTCAAGCACAATGATGTAACATATGTAAACTGAGCCAATAAAATGTCCTTATTCTTCACATTGATTCCTTTAATATTTGATAGTTTTCAGACTAAGCACAAGTGAAAGAATCTCTGCACAAATCAAATAAAGATATGATGAGGAGAGGTCCCCCTGTCTCACTCCTCTTTGTATTGAAAACTAGGAAGACTACTGTCCATGAAAATTTAAAAAAAAAGTTTAAGATTTCCGTAGAATTGACCAAGAAAAACTTTCAAATGCCTGTTCAAAATTTTTGGCCTAAAAACAAAAAACAAAATCAGAAACATTTTCTTTGTCAGCATATATTAAGGGGTTTTAAAGTAACAAAATGTTTTCACCAATGAATCTCCCTTTAAAAACCACCCTTCTGACTTTCATGCATTATTGAAGGTAAAACTGTTTTTAACGATTCGCAGTACAAGCGTTTGTGGAGAGGAAGAAGAGGAGGGGGGATCAGACGCTCATATGCAAATGCCTTGGTTTCTATGTTGTGAGTGGAAACAAGGGACTGGCTCGCGGAAAATAACTAAGAAATCAAGAAAGTCATCGACAAGCTTCACCAGACCCATGGGATCAATCTCAGTCCAACAACTGCAAGAAGAAGCGAAACAGTAAGTCAGCACCAACAGTAGAAGCTGAGGCAGCTGAAGAACCAATAGTGAGATAAGAGAGTCGACGATTGATAAGCTGCAAGCCAATGCCAGTAGCACGTTCCACGATAATCGTCGCACCGTACATTGACGCAAGGTATCTGAGCCCACTCGCAAACGTTCTGCTGACCGGTCTACGCTGCTGACCATGGAGATTAACGGTGGGCAGGCCACTTCGACACACTCCTACATAGAGTCATCCACATCAGGAGATGCAGTTGAAGCACTGCCACCATTACCGGTGAAGGAATCACGAAGACCCATTCTCCAGCGGTGAGATCGAGCACTGAAGCAGATCACACCTGGAACTCTTGGCTTTCCTGTGGACATGAGTGAATGGAAAGGATCTCTTCTTGGAAAGACTCACGTCCTTGTTCCGTTGTTGAGACAACGGCTAGGTGCTACATGACTTTAAAGATACTTGTATTACGTCTGCCTGGATGAGGAAGGGAGACAACGGCTGGGTGCTACATGACTTTAAAGATACTTGTATTACGTCTGCCTTGATGAGGAAGGGAGACAACGGCTGGGTGCTACATGACTTTAAAGATACTTGTATTACGTCTGCCTGGATGAGGAAGGGAGACAACGGCCGGGTGCTACATGACTTTAAAGATACTTGTATTACGTCTGCCTGGATGAGGAAGGGAGACAACGGCTGGGTGCTACATGACTTTAAAGATACTTGTATTACGTCTGCCTGGATGAGGAAGGGAGACAACGGCTGGGTGCTACATGACTTTAAAGATACTTGTATTACGTCTGCCTGGATGAGGAAGGGAGACAAAACATTTTGTGACATTTGTTGCGGGGTCTCCCTATTGTGTGTGGCAGGGAACGTACTCGCGAGCATCATTCTCAACAGAATCATCATCGGCATCGCTGACACCACTGCCCCTGAAACTAAGAGTGGTTTTCCAGCAGGCAGGGGCGCCAGCGACATGGTGTTCTCTGTCCCCAAACTGCAAAGGGGACTGCCCAAAACTGAAACAAGAACTTCACGTGGTGTTCGTTGATTTAACAATGACACATAACACTGTGAACTTGGATGGTCTTTGTAAGATCCTGCACAAGTTTGTGCGTGCGACGACGCTCGTCAAACTGATCTCTTCTTTTACGTGCGCTTGCTGGTGATAGTACAGAAAAATGGGGATGTATCAGATCAGTTCCAAGTGTGGCCCATGCGTTTCTTGCTATCCTGCTTTCAGCAATGCAAATGAATGCCTGTGGAGAGTTTGTACGTCCAGCGTGGCATGAATAGCAAACTGTTCAATCTGGAACTTCTTCAGCCTAGGATGAATGCGTCTGAGGCCATTCTGCGTGAACTCCTCTTTGCACACGACTCCGCACTGGCCGCACACTCCCTTAAAAACATTTAGTGCTTACAAGATTGATTCATATTTGTTTGAAGACGTCCTGGTCTCACAGCTCGTTTCAGCAAGACTGAGGTCATGTTTTAAGCTTTTCTATCACCGTCACCAGGGGTTCACTTCTATCCACTGCTGTCATCAACACAAGGATCAAGATCATGAACGAGATCTGCTATCGTTGCAACACTGTGAATGGCGACAGGTCTCTTTCAAACCTGAGGTGACACTACTAGCAGCAAAGGCCAGCACTAGCCTCAGCAGGCTCACAAAGAAACTAGGAGAAAACCATGGCTTCGACTCTGCATTAAACTTGCCGTGTACACAGCGGTGGTCCTTTGAGCTCGCTGTATTGCCGTGAGATCTGGACCACTCACAAATTTCAACAGTCGAAACAAGTCTACCAGCGTTTTCGATGCAATTTGAGCAACATCAAATGGAGAAACAAGTGTCTATCCTTCAGATTCTGGAACTTCTCAGCGTCAAGTGTCTGCCAGTGAAGAGTCGGCCGCTATCGGCAGGACATGTCACCCCCGTAACAAAAACAGAACTCTGGCAAAGCCCTTGTACAGCCAGCAGGAACAGTGTGACTCAGATAGACACTTCATGAGGCACAAGGACATACTGAAGGCCAACATCAAGAGCTGCAACATGGACACAGTCACCTGGGAACACACGGCCCCTAGTAGACCCTGCTGGAGACATCAATACATCAGGACACGATGGCAGGGACAGAGGAACGGGAGGAAATCCGAACTGGTAATGAGTTGTTGACGTCCGCCTGGCTGATCTCCTTGTCCAACAGCTTGTGCAAGCCACAGTGTGCCTCAGAGACAGGTCTTCATTACCACTGAGGACCCGTTCTGGCTATGACATGCCCGCGTACCCCTCAGTCCAACAGACAGTGTCCTTCATTCGTCTCTGATTCGTGAAGTCTGAGCTGAGGATTCCTAGTAGAGTTAGGTCTGCAACCCTCATCTCACCTTCACCTTCACCTATCCCTGATTTTTGAAGACTGATTGGGTGCCACAGAAGACTTCGCAACCAGCTTCCTCCGTTCCTCCTGGTTCTCAGACGCTCTTAGGCAGCTGCTGAGTGTGAGGCCAGTCCATTCACTGATATCCTTCCATCTCTTTCTCTGTCTTCCTCTCCTTCTGCCTCCTCGCACTGTTCTTTGTACATTGGTTTTGGCAACTCCTGTTGATCTTGATACATGACCATACCGTCTCATTTTCTTTCTTTTCATTGTGGACAAGTCTTCAAACGGTCCAGTGGCTTATTCTACTCTGGTCTGGACCTCCAAGTTGGTAAAATGTGAAGGATCTTGTGGAAGCATCTCATCACTAATGCCTGGATCCTTTTCTCAAGTCAACTGTTAGAGTCCGCATCTCACAGGCATAGAGAAATATGGCAATGACCAGGGAGCGCATCAGTCTGATCTTGGAGCTGATTGTGATGTTTCTGTCATTCCAGATGGGTCTTAGTCTGGCTAGCGCTGTGTTATTTGTGCAACTCTGGACGGCGCTTTGGTTTTGATCCCTCTTTTGAAATGATTGCCCCGTGATGCTTGAAACTCTGAACTGTCTCTGGTTTTCCTCCCTTGATAGTGATGTTAGCGCTGATGCCGTTGGTGTTGTTGGTCATCAGTTTTGTCTTTTCGATGCTGATCCCTCATCTGACTTTACCACAAATAAGTAATGTTTTGTTTTCTCTATCCTGTTGCTGGAAAAGTGTATTCGTATATATATACTGACTTCCATAAAAAACGCGAAAGCAAAACAAGCTGGAGGTTAGGGGCGAATTTTATTGGTCACAATTGTACAGAGTGGAAGCGAGAATTCAACGTGATTTGATTCATTACACCGGTAATGTGTGAAAATGTCATCAGCAATATGTCTTTGTGTGGAAAATCCAAGGTCACGTGACAAACCAGCTTGAAGTCCTAATACCGTGTGTGGCCACCATTTGCATGGACAACTGCTTGACACCTGCGGCTCATTGAGTGGACCAGATGGTTGATGCGTCCCCTTGGCACACCAGCCCACACATGGACGATGGCCTGGTGAAGTTGAGCCGCTGTTGCTGGTCGTGGACGCAGGAGGTCCAACCGTCTGCCAAGTTCATCCCAAAAATGTTCTATTGGGTTTAAATCGGGACTGAGGGCTGGCCAGGGCAGCACATTGACGTTGTTATGCTGAAGAAATTGCTGGGTGGCCCTCGCTGTGTGTGGTCTTGCATTGTCCTGTTGGAATGTCCAGTTTGGGTGTTGCGCAAAAAAAGGAACGACATGGGGTCTGAGCACCTGGTGGATGTAGCGCTGTGCATTGACACCCTGTCCGCGACCAGGACCAATGTTCTGAAAGATGACTGGTCCTATGGCGTGGTTAATGCCAATTGCACCCCATATCATAACGTTCGGGCCTCCCCAGGGGTTCCGCTCTACCACACAGGAGTCAGCATAGCGTTCACCAGGTCGACGCCATATTCTGACACGACCGTCAGCCATGTCAATACAAAAACGGCTCTCATCTGAGAACAGTATGCGTCCCCACTGCTGCCTGCACCAGTTGATTCGGGCTTGTGCCCACTGCAGCCTGTCCTGCTGGTGTCTTGGTGTCTGTACCGGACCTCTGTGAGGACGCCTACATGCCAGCCCATTCTCCTGAAGACGCCGCTGCACAGTGTTGAGGCTGATTCGTTGCTGGAGATTCCCAGGCACCTGTCGAGCAGTGTTAGCGGCTGTTTGCCGCCTGTCCCGCAGATGGGTTTGAACAAAATGGCGATCCTCTCTTGGTGTGGTGACCCGAGGACGGCCTGGCCGGGGACGATCATCAGTGGTACCAGTGACTCGCATGCGGTGCTGCAGACGATAGATGGTTGAGATGTGGACGTTAAAGATGTTGGCGACCTGCCTGGCATCCACACCAGCCTCCAGATGGCCTAGGACACGATTGCGTTTCTCTGCTCGTAGTCTTGGCATCTCTGTAGCGCTCAGACGGCAAGTCGTTATCTGAACCTTGAAGCGCGGCTTTATAAAGGCTGCATGCCTGCGTACTTGTCGCTGGTTAACTTTGCTCTGCATGGTGTGCACGTGCCTCACATGCAGCAACCAGTTTGCCATTTTTGTTGACCCTCCAATGCCGGAAATGATGTGTTGCTCACACAATTTTTTCACTGCACGTGAGTCTTGGACCCAAACAACTTGCCACAATGGTTCAATATCGTATATTCACCCCTTTTCACCCGAAAAATAGCCTTTCAATTTTTCGCGTTTTTTTATGGAAGTCAGTATACCTATCAACTTGTCTACAACTGCGTGATTAGTTCATTGCATTGTACTCAGGTGATAATCATGATGTCTTTTTCTCAATACTCGCCGTTGCAATGTAAGGTTTTTGATCTTGTATTTCTGGGATAAGAGCGTTTAAAACACACACACACACACACACACACACACACACACACACACACACACACACACACACACACACATGCGCGCGCACACACCACACACACACACACACACAGAGGCGCGCACGCACACACACATACACCCGTTCGCCCCTCCCCCACACACATACTCTCTCTCTCTCTCTCTCTCTCTCTCTCTCTCTCTCTCTCTCTCTCTCTCTCTCTCACACACACACACATGTATGGCCAAATATTCTTGCAGCATCACTATGTATTACAGAGAGGAAAAACATGAAAAGAAGGCAGTCCAGTCTTCTCATACCCAGGAGACCAGCCACAATGGCATAGTGCGCTCCATTCAACCCCTTTCTGTTCATGATTTGGGTACTACAGCCATCTGCTGTATCCGTATCTTCAATTCAAACGTTAAGTTGGTTCTGCTCTACGGCTGCGACACTTGGAGAATGACCAAGGCAATACAGCAAAAAATTCAGACCTTCATCAACACCTGTCTGAGAAGATCGACAATGAAGATCTATGGAAGCAAGCAAGACAGGAACCAGTGGCCAAGCAGATTCTGCAGAGGAAGTGGGGCTGGCTTGGACACACTCTCAGGAAGCCAGCATCCAGCACCACACGCCAAGCCCTGACATGGAACCCGCAGGGGAAAAGGAAGAGAGGTCGACCTCGCAGCAGCTGGAGGCGAGACACTGAGACAGAGATAAAGAGGCAGGGGACCAACTGGACAGGCATTCAACGAGCAGCCCAGAACCGAGTGCGATGGCGGAGTGTTGTCGATGGCCTATGCTCACCCTTGAGCTATGGGCCTAAGTCAGTAAGTAATCTGCTGTATCACCAGTGTGGATGGCTCTGGACTGAAGCCCCACATGTTTGACCTCCCCGTTTTTGCCGGTCCTTTCATAGTTTTCATGGAAACGACATACAAAGAACAGGCCGAGAGTCACACTCGAGTTGGCAATGCGTTGTTTACGTTCGCTTGGAAACGAATTCAATCAATTGTAAAAAAGGTGTGCTTATGCAGGTCGTGGACCCGTCCAGAGAGGTAATAGTTTTTTCCCCAGAAGTTCAAACGTGTCAAGTGTTGACATCGGATTGCTTTTAACAGGATTAGAAATGTTTTTGTGTTCGCTAACGCTGCAAACTATTTTGATTCACGACAGAACCATACTTCCGCTCTGTGAGTGCGCTCGCGTGTGTGTATTTCTATCTGTGTGTGTGTGTGTGTGTGTGTGTGTGTGTGTGTGTGTGTGTGTGTGTGTGTGTGTGTGTGTGATGTTTCCAAACTCTTTGGTATTCATCAATGCACCCTCTCAAAACTTATTTCAAGATCTGAAGAGGGAGCTCCGCCATTTTGGCATTGAGGCGTGTACGTCTCGAATAACTGTATTTCTATTTCACGGAGTCAGTGTAATTCGTTTTGTTAGACTTATGCCATTTTATGGCAGAAGTACCTCAAAGTGTCTTCCAAACTGGTTAAAGGGGGTCAGGAAATTCACTATTATTCATGAAATATGAGCTGAACATAATGCAGCAATTGTCAGAATTATGCTGGGGTCGTCCTGTTACTGCCAGGACCATTACAACGCAGCATTTTACACCGAGGACAGCGCCATTTTGTTTGTTTTCTTTGTGAAGTCGTCGATGCTAGTAAACAGACATGCTTGGATCCCAGATGGCACTGGAACCTGAAAACATTACCCATGTCTCGACGTTTCCGCAGAAACAATACCAGCTTTGTACGACACAAGATAATGTCTTCAAGTGCCAGTCACTTACTCGTCATCAGTCAGACCATGATCATTGACCGTGAAAGTTTGGTTCTTGATTAGTCCACTGACTATCATAGCAGAAAATAGGGCTTGTCTCTCAGGAATTTTGAACGTGGAAAGTTTGTTGCTACTGGCGGTAAATAGTTTAAAAAAAAGATGTTAG
Source organism: Conus ventricosus (assembly GCA_018398815.1). Taxonomy (NCBI): domain Eukaryota; kingdom Metazoa; phylum Mollusca; class Gastropoda; order Neogastropoda; family Conidae; genus Conus; species Conus ventricosus. The sequence continues at coordinate 78,009,910 of CM031600.1, forward strand.
CACAGTCGGTGTGTTCATGTCGATGAAATTATTTGGAAATTTCCTATCGAGACATCAGGGTAGGATAATTTTTTTCTGATCTGCCAAGGGGTCAGGTTGTCAATTTTTTTTTAAACCTACCCGTTGGCAATTCCATTTGCCCATCAATCGTTGAGAATTAAAACATCAGCGATTATTCATCTGTATTTGTTTAGCACGTTTATCTATTTTCTTTTCGGTTTCTATCAACGTCAGTTTTTTTTAAAGCACTGACATGATATGAGAGAATACACATTTGTAGTTAACAGATTTCCTTTGATGCCCGCAATCTTTCTGCCTTGACGTGTTCAGCATCAAGTAATGGTCATGAATGGACATGCTGTTTTTCTTGCTAATGCGGCTAGTCTAGCAAGTGATGGAAGAACATGACAACATCATAAAGAGAATACTCCAACGGTTTAACCAGTCTGGGCTATCTTAGCGCCCCTGGGGTCAAACCCCCTATCCCATGACCATGCTGGAATGTTTAGTCAAGTAGGTCATGATTTCTCCACCAGTCCCATCACGATCAGGCCCCAGAAGGAGTGGGGATGACAGCGATGGCATATGATAGGAAGCTCTGCAGAAGTAGGAAGGAGACATCGGGCATGAAAGACATACTATTGCTGTCCAAGAGTGCTGTGTCATTTTCCAATATCTCCCAGGAGATGTTTCCCTGTGTCTATGTAAAGAACGAGTCTTGGCATGCCGGGATATGCGCTTCACGACATGGCGGCGTTGAGCGTGGCGGTAGTTCAATGTTAGATTGAAGCGACTGGAATAGGGTCTGAAATCGACATACTAAAATGAGCAGGAAATAAAAAAAACACCTTGCTTATCAAGGTTTCCAACACATCTCAGGGCTTCCAAGAAGAAGAAGAAGTCACCAGATTTCCGGTATTCTTTAAATCGTATTGAGGCTGCTGTATGTACTGGCCGCACACCCAAAATGAATGCAATCAGCTGCATCATTGAAAAGCTGACTCACATAAATCAAATACATCTTCTAAAAACACTCCCGAAATGTTAAAAAAAACCTTTCCACTGTAAAATCTCAGATCAGATGAAAAATGTTAATCTCTTTCAAGAATTCAAAGATCACATCAGGTGAAACTTCTCTGAACAAGGTTTTCATGGAATCTGCAGTAAAATGTTTATGTCTCACATCATGCAAGTCCCAACACTCTAAAAGAATATGTTTCATTGTGAGTGGCACATGACATGGAATGCACCACGGAGCTTCTTCACTCTTTAAAAGGTACGAATGAGTAAAATACGAATGGCCGGTGTGCAGCCGGCATAAAACCGTTCCTTCCTTGCGACCAACAGAGTTAGATGAGAGAAACTCTTGTAAGTTTGGGTTCCCTTGAAGACAGGGCTCATGTATCTGTAAGTTAAAAAGCAAACATTGTAACGATATTTCAATGGCAGACAGTAACCAAACTTAAGTCTTTCCAAAAATTGCCGCGCTGTCTTCCACATGGACGACTATTCAGGTGTGTGTGTGCATCATTGTTAGAAATGCTCCGATGAAGTCAACACGTGCTGACGTCATGTAGGGACAGGACAGATTGGGAAGCGGCCAAGAAGATGAATGTGCCGGCCCAGATCTGTGCTGCTGCTACACATAGAAGACATCGGCATACATCTCAACACCCCATCCCCCATCCCCTCCTGCCCCCAGCTGTCTTTGTACTGTGCTGCAGCTACACATAGAAGACATCGGCATACATCTCAACACCCCATCCCCCATCCCCTCCTGCCCCCCAGCTGTCTTTGTCTACCTCCTCTTCTTTGTTTCTTCCTTTTTCTCTCATCGAAGCGCGCGCGCGCGCATACACACACACACACACACACACACACACACACACACACACACACACACACACACACACACACACACACCACACACACACACACACATGCACGCACGCATGCACGCACGCACGTACGTACGACGCGCACGCGCGCATGCGCACACACACACACCTACCAACATATGCAGAGAAAGAGACAGTCACAGATATAACATCGATACTTTATACTGAAGACCTTCAAGGCTTTTGGATTCCGTGAAGACATAAAACGATAGATACACTTAATAGAATTCAAACATCAAGTCATATACATTAGTCAACTGGCAGGGTTGTTGTCAAAGAGATTCAATATAGTCCTATATATTCTCTGGGCTTAAATATTAGCCATCATGATTTGAGAAAATACAAATATTAAAGGAATTGAAACCGACGAGAAAGAATATGAAATATCACGATGCGCAGATGACACAGACTAGTTTCAAAATGGAGAAAGAAATTCGTTCGAAAAAACAAAAAGATTTTTTGGAGAAAAAATCGAGGCTAATCCTTAATGTGAGTTAAAACATTTAGAATGTGGTTATGTAAGCTGACGTTAATGAACACAGATGCAAAATATATGCCACACCTGAGATTTAGTTGGGATCCCCCAAAGTGTAAAATTCTTGACATTTGGTTTGCCAACGACCTAGAGTGTGGTGTACAATCAAACTTCAATGCAAAAAAAAAAACACAGAAAAAAGAAAAAAATGCAGGTTGGAGCACTGATTGGTATTTGGTTAAAAGGCCTCCCACTATGCTGGGAAGAGTCGCTGAACTGAAATCTATAACCTTGTCAAAACTGGCACACCCGTGGATGCCTTAAGCCAACCCTCCGAGCCACTATGTTATTACTTTACAAGAAATAAACAGTAAATAAGTGGGGTAACGTTTGCTCCCATTAGAAAACCTAACACAGAGTAACTTTTATTCAAGACTGGCACAGCCTTTTAAACTTGAATAAAGTCAGACAAATACATAGCCGAACAATCTAATAGTGGGGGAAAAACAAGCCCAGGCCAACAACTGAACTGTCTTCTGTACCAGTCTTGAATAAAAGTTACTCTGTGTTAGGTTTTCTTATGGGAGCAAACGTTACCCCATTTATTTACTGTTTATTGTTTACTGTTCCCTGCCTCATTTCATTTCATTTACAAGAAATGGTTTTCAATTTGTCTGGAATGAAAAGAAAGTAGGAAGGCCTCAGTAAAAAATGTTAAACAGTGGATTGGGTATTCCCGAGAATTGGGTATTCCCGACACTCGGACCTAGGCTATATGAATGCACTTAGCTTAACTTGGTATAGAAAGTTCTTTAATTCTGACTTCAAATCCAAACAAATTTCTCTCTTGGAATGTCCGGACATGAATAAAGTACAATTTTACAGTCAAAGTGTATAAGACGAACAGAAACATGCTAATGCCTTTTGGAAAGACAAATCAAATATATATGAAATCTGTTCGCATCGAATACAACCAGAGACAGTTTTTGACTTGCCAACATAATTCAAAAGAAAATAAAACTATACAAATAGCGAATAAGTAGATATCTTTTTATATTTAGAGAGGAAGGAAATATTTGTTGGTTAATTGATTAACGAGGCAGGAAAAATTTACACGTATAATGAATTCGTTAACAAATATAACGTCAACATAAACTACCTTTCACATCTTGGGCTAATAAGGGCAGTTTAGGTACACATTAGAAAGGTAGATATCAACATTGATGAAGTTATACATCACAAGCTCGTGGTTCCTAAATAAGTAAAACTCTTGTCAATACATATCAAAGGAACAAGAACGTTCTACAAGATACAAGACACAAGATACAAGAATACTTTATTATCTCAATTCTGAGAAATTACAGTCGTGCTGCTGACTAACTATACATTAGTGACATAAATAAACATGAAAAACAATGAAAAATAAACAAGTAGGGTAACTCAGCAACAATAAACATAAACAAGTAGGGTAACTCAACAACAACAACCCAACAAAATCAATTTAGTTAAAATGTAAAACCTCATACATGTAGATAAACACATACTAAACACACACACACACACACACACACACAACACACACACACACACACACACACACACACACACACACAAATTTTCAGAATTTGCTAAAATCAGAAACAACACTGTCAGACCTAAATTCTGATTAAAAGAAGCATTAAGGTGTGATGATGATGATGATGATGATGATGCATATATTAAATGATCAAGCAATAGTAAAACCCATTTGAGTAAACAACAATACTTATAATAGATTTTCAGTGTTACATAATGGTCAAACTTGATTTCACAGAATTTTAAAATACATGTATAATGGTAAATAATAGCAAAACACATCCTACGATCATTGATTAAAGAGAGAAAGTGACCAGACGACTGTACCAAATGGGAACAGAGCTCTGATGCTACAGACAAGAGAAATGTTTAGAGAAAACGTATCATTTGCATAACAAAAATCAGATGGTTTCAAACACGATTGACCCGCAGAATCCTAGCCATAAATGTTTGAAAAGAAATGAGATTGGTAAACAGCTACATGTATAGTTTATGTCTTACTGAAAAGGGCAGCATAACGTAATGTCTTTGGAATTGTGAGACAGCAGATCTCTGTGTTCAGAGAGCTGTGAGGATTCTTTCATACAAACTGTTACAATATTAAAAGCTTACAGTGAAACAAAACGAAAAGATCAGTGAGCAACTTCTTGTAGTTCTTGATTTTTTTCAGAACTAAGTTTGATTCTGCTTAAAAACATACACAATCAAGCAGGAATGATACTCTTTCAAGTCTTTATAGAAGTCAGAGCCTTATCTGTTGAAAATACTGAATGAATGCACAGCGATACAAGTCAATGGAAGAGAGAGGGAAATGTGTTGGAGATGGGGGAGGGTGTGTGTGTGTGTGTGTGTGGATAAGGCAGGGACGGAGAGGATTGGTAAACAAAGGGGAAGAATATAATCTGTAATAATCGAACAGTTTTTTTTTCCGCTTTTTGTCAATATTACCTACCTTGCTAACAATACTTTTGTCTTCTTTTTCAGTGATATCAGCACCACATTATGTGGAGATGTTGTGTATGATGTATGTTACAAGACCATGATTAAAAAGGTTGATGAAAAAAATCTTGTGCTAATTATCGTAACTGGGTATATACATTACATTTTCTTCATGGACTCGCCTAGATGTTGAATATGTTTGCTATGGCTATACTGCATGCTTATAATTCGGGCACAATACTGTGAATTTCACATGATAACAATCGAATGGGTATATAAAAAAGAATCTTATTCCCATTGTCCACCCACATTTGCAAACAATTCAATTAGATAACAGATGTATCATTATACAAAAAACCAGCATCATGCAAAATGGCGTTAAATTTGACCGAAATCTTTGTAATTTTAGGTACTGATAAACAGATTGAAAATGACTAAGCATTTGAAAGAATAATTCTGTTTACGAAATGGTTTATTTTTCGATGTAAACAAAACAGATGTGTTCCAATGTGCAGTGTATTCAGAAAACGACTGTAAGCAAAGTTTAAAATTGATGAATATATAGCCAAAATTAACTGCCTGACACGATTTGAAAAAAAAGGGAATCGTATACACCTCTCATTATTACAGATTAAAGGAAAACTTCAGCATCACACACTCCTTAATGCTACCAATATCAATATGTTTACATTCATCAAGACTTTTTAAGCTGTCTCACTACACAGGTGTTTGAAAACTTTTCACAGGAAAGACTATGCAAGCTAGGGCGGCACCTGCATCTTTCCCGGTTTCAGCTCAATTCTTTTACCCCTTTTTTTCAATGTGTGTGTGTGTGTGTGTGTGTGTGTGTGAAATAACTGAGAAATCAAACCGCCACTGCAGTTCCCTTTTGGCATGCCTTAAAGGGAGGACACTGTTGACTGGTCAGGCGGTTTAAAAAAAATGACCAGTCGCATTACAGCATAACTCATCCCTCCAGCAGCTTTTTTTTTTCAAACAGCAGATGAATATCAATTTCTTTCATGTAGGTTAAGTTGTTATTATTATTATTATTATTGTTATTATTATTATTATTATTATTATTATTGTTATTATGAATACTTATGTAGCGCCTATCCTCGGTTAGAGACCAAGCTTTAAGTGTTTTACAATCCACACTCGTTTACACAACGGGCTGCCTACCTGGGTAGTGCTGACTGAAGAGCTGCCAGCTGGCGCTTCATTCAATCGTTTCCCGTGTCATCCAGTCAATATTGTTCAATATCGTTCACTCAGTTTCCTTACTTCCTTCATTCTTTCC
>CM031600.1:78021096-78068596 GCA_018398815.1 Conus ventricosus
GGATCAAATTACATTTCCGCGGCACTGAGAGAAAACCCAAAAAGTTTCAATATCGGTATTACCAGGAGTTATATGTTAGTGAGGGGTTTCCCTCCCTATTATTGGAGGGTGTCTCCCCCTTGGAGACTATAAGCTTGCTGAAGGTTCATTGTGAGAAGCATTTATTTTATTTTTTCCCATTCACCCACTCAAGCACATACTGTTAGTTAGGCAGAATCATCTACCACTGCAGATATGAATGCTTATCTCCCCCTATTTCTTCAATCTAAGACATAAGAACAAGCTTTGTTTATAATTCAATATATATATATATACTCGTCCGCAAAAGTTAAGGGCCAACCCTTGTTTTCAGAAGCTGCAGATAGATATATTGTACACGAGCACAACGACGTTGAAAATGACGCATGGAGGGCTACGCGGCAACTTTACTTATTGCTGCACGTGCCCAAACCTGTTTTGCAGACATTGCAGTTATGCAAATGTGTTTTGAGCGGCGCAGAAAACGATGCAAATGCACGTGAATGTAATGAAAGTTCAGTCGTTGTCAGCTGACGAAGCAGTGCCGCGGCAGGTGTCTGGCAAATTACACGTGCAAGCCATGTCCCTAGTGAACACTGCTCCGCCAAAGGTACACGGTTAGGGGTATTTAAGGGCTGCAACCAGGGGTCTCAATAACCATGCCTCCAAGACAGAGACTATCAACACTTGATCGTGGACGGGCGCTGGGCTGGCTTCAGGATGGAACTTCCGGCCGAGAAGTCGCCAGACGGCTTGGAGTGAGCCACTCCGTTATTCAACGCCTGGCTGAACGCTTCCAAGCCACCGGTAGTACCGATGAACGGGCCCGCTCCGGACGCCCAAGAACAACGAACCATCGCGACGACCGTTACCTTCAGGTGATGGCGCTGCGTGACAGAACCATCACTGCCAGGACCCTCCGTAGCAACCTGAGGACGGCTACCCACATTAACATCTCCCAGGACACTGTTAGGCGACGCCTGCACGAGGTAAACCTCCACTCAAGGGTCCCTGCCATTCGTATACCGCTGACACCACGTCATAGTCAAACTCGGATGGCGTTCTCACGCAACCACCAGCGCTGGAACAGGCAGCAGTGGGGCAGAGTCCTGTTCACAGACGAGTCTCGTTTCACTTTGTCGAACAGTGATGCCCGGAGGCGCGTTTGGCGACGTGTAGGCGAGCGATTCGTCCATGCTTGCGTCCAAGAGCACGACCGATATGGAGGGGGGTCCGTGATGGTGTGGGGAGGCTTTCATCTCCATGGGAGGACTCCTCTTTACCTCATTCGAGGCAACCTGACCGGCGTGAGGTACAGGGATGAGATTGTCGGGCCAATCATCGTCCCCACTCTGCGGGCCATGGGACATGGCTCCCTTCTACAGGACGACAACGCCACCCCTCACCGTGCTTTGGTGGTGAGGGACTTCCTGCAGCGTGCGCAAGTTGTCCGCATGGACTGGCCAGCCGATCCCCAGACCTGGCTCCCATTGAAAACCTGTGGGATATTCTTGGATGCCGCGTAGTGGACAATCACCCCAGCCCGTAGATGGTGCGCAGCTCTTCCACTTCCTGCAGCAGGAGTGGCTCGCCATCCCGCAACAGATGCTGCACAACCTTGTCCACACGATGCCGCGACGGCTGGGGGACTGTCTGGCAGCAAATGGTGGCCACACCCGTTATTGAACATGAACAAAATGACCTGACTTTTCTTGCAATTTTTCAGAAGGGGGGTGTTGTGTTTGTGACGGATGTAAATCCAATGGATTTTGACTTGTCAATGAATTTTGTGCATAAATCGATGGATTAAATGTTGCATTAAATCATTCTATGAGTTGCAGGTGTTTTTTGGATTTTGTTTGCTTGGGAGACAGGAATGTTTTATATATATATATATATATATATATATATATATATATATATATATATATATATATATTGAATTATAAACAAAGCTTGCTCTTATGTCTTAGATTGAAGAAATAGGGGGAATTCAATATTTCTTGCAGTCATTGCAACACCAAGCTGCTCTGTAAGTTGCTGGAACGGTGCTCGGTACTTATCCTTGGAATTTATTAGTTTGTTGTATATATATATATATATAATATATAATATATAATATATATATATATATATATGCATCCTTCAGTCTCGGAAGACTATGGAGTTGCGCTCTAGGTGTCTATTCTGGTACAGCGATGGGTGTGGCTGGCCAGTCCGACGCGGGAATGACAGTCCCTGTGGCAGAGGGCACAGATGAAGTCTATATATATATATATATATATATATATATATATATATATATATATAATATATATATATATATATATATATATATATATATCTATATATATATAGGGAATGACAGTCCCTGTGGCAGAGGGCACAGATGAAGTCTCTCTCTCTCTCTCTCTCTCTCTCTCTCTCTCTCTCTCTCTATATATATATATATATTGTTCTGCACAATTCTTAGCCGCTGACAGTGCTTGGGTTATTGAACAGCTAAGCTGACCACTCAGACTGTTCCATATCTTTTGATCTCCCTTGCATTCTTAAATGGATCCTCAAGCATAGGCTCAAAGATTGTCCCCTACATTTTATACTGTTTGCATAATGTTTTTAGTTTTTCAGCAACTTTTTTCCTCTCCACACTTTCGTTTTGTTTTGTTTACTACCTTTCGCTGGCTGCTTTGGGGGTGCTGCTGGATTCTTTTTTGAACCCTTGGTGGTGAGAACACCACAGAATTACGGACTATGGTGTGTCCCTAGTTGTTTCCTGTACGGAAGACAGTTGACCATCAACCTCTGCAATACCTGTAGTCGATCAATGCCAGGCTGGTGAGATGGTCGATTCTGCTGCAACCGTACACGTTCAGAGTCCGTGTCATTCCTGGACGTGACAATCTACTGGCAGATTACATCAGTCGATCGTCTATTGTCAATGCTCTTCGAACCCTCCAAAGTCTTCAACTGCGACGGTAAGTAGATGGATCGATTAACCTTAACCTGGAAAAACAAATAGATGTTCAAAAGTCTATTGCAGTGTCTAGTTTGCATCATTTGTATGATTGCATAGGTAAGAAACGTATGTGTGTTGATATGACGCCATCGAAAAACGTAGGAAATAACGGCACTCGTTCATGGTGGCTACTTGTGTGAGCATTGTTGTTTCACGGCCTTAGGATTGGAAGTGATACACTTTAAATCTGGAATCCTGGAGACTTTATCCATGGCCTTGTAGGTCCCACGCGGAAGCCAGAGTCGGGATCGAACCATGAGATCATTCAAATCATAGTGAATCGAAATTTGAACTTGAACTTGAGGTGTTTGAGGCCTCGTTGGAAGCCTGTTCACCTTCGAGACTTGTAGACGTAGTCTGCACCTAAGAAGATGCATGCGTGGGGTTTCTGATGATAGTGGTACTACTACCACCTATTCGTAGCACGTTGGATTGAATTTTGAAACGGTTTGAAATTGTTTGAAGGCAAGGCTGATGAGGCAGTTCCACAATGGGAACGTTCAAAATCTATCAATATTGAAACTTAAAAAAAGATAGATCTAAATTTACATGCAGTTGTTTTAGTTCGACATGATTAAATTTTATTCTTACATGGAAAGTAAAATAATTCTGCTTTTTGTTTCAGGCTTTTTTTCTTTTCCTCCACATTTAGATCTACATCGTTACGGTCCTTTATATTTTTATATTGTCATCGTACCAATATCTTTGTCAATATACTGCGTGATTGGGGTTCTTCTGAGAGATATTGTTATTTCCTGCGATTTGTGTTGTTGATGTGGGCTGGCGATCATCTTGTGTTCAGCTTATTGTGTTGTCAACCAAGAGTGTCCCTGCGTGGTAGATTTACTTTATATCAAAGACGTTGTGTTGTGGTTATCATCGTTTTTACCTGATGGATAGGTGATCGATTGTGCTCATTCGAAGGACGGTTTGTTTTTATAAGAAGGGTTTCTGATTGTTCTTTACAAGAGCGTTGTTGTTTCGTCGAGGATGTGTATTGCGCTGAGATGTGTATTGTGCTGACGGACAGCAAGTTATTATTGAGAAATGTTGTTATGCGGTTATATCAATGATTTAGTATTGTTAAGCTGAAGGACAGCTAACTTACATTGTTTGAATATTCCGTCAACTGCCCAGCAAGTTGTCGATTTGTCGATTTGTCCGTTGGATCTTCATCAACCCCAAGCCATCGTTCCCAACCGTGAAGGACTCCGAATATAAAGGATAGCCATTTATTATTATTGTTTGTCTCGTTTCATTGTTGTCAGTAAATGTTATAACCATCTTTCTTTAGTCTGCCTTTTAAAAGTTAACATTCTTCTTATTCTATCGCATTCCCACTCAGTTAATCGGACTGGACCCATACGTAACCTGGAGAAAATTTGAATTTTGTTATCAGTCCGGATCATCATCGATCTACGGCAATTTGCTCTCTTCGTAGATTAGGCCATTCGAACGGCGACGAAGAGGTAAATCGTCGCGGATCGAATTTAGACCCGTGATCCGTCTGACAATCATCATCATCATCATCATCAATCCCTACTCACCTCATCCCTATCCCGTGTTTGGCCTAGGATTTCGGAAGATTTCCACAGGTTTAATTCATCTTGTCGTTACTCTTTTCAAGATGTGGGGGTGTTCAGTTACGAGAATCATGAATAAAACTGAGTCACAGTCTATTTTCTTAAATGGAAAGCCCCCCCCCCCCCCCCCTCTATTTTCTTGTAAAGTTTCTGTGATGAGAGCGACGTCTTTTATTTGTCTAGTCATGGTGGAAGTCATTCTGTTTTGGGCAAAGAAATGAGATTTTTTCAAAAATACTGTCCCCATTTTGATTTGAGGAATGTAACAGAGAGCTCCCCTACGTATTAGGCTTAGTCTGCCGATAGATAACGTAAAGCTTTAGAGGAAACATTTCCGAGCGTAACCTCCTAGGAGTAACAGCTTCTGTAACCCCCTTCGAGGTACTTAGGCTTTGTGAGTTTCCCTGATGATGACCTTCTTTCTGGCCATCCTGCTGCTTGAAGTGTAAGAGGCTGACTGGATAGGTTTATGGGTTGAAACCATGTGTCAAGCGGTGCTGTGAAGTTTGTGTTTGTGTCTTGCTGTCTGTTGAGTGGGAGGTGCCCCGTGCGATGTCTGTTTGAGTTCCCTCCCTTACTCGCCAGGCTGCCTTACTATACACGCATACACGCAAGCAGCTCGTGACCGTCTGTCTTCCTCCTTCCCTTCCCCTCCCCTCTCACTCCAATACGATCTCTCTCTCTCTTTCTGCCTCTCTCTCTAACCGTGTATCTGTCTGTCTGTCTCAACTCTCTCTCCCCCACCGTGTGTGTGTGTGTGTGTGTGTGTGTGTGTGTGTGTGTGTGTGTGTGTGTGTGTACTGTTAAAAAACGAATCAAGCACAACACAAAACATTTAGCAAAAAAAAAAAAGGTACAATGTGAAAGAAATAAACTGTGGAAAACGATGCCAGTGTTGGTGCTGGCTATTGGGTTGTTTGCCTATTTCAAAATCCAGCATCGTCGTTTGCATAGTCGGCTCGACTCTGTTGCCGCTGCCGTTTCTTCAGAGCGTGTTTCTCTGCGAGATTAACCTTGCATCCTCACAAAGAAAGACTATAGTTCAAAGATTTCCTCCATGCATCATTGGGAAGGTATACCACGCACAGATGGATATACAACAAATTCAGATGCTAGGAAAGAGAGAGAGAGAGAGAGAGAGAGAGAGAGAGAGAGAGAGAGAGAGAGAGAGAGAGGGAGTGAGGGGGGGGGGATCGGGGGGATAGGAGAGGGGACGGGGGCATCCACAGAAAAAAAAGCGTTGAGGTACTGAGGTTCCAGATGAACTAAACAGACATTAAAATAACGAGCTTCGATTGGTCGTCTTCAAACAGGACAAGGACAAAAAACAAAAAAACCAAACAAACAAAAACAAACAAAAAAAAAGCAAAAACAACAACAAAAAACAACAACAAACAACAACAACAGCAACAACAAACAACAACAACAGCAACAACAACAACAGCAACAGCAACAACAACAGCAACAACAACAACAACAACAACAGCAACAGCAACAACAACAACAACAACAGCAACAACAACAGCAACAGCAACAGCAACAACAACAACAACAACAACAACAGCAACAACAACAACAACAACAGCAACAACAACAACAACAACAGCAACAGCAACAGCAACAACAACAACAACAACAACAAAAAGAAAACAACGGAAGAAAACATATGGTAGTGAAAAACAATTGCGGATGAACGAGAATTTGGTTGCTGTGAAAACGGCTCAAGGGGGATATTTTTGGAACGAGGAGGGTGGAAAAGGGGAGATGAGATGAGAAAGACGATACTGCAGTTCAAACATTAAAATCCTCGCTGCTGACAGCGCTTGGAACAATTGAGCTCTGTATATTTGACAGAACCATTTCCTAATGACTGACCATTGTCCACTTTCGTCTCCTAACTGAGAACTCCCCAGTGCGGTCCTCCCACATCACCAGTGGAACACCACCTCTACTTTATTGTATTTCCAATTTCTCAAACAATTCAAAGAATTTCCAATGGGAGCAGTAAGAGGTAGAAAGTGAAAATGACGAATAACGTAACCAAGTTAAATACATTCTCAATGCAATAGATATGAGAGGTACAATTAGGAATGAAAGGAAGCTGAATGCCCTACATGCTGAAATACTGAAGGGGTGCGAGGGATAGAGGAACGCTTCAGAGAGTCATGGGCAAATCTGGTATCAACAGGAAATTGAAAATCGGAGTACGAGAGAGAGAGAGAGAGAGAAGAGAGAGAGAGAGAGAGAGAGAGAGAGAGAGAGAGAGAATTTCGTTCACAATCTGAGTTCATAAGGATAATGTATTAAACATAGTACAGAAGAACTTCGACAGAGTACAAGAAAATGTTGCACAAGGTGTATGATTCCAACGAGAGTTACGATGAGTTACGTGTTTAGTCATTTTTATTTCTTCATAAAAGATAATGTATACATGTTGTCCTAATTTGTCCTGCAAGTTACAGATTACTCGGAGGTGACAACGGGCGGTGCTGCAAGAACAGATCAACCCCCTGATTACAATTCCTCCTCCCCTAGCGTCCATTTGGACAGGTTCACAGACTGCTGCAGACTTGGGCAAAAGAAGCCCGAAAGGAAATCCAACTTGCTCAAAGAAATAGCTGCAGAACTGAATCGTTTGAAGGAATCCTTAGGCAAAGAAGTGAGTGTCAGAGCAACTGGCAGCAATGGTGAACGGCCGGTTCAAAACAAACTCAGACCAGAACTGCAGAAAAAAAAGAAAGATAACAATCAAAGTGTAATAATTCGTTAAAAACAGTGGAAACTTACAAGATCTCTTTGAAGAGACAAACTTCACGAATTCAGTGTTCTACCCAATGGCTTATCATAAGCTCCCCGTTTGTTCACAAAGCTTTTCAAATCTGTCTAAGTTTCACTCTGAATGAATGATCATAATGCAGACAGTTTTTAAAAGAAAAAACAATTCATTGTTGATTGGGCACACCCTGGACAAGTGCATGAGAAATATCAAAGACATTACTGAGTTGGCTGGGGTTTGTTATTCATCCAAGCAAGTCTGTCTTTCAGCCATCTGCCAAAAGATAGTATCTTGGAGATGTCACAGAGTCGGCTACCATGAAGTCACACACTGTGTTGAAAGAACTCACTCTATACAATCTACTTGTGGTAGGATTTAATTCAACGTCCATTTTGCGCCCAGTGTGAGGAGATAAGTGAATGCCCGTTCTTCGTTTTCATTGTCCTGACTGTAGTTTCTCTCCCCTGAAGAAGACCAAAGAGATCGAAACGCGTCGTGTTTTGTCTTGTTATTTGTTTGTCCCTTTCGTCCAGCGGAATAGTATTTTTTTCTTTTTAGGTTACTTGTGAAAAACTTCTCAGAGAGCAATCCAATTCGTAAGGCTGTTCAATTTGTAGAGAAATGTATGGCCAGTGTTGCAGCCATCAAATACAGGTCCGTGTGTTACAGTTAGCTTTAAAAAACCTTCATGAGGAACAGGGCTGACTTTGATCAACTGGTACGTGGACTTGCTAGAAGAAAGTAAAGAGCTGAAAAATGGTGGCTATCCAATGTGACCGGTGCAGACTATCACGCTGGCAATACTGAATCAGATCTAATGATCAGCAGTGATGCCAGTGACACAGGCTGGGGTGTACATGCAAAAGTACTGTCTCCGATGGGGAATGGACACTAAATGAAAGAGTGTTTTACATCCACTGTTTAAATGTGAAGTCTGTCTTCTTTACTGCGCGATGGTTTTTTTCCGAGAAAGTTGAAGAAAAGGCACGTCAGGGTGATGATGGTCAATATCATAGCTATCCGCTGTGTATACTGCATGAGGTCAAGGGGTTCAAATGCATGAGATGACATCATATTTACAGTTCGGTCGTGGTGGATCGCTTGTCTAGATCAGTTCAGCACGTATTCCAGGGAAGCAGAAACACTGCTGACAGGTTCAGGCGCCGGACTACAGATAACAGAATAGGAACTTGATGAGTAAACACTGCAGTCAGTGGCACAGCAGTGTCAATTTTCTCCTTTGCTTGCGGGTGGAATTGTCAAAAGACGGGTGCTGGGGAAGGTCTGGAGGGACCAAGCAGAGGACATGACACTGGCACCCCACTGCCAGACTCGTTCTTCAGCACGCCCTCCGCAGCCTCAGAGAGTAGATGAAAGATAACACGATTTTTTCTTTTAACAAATCAAGAACCTATCACAGTTTGATAAAACCTTGAAGAACATAATCGGCCTTCTTGCCTAACTGTTTTGAGTCAACAGCGGTAATGATCAAGGAGGAATACATTTCCACAGAAGCAGCTCTCGCCAAACTACACCTATGATTTAGAAGACAGACTATGAACATTCCGCCGGACGAAAGGGACACACATATTACAAGACAAAACACGACGCGTTTAGACCACTTTGGTCTTCTTCAGGTGAGATAAGCAACATTCAAGACAATGAAAACGAAGAACGGGGAATCACTTATCTTCTCAAATTGGGCACAAAATGGACTTTGAATGAAAACGAGGCCCTAAGATGTTGAATACACAATCGTGGTATGTGTCAGGTGAAAACTTTGAAGACTGGTTGCACGGGCACACAGTGCGATTGCTGAACAACAGAAGACTGAAGCTAAGTAACCAGCTAAATGACATACAGTCTAACTTACTAACTGGATAACTGACTAACAGACGAACTAAAGAACTAACCAACCAACAAACTAACAAATCAACCAGCAAACCAACCAAACAACCAACTAATAAAGCACCCAACCAAACAACTAACCGACAAACCAACCGATCTGACTGACTAACCACTGACAATAAACTGACTAACTAACCTACTAATTAACTAACTAGCTGACTTACTAACTATACAATGGACTAACTAACTTACTAACTGACTGGCTGTCAGGCTGTATTAGGTCACTAAAGCAACGACACACACACACAGAACACACACACACACACACACACACACACACACACACACACACACACACACACACACACACACACACACACACACACTCGCAGAGACACAGACACACACACACACACACACACACACACACACACACACACACACACACACACACACACACACACACACACGCGCGCGCGCGCGCACGCGCGCACACACGCACAGACACATTCACCCAGACACACACAGACAGACACATACATACACAGACACAGACACACAGAGACAGACAGACATAAGATAATGTTGCTTATAGCCCAGCCGACCGCAGGGCTGTCACCACGTTAAAATCAACTCACAAGTCATATTACAATCTGCACTGCGTATTTGTGTGTGCTTAAAACCTGTAATCGATCGATCTATTAACTGCTGAAAAAAAAAGTGACTGGAATATCGACGACGCCATTTTATTTGGTAAAAGTATATGTTATGCCAAAGCCCATCATCAAACTGGAATTGATTGTTGTGGAAATTGATCGTGCAGTCAATGTGTTTAAGGATTGTATTGAAATATATTGAGTGCGTGAAAACAAAATCTGCAAATTGGCAGGAATGTTCCACTTAGCAAACAGATGAGGATTGTAATGACTATACAAAAGTTAGATGCGAGTGAAAAAAAAACCCAGTTGCTAGAGAACAAAAAATGAGAGTAATAAGAGATTAGTAAGACATCGGTTATTAGAATGAGTTCTGGCACACAGACCATAACGCTTCCTTGAAAAGGAAATAAGCAAGAATTAGTATCAGTATTGATGATCAGACTCATCAGCTTCTAACATTATTAGACAAAAAAACAAAACAAAACAAAAACAAACAAACAAACAAAAACGGAATAAAACAAAGCAAAACAGCACACATACACACGCACACACGCACACACGCACACAGACACACACACACACACACACACACACACACACACACACACACACACACACACACACACACACACACACACACACACACAACCAAAATGAACCCCTCAATCGTCCGCTTAAGTCCATGAAAAGCTGTGGGGAGGGGCAGGGTCGCTGCGGCGGACGGCCGACTTTTCCATATTAACTGGATTCAAAATCTAACATGGCTGCGAATGCAAAAGAAAAAGAAAGAAAAAAAAAGAACAGAAGAAAGGAAGAAAGAAAGAAAGAACCACTCAACCAAGACAAACAGGAAACAGAAGATAATTGAAACTAAGATATGTTATAATGGGGCCGACGGTTACATGAGCCACCGTACAAACATTAAGGAAACCTTAAATGTGTTTACAAACGTTAAATACAGGACCTGATGATATCTTAGGGGAATTTTAGTAGAACTCGTGTGATAATTCAGTTTTCCCCATTATTGTTTAATATCTTATTTGATAGGGTTGTCCCCCCTGAAAACAACAACAACAACAAACTAACAACAAAAAAATAACCCCCCTCCCCAAAAAACCCCAAACAAACAAACAAAAAAACCCAACACAAACCAGAACAAAAGAAAACAAAACAAAACAAAACAAAAAAAACCTGGCAGAGTAAATTGTCTTGCCATTTTGCTACTCCCTTCCCCCTCAAAAACAAGAAACAAAATAAAAAGAAAGAATGTTAGGGCATGGCATGATGGAGAGCCGTGCCTACTCCTCTCCCTCCGCCGCCTTTAACCTTCACTGAACTGAATCAGGAACTCGTTTACTGCTGGGTGGACAGACAGAGTTTTTTTTAAAGCCCCCTTCCCCTAAAAAAACAAACAAAAAAAACCGCACGCACACACACACACACAACAAAAAACAAACAAACAACAACAAAAAACCAACAAACAAACTGATTCTACAAGCAGTTTGAGCTTACGAGTCAGCTCTGACCGCAAACGCTCTACCCGTTTAACTACGAGCTCTCTACAGTTACAGGTGACATTAATAATCCTAACAGCTACAGGGTATCTCTCTCAGCAATATTAGCAGTAAAGTCTGCTGTACAGTTGTCTGCGGTAGATGTAGAAAAAAAAGCGTTACAGGCATGCTTGCCGCAAAGAAGGTAATTCAACAGTTGACCAAATATTCATCTTCATGACATTGATACAGAAACCGGCGGCACCCACCATTCTCTCTCTCTCTCTCTCTCTCTCTCTCTCTCTCTCTCTCTCTCTCTCTCTCTCCCCTCTCTCTCTCTCTCTTCTCTCTCTCTCTCTCTCTCTCTCTCTCGCTGTCTGTCTGTCTGTCTGTCTGTCTCTCTCTCTCTCTCTCCCCTCTCGCCCCCCCCTCTCTCTCTCTCTGTCTGTCTGTCTCCCAATTTATCCCCGTCAGTTATTTTCATAGTAACCAAGAATTGTTCGCCTGAATTAAAAAAAAAAAAAGATATATGTTTATTTCCCTTGCTTGGTAGGTTGGGTCCCCCCCCTTGTCCTGACTGAAGATGACCGACCAATCGGGGCTCTCTATTTCAATGTTTGTTTAGTTCCTCCGGCACCTCAGTACCTCAACACTTTTGCTTTTTTTTGTGTATTTCTTTGGATGCCGCCCGGTCCCCCCTCCACCTCCCCGATTCGCCAGCCTCTCTCTCTCTCTGTCTCTCTCTGTCTCTCTCTCTCTGTACCTGCATGCCTGCCCGGATACCTGCCTCTCTCTCTCTCTGTCTCTCCCTCCCTCCTCTCCCCCTTCTCTCTGTGTAGCTGCTGTTTCTTTGGTAAGAAGACATGCACCCACGTTATTCACTCTGGCTCCCTCATGTTCAGACATGCCAAGGGTATTATGAGACAGTTTTCTGGAACCATGACTTATGAGAACTGTCAGTGGCAAATCGTTCCAAGGACGTTCCGGCATCATGATTCCACAGTTTCAGTTTCATCAAGGAGGCGTCACTGCATGCGGACTAGTCCATATACGCTACACCACATCCGCTAAGTTTTGAGACCACACTACGCATGATTTTAAGCTGATGGATAAATGAATTAACAACTAAGATAAGAGAATTGAAAAGGAGGGTCTCGTTGGTGCGACTTGGCGGATGTTTGATCTACGCATTAGCCCAATGCGCTGGTCAGACCTTGAGTGCCTACCTAACATTTGTTGTCTTTTTTTTTGTATGTGTGTGTGGTGAATGTACACATGTGTGTGTATGGATGTGTGGGCACGGGCCCATGTGTACGCATGTGTGTGTGTGTGTGTGTGTGTGTGTGTGTGTGTGTGTGTGTGTGTGTGTGTGTGCGCATGCGCACACTTGTGTGTGTATGTGTGCACGCACGCACGTGTGTGTGTGTGTGTGTGTGTGTGTTTGTGTGTGTGTGTGTGTGTGTGTGTGTGTGTGTGTGTGTGCGTGTGTGTGTGTGTGTGTGTGTGCGTGCGTGTGTGTGCTTGTGTCTGCATGTATATGCTCGTGTGTGTGTGTGTGTGTGTGTGTGTGTGTGTGTGTGTGTGTGTGTGTGTGTGTCACGGACAAAAAAAGGAAAAACCGAAGTCGTGGTCAGTCGCCAGCCAGCTCAACTGGGCATAAGTCCAAAGTCAAACATTCTGGTCGCCAGGCAGACGACTCCATGCGTCGCCTCAGCCAATTAGGTACGGCAAGAGGCTAATTTTAGTTCTCCACGGAGACAGCACTGTCTGCCAGACAGACTAAGTAGCTTGGGCCGACGTCTCAATAGGTCTGGCCAGACGGGTCTCGGCGCCTGGGTCAGACTCATCCAGCCAATTTTCAGGACCAGTGTCCACAATTAAGTCGGACGTCGCCGGTTAAAGTAGGGAGGGGGGAAGGTATTGTGTGGTGGGGGTGAAATCAAGCTAATTAATTAAATGACCCATTGACCACCACAGAGAGCAAGGCAGGTAGATGTGACTGTCATGATTTACATATCCAATGAAAGGAGAGGGGAGGCAACCTCAGTAGAAGGCGGGAAAAAGTCTGACCAATGGTGCTCACCCTTGGACACGTAGGTAGAGAATAAAGGAATGCGTGAGTGAGAGAGAGGAAAAAAAAACGGAAAAAGGAGGGAGAAGAGAGAGAGAGGTTCGGAGAGTAGGCTCTGCTCGAGAGAAAAGCAGAGAGATGAGAGGAGGAGAGAAGAGAACCAAGTTGAGGCATTAGCACAAGATAGAGTCTGCAGAGGAAGGACTAAGGAGAGATGTGGAGAGAGAGAGTTGCTAACTGATGAAGAGAAGAAAAAAAAAAGAAAAAGAAAAAAAAAGGAAAAGCAACCATGTCCAATTGATAGAGCAGACTAGAAAAGAGAGAGTGCAATGCGTTAGGGAAGGAAGGAAGAAAGGAGAACAGATCGATGCCTGGTAGTCACTGTTCAATCTGAACCGGGGTTCGACCTCATACCTGGCAGCGTCACTTCGTCAAGCAGAACCACAGGCCAACGCCAGTGCCAGCAGTCTAACCTGACCAGTGCCAGCAGTCCAACCTGACCAGTGCCGGCGGTCCAACCTGACCAGTGCCAGCAGTTGTGTTGTGCTTGTGAAAGTGACGGTGAAAAGAAACAAAGAAAAAAAAAGAAAAGAAAAGACAATGATTCGTGAATAGTTAAAATCACCTGGCCAGGTAAAGTAGAAAATCTTTTTATACCCGGGTTAGTTATGATGATTTAGACAAATGATTTTGTGAAGTCCAAGGAAAGAGAGAATGTTTTATTCTGTTGACTCTAGCGCATTGATGTTTGTTTCCATGATTATGTGTAGTAAAGTTATAGACTTTACTAGTGGTTTGATGTGACGAATGCATGATATATGAATGAGATTGTAAGCAAGCTGTGATTGTGTTTTGGGCTGTGCGCTAGTCCTTCCTCCACTGACATACCCCGAGGTTGACAATTTATTGGCGAGCCTGCCAGGATATTCTGGCCCATTTATTATAATTGTTCAACTTCTCAGAGAGGAAGCTGGGTGGGATTCAAGTATTGTAATCCTAAGACAAGGTAGTGTCTTACTGTATGTTCCCAAGATAGTTAAATACTAGGCTTGGCATTGCTTCCAAGATAGTTAATACTAGGCTTGGCATTTCAGCCCCAGAGTACTATTTCGCACAGATTGCCTATAATTCGCTCTCATAGTTGGGTCAGGCGCTAGGCGTCTTATAAAAACTAATTACGTTGTCCCAAGCTAATATTATCATTCATAGGATTGTGCTATTACGTCACTCGGTCGGTAACCACCAGTTTGGCTGTCGTAGTAGTAAAATCTGGTTCAAAAAAAAAAAAGATATAATGGCGGACGAAAAGAACACCCCTATTGAACAACTCGTGAGCGTCGCTCGTGATTTAGGCTACTCGGGAGAAGAGTTGCGAGCATTCGTTGAAACCCAACAAAAGATGGAAAGAGATGAGCGAGCGGAAAGACGCCGTGTCGCCGTAGAAAAAGAAGAAGCAGAAAGATTAAGGATTCAGGCTAACGATAAGCAGGCTAACGAAGCGCAGGAACAGAAAGACTAAGGGAACGCAGGAAACAGAAAGATTAAGGATTCAATTAGAGTTAGAGAGAGTGAAAATACAAAGGGAGACCACCGATGACGGTAGTTCAGTTTTCCAGTGACCCTGTGCGCAGTTATGCCCCCGACCAAAGTTGCCAAAATTCTCCGAAGGAACAGATTCGATTGATGCATACATCAGTCGTTTTGAACGTTTGCTACTAGTCAGGGTTGGCCTTCAGAAGAGTGGGCAGTCATTTTGTCAGCGCTATTGACGGGTAAGGCATTACAGATTTTCACTGCGTTACCAGCAGACCAACAATCTGATTTTGGTGCTGTGAAGGAGTCGTTGATGAAGGGATTTGACCTCACAGAGGAGGGGTTCAGAAAGAAATTTCGTTCAGCTAGATTACAAGCAGGTGAAACGTACACTCAGTTTGGTGCACGTTTAGATCACTATTTTGAGAAGTGGTTAGAGTTGAGTGGTACAAAGAAGGAGTTCGCTGAATTGAAAGAGCTGGTTATGAAGGAACAGATTTTGTCAGGTTGCAGTCCAGATTTAACTATACATTTGAAAGAGAGACAGCCAGAGACAGCAGGGGAGTTGCTGAAGTTAGCAGAGGTGTATAGGGAGGCACGTTTGGGCACTAAGGTGCAGGAGAGACAGGTGCCAAGCACAGGTGAGAAGAGTGCAAGGAGACTAGGGGAGTTTCTGCAAAGTCTGCAAACCCAGTGGTGGGGCAGAAAGGAGGACAAAGGGACAACAGGTGTTTCATTTGTCACAAGAAGGGACATGTGGCGAGAGATTGTTGCATGAGGTTCCAGAAGGCAGCAGCCTTGCAAAAGGTTGATAAGGGTCGCCAGGGGAAACGACCTGCAGTGGAACCAAAAGGGATCCAATCTGAAGAGGGTGGAGTGCGGCCTATGGCTTGCACTGGACAGCAGTCAGTGTCAGGATGGAGGGCACTAGGCTGAGTGGTTCGTTACCAGTGGAAGAAGGGTGGATTGGCCAGCAGAGGGTGAAAGTGTTACGAGACACTGGTTGTTCATGTGGTGTAGTAAGAACAACGCTGGTCGAGGAAGGGGATTTGACAGGGCAAATCCAGACCTGTACTCTAATCGATGGCACTGTGAGGGAGTTCCCAGTTGCTAAGATAGAAGTACGTACCCCTTACTTCTCAGGCGAGTTGTCTGCGCTGGTATGGAGAAACCCCTTTATGATTTGATCATCGGAAATATTCCAGGTGCAAGGGATCCAGGGGATCCTGAGTTGTTGACTGCTACAGGGGCAGCAGTTCAAACGCGGAGCAAGAAGGAGGAAAAGGTTGATAAACCGTTAGTCGTTCCAGCAAGGAAGTCAGGCATAGATGTGTCGCCTGATGAGTTTAGGGCAGCGCAGGAACAAGACCCTTCACTCGTGAAGTCTTGGGAGTTGGCAAGAGGTGGAGAGAAACAGGTGGTTAGAGGAGGTGAGACAGAATTTCTGGTGAAAGGCGGGTTGTTGTACCAAGTGTTCACCAAGGGGAAGACAGGTAAGGTGACAACTCAGTTAGAAGTACCAGCATGTTATCGTGACACTGTCATGTCAGTGGGTCACGAGTCGCTCATGGCGGGTCATCTCGGCACCGGCAAAACAGCTGACCAAATCTTTGATGATTTTCATTGGCCAGGTGCAATGGCAGACATAAAGCGTTTCTGCATGTCATGTGATGTGTGTCATAGGTCAGCCACAAAAGGGGTGAGGATGAAAGCGCCTCTTAAACAGCCCCCTTTAATTGACACACCATTCAGGAGGGTGGCTATTGATCTGATTGGCCCAATCTCACCCTGTTCCAAAGGTGGGCACAGATATGTGTTGACGCTCGTGGACTACGCGATCAGATACCCAGAAGCAGTTGCATTGAAAGGCGTAGATACGCAACAGGTCGCTGAAGGGCTGGTAGACATCTTTTCTCGCGTGGGCGTGCCATCACAAATTCTCAGTGACAGGGGGTCACAGTTCACCTCAGGCGTGATGAGGGGGTCAACAGGCTGCTAGGGATCACACAGCTTCTCACTACCCCATACCACCCACAATGCAATGGCTTGGTGGAAAGATTCAAGGGTGTGCTGAAGGCATCTTAAAGAAGCTCTGTGAGGAAAGGCCAGCAGATTGGGACCGTTACATTCCAGCGGCATTGTTCGCCTACAGGGAAGCCCCTCAGGAAAGCACAGGCTTTTCACCATTTGAGCTGCTGTATGGGCGGACAGTTCGGGGACCAGTGTGTATTCTCAAAGAGCTGTGGTCCGGAGAACAGGAGTCAGAAGAGGTCAAAACCACTTATCAGTATGTGGTGGACTTACGCAATAGGCTAGAGGAGACATGTAAGGTTGCAAGGGAAAGTTTGCAGGAGGCTAGGGTCGTTCAGAAGAAGCAATATGACAGGTAGGTGAGGAAGCAATTCCTCAAGGTGGGAGATCAAGTCCTGTTACTGCTTCCCACGGATCACAACAAGCTGCTGATGCATTGAAAGGGACCATTCACCATCATTGAGAAGGTAGATCAGGACTACCGAATTGATGTGAATGGGAAACCAAAACTTTTCCATGCGAATTTGCTCCGCAAATATATTCAGCGTGAGACTCAGCACATAGGCGCAGCAGCAATCATTGATGGAGGTGAAGGAGACCCAGCAGAAGAAGGGGAGATTTTGTTGCCTGAATTTCCAGGAGAAGAATCATACAGGGATGTGTCACTGTATGAAGGGCTAGACAGTAGGAGACAGGAGGAAGTTAGGGGGCTCCTAAAACAGTATAGTGCGTCCCTGACTGATAAACCAGCAGGACCACTCCAGAGACATGTACGGTGGAGTTAACATCGCAAAAACCCGTACATGTGAAAGCCTACCCGGTCCCATATGCCACCAAGCAAGTGATCGAGGAGGAGGTAGAAAAGATGTTGGACCTTGGGGTGATTGAACCGTCCAAATCATCGTATAGTGCACCCGTCGTCTTAGTGAGGAAAAAGTCAGGTGAGCATCGATTCTGTGTTGACTATAGACGGCTGAACAGTGTCACCAAGGTCGATGCAGAAGTCATACCGAACATGGAAGACCTGTTCGCTCAGATCGCCACAAGCAAGAGCCAGTATTTCACCAGGATAGATCTGAGCAAGGGTTACTGGCAAATAGCCTTGAGTGAGGACTCAAAGGAAGTCACAGCATTCTCCACTCCTATTGGGCTATACCAGTGGCGAGTACTCCCTTTTGGTATGGTCAACGCACCTGCAGTTTTCTCTCGGATGATGAGGAAGTTATTGGCGGGTTTGGAGGGTGTAGTGAATTTCATGGATGACATTCTGATAGCATCTGAGACATGGGAGGAGCATATGAGGCAGCTAGGAGCAGTTTTAGAGAGGTTGAGACGAGCCAATCTCACAGCCAGACCAACAAAGTGCCAGATTGGTTTTCCAAGCCTGGAGTTCCTAGGTTTTGTTGTTGGAGGCGACACAAAGCAGCCAGAAAAGGGAAAGGTGGAGAAGATGATGAATTCGGAGAGACCAAAGACCAAAACAGAAGTCAGGAGTCTGCTAGGTTTCATTGGTTTCTACAGGGAGTTTGTGCCAAATTTCGCAGCAATCACGAGTCCTCTCAGTGATTTGGTCAAGGCAGGGAAACCGGCAGTGGTCGAATGGTCAGACGCTGCAGAGCAAGCACTGCAGACAGTGCTAGAAAGACTAGGTTCCCGTCCCATCTTGAAGCTACCGGATATGTCTAAACCGTTTTTTGTTGCGGACAGATGCATCAGGTGGTGGAATAGGTGCAGTATTGTTGCAGGAACACGAAGGGGTCGAGTTTCCTGTGAAGTATGCTAGCAGGAAGTTGACGAAGTGTGAAGAAGGGTACGCAACGGTAGAGAAGGAGTGTTTGGCTGTTTGTGTGGCCGTGCAGAAGTTTCACAAATACTTGTATGGGAAAGAGTTCGTGGTAGAGACTGATCATCAACCACTCAAGTTCCTGCAGGAGGCGCAGCTGAAAAACAGCAGGGTGTTGCGCTGGGCAATGGCACTGCAGCCCTACAGGTATCGAGTCCAGTACATCCCAGGTCGACAGAATGTAGGAGCTGACTATTTAAGTCGTGTAGTCTAGCAAGCTGCAACTCAGAGGAAGTCAGTCATATCCGGGGTGCATAGCTACTTTGTAAATAATATGTGTGGATTACAGTGAGATTGAGTGGATATGGGTTCATTCCCATTTGGCTAGGTTCATATTTTTTTGTGAGCCTTGTTCATTCCTCAGTCATATCCGAGGCGCATAGCTACTTTGTTAATAATATGTGTTGATTACAGTTATGCTGAGTGGATATGGGTTCATTTCCATTTGGCCTTCCCCGAAGATGGAGTATGGCTGCCTTAATGGCGGGATAGAAAAGGGTCATACACACAAAACTCCACTGCCTGGCTATACAGGGAGTGTCCGCAGGAGTATCAGCCTGCGTACGCAGAAAGAAAGAAAAAAAAAATTTCCATTTGGCTATGGTTCATATTTTCTTTGTGAGACTTGTTCATGTAAATGTAGTTTATATTGGAGCATACAGTCACTTGTGTAGTAATGCACTGTTTGCGATAAGTGAGGATGGAGATTCCTCAGTGAGGTGTCATGGATCGTTGTCATATTAAATTATGCTTTTCATAGTAGTTGTGAAGAGAAGATGTGGCAAATCCGCAGGTAGGGATTGCATAGGTTGCGCACAGAGGTTATCAGAAAATGAGTTGGAAAAAAAATAAGGCAAAAGCGCACGTCAAATGATAACTCTTTGGGTGATATATTTACTAGTGATATATTTATAATTTGTAACCGTTTGTTGTAAAGTATTTTGCAAAACTTTGCACGTGTAGCTGTGTTGTCAGCAGATTCGGTTGTTGTCTTTTTTGTACCGTTGTTTTGAGACAATGCGGAGCATAGTCTTTTGCAAGGGGAAATTGTCACAGACAAAAAAAGGAAAAACCGAAGTCGTGGTCAGTCGCCAGCCAGCTCAACTGGGCATAAGTCCAAAGTCAAACATTCTGGTCGCCAGGCAGACGACTCCATGCGTCGCCTCAGCCAATTAGGTACGGCAAGAGGCTAATTTTAGTTCTCCACGGAGACAGCACTGTCTGCCAGACAGACTAAGTAGCTTGGGCCGACATCTCAATAGGTCTGGCCAGACGGGTCTCGGCGCCTGGGTCAGACTCATCCAGCCAATTTTCAGGACCAGTGTCCACAATTAAGTCGGACGTTGCCGGTTAAAGTAGGGAGGGGGGAAGGTATTGTGTGGTGGGGGTGAAATCAAGCTAATTAATTAAATGACCCATTGACCACCACAGAGAGCAAGGCAGGTAGATGTGACTGTCATGATTTACATATCCAATGAAAGGAGAGGGGAGGCAACCTCAGTAGAAGGCGGGAAAAAGTCTGACCAATGGTGCTCACCCTTGGACACGTAGGTAGAGAATAAAGGAATGCGTGAGTGAGAGAGAGGGAAAAAAAACGGAAAAAGGAGGGAAAGAGAGAGAGAGAGATTCGGAGAGTAGGCTCTGCTCGAGAGAAAAGCAGAGAGATGAGAGGAGGAGAGAAGAGAACCAAGTTGAGGCATTAGCACAAGATAGAGTCTGCAGAGGAAGGACTGAGGAGAGATGTGGAGAGAGAGAGTTGCTAACTGATGAAGAGAAAGAAAAAGAAAAAAAAAAAAAAGGAAAAGCAACCATGTCCAATTGATAGAGCAGACTAGAAAAGAGAGAGTGCAATGCATTAGGGAAGGAAGGAAGAAAGGAGAACAGATCGATGCCTGGTAGTCACTGTTCAATCTGAACCGGGGTTCGACCTCATACCTGGCAGCGTCACTTCGTCAAGCAGAACCACAGGCCAACGCCAGTGCCAGCAGTCTAACCTGACCAGTGCCAGCAGTCCAACCTGACCAGTGCCGCAGTCCAACCTGACAGTGCCAGCAGTTGTGTTGTGCTTGTGAAAGTGACGGTGAAAAGAAACAAAGAAAAAAAAAAAGAAAAGAAAAGACAGTGATTCGTGAATAGTTAAAATCACCTGGACAGGTAAAGTAGAAAATCTTTTTATACCCGGGGTTAGTTATGATGATTTAGACAAAATGATTTTGTGAAGTCCAAGGAAAGAGAGAATGTTTTACTCTGTTGACTCTATGCGCATTGATGTTTGTTTCCATGATTATGTGTAGTAAAGTTATAGACTTTACTAGTGGTTTGATGTGACGAATGCATGATATATGAATGAGATTGTAAGCAAGCTGTGATTGTGTTTGGGCTGTGCGCTAGTCCTTCCTCCACTGACATACCCCGAGGTTGACAGTGTGTGTGTGTGTGTGTGTGTGTGTAATTTGTGGGTTTGTGTGAGCACACACACGTATCTGCATAAGATGTTCATATGTGTGTACATGTGTATGTCTTTGTATGTGGGCGTGTACGCATGTGCGTGTGTATATGCATTTGTGCGTTTATGTGTATACGTGTATGTGCTCCGCGTGTGGGTGTGGACGTGCACATTCACGCATGTGTATATATGTGTGCGTAGGAGCGAGCGGACGTATGCGAGCACGTTTGAGTGTGTGTGTGTGTGTGTGTGTGTGTGTGTGTGTGTGTGTGTGTGTGTGTGTGTGTGTGTGTGTGTGTGATATTCTTCAGATTTCTTATCACATCAGTTCGGCCAAGATATAATCCAGTTCTTCGTTTGCTTTAACTCCAGCATGTCCAGGGCAGAACATCCATATGAGCCTCTCCAATGGAAGGCTGCGCATTAGTTCATTCCAAGCAGGGCTTCCCATTCCACTTTTCACTTTCTGAAGTAGGTTCATGGAGTCAGTCAGTATCATGGCTTGTTGAGTTTGAAACTGGCTTATGGATGTAAGCCAGTGGAGTGCTTGTGTCACTGCTTCTACCTCCATTGTTAGACTTGAAGTTGTTAAACCGTGCCCACCGTTACCTTCCTGGATAGTTCGGCCATTTTGCTTCACTGTGTATCCCCAGCTTGACTTACCTTTGGTGACAGAACCATCAGTTTATTTTACAATATCATCTTTTGTGCAAAGGCCTTCAACCTGCATCTGAATTTCTGCGTTGGTTTTGCCTTATGGCCATTTTCGACAATGTCTTTCAAGTTCTGGAGCGATGGCAATTTCGTAGAGGTGTTTCAAGTGATATGGATACTTCTCCCATTCCTTGAGATTATCAATGGTCAGTCGATGAAATGCTCTACCACCGTTAGGCCACAAAGATCTATCAGTACTATCAATGGTCAGTCGTCATAATGCTCTACCACCGTTAGGCCACAAAGATCTACCAATACTATCAATGGTCAGTCGTCGTAATGCTCTACCACCGTTAGACCACAAAGATCTACCAATACTATCAATGGTCAGTCGTCATAATGCTCTACCACCGTTAGGCCACAAAGATCTATCAGTACTATCAATGGTCAGTCGTCATAATGCTCTACCACCGTTAGGCCACAAAGATCTACCAATACTATCAATGGTCAGTCGTCGTAATGCTCTACCACCGTTAGGCCACAAAGATCTATCAGTACTATCAATGGTCAGTCGTCGTAATGCTCTACCACCGTTAGGCCACAAAGATCTATCAGTACTATCAATGGTCAGTCGTCGTAATGCTCTACCACCGTTAGACCACAAAGATCTATCAGTACTATCAATGGTCAGTTGTCGTAATGCTCTACCACCGTTAGACCACAAAGATCTACCAATACTATCAATGGTCAGTCGTCGTAATGCTCTACCACCGTTAGACCACAAAGATCTACCAATACTATCAATGGTCAGTCGTCGTAATGCTCTACCACCGTTAGGCCACAAAGATCTACCAATACTATCAATGGTCAGTCGTCGTAATGCTCTACCACCGTTAGGCCACAAAGATCTACCAATACTATCAATGGTCAGTCGTTGTAATGCTCTACCACCGTTAGGCCACAAAGATCTATCAGTACTATCAATGGTCAGTCGTAATGTTCTACCACCGTTAGGCCACAAAGATCTATCAATACTATCAATGGTCAGTCGCTGTGATGTTCTGTCAATACTATCAATAGTCAGCCGTTGTAATGTTTTATCACCGTTAGTCCACAAAGATCTATCAATACTATCAACGGTCAGTCGTGATGATGTTCTATCAATACTATCAATGGTCAGTCGTTGTGATGTTCTATCAATGCTATGCATGGTCAGTCGTTGTGATGTTCTATCAATACTATTAATGGTCAGTTGTGATGTTCTAGCACTGTTAGTCCACAAAGATCTATCAAAATTGTCAATGGTCAGTCGTTGTGATGTTCTACCAATGCCATCAATGGTCAGTCGTGGTAATGTTCCAGCACCGTTAGTTCACAAAGATCTATCAATACTATTCAATGGTCAGTCGTGGTGATATTCTAGCACTATTAGTCCACAATCTATCAATATCATCAATGGTCAGTCGTGGTGATGTTCTATCAATACTATCAATGATCAGTCGTTGTAATGCTCTACCACCGTTAGTCCACAAAGATCTATCAATACTATCAATGGTCTGTCGTGGTGATGTTCTATGAATACTATCAATGGTCAGTCGTTGTAATGCTCTACCACCGTTAGTCCACAAAGATCTATCAATACTATCAATGGTCAGTCGTTGTGATGTTCTATCAATACGATCAATGGTCAGTCGTTGTGATGTTCTATCAATACTATCAATGGTCAGTCGTGGTGATGTTCCAGCACCACTAGTCCGCAAAGACCTATCAATACTATCAATGGTCAGTCGTTGTGATGTTCTATCAATACGATCAATGGTCAGTCGTGGTGATGTTCTATCAATACTATCAATGGTCAGTCGTGGTGATGTTCCAGCACCACTAGTCCACAAAAGACCTATCAATACTATCCTATCAATGGTCAGTCATTGTGATGTTCTATCAATACTAACAATGGTCAGTCGTGGTGACGTTCTAGTACTGTTAGTCCACAAAGATCTATCAATACTATCAATGGTCATTCGTGGTGATGTTCTAGCACTGTTAGTCCACAAAGATCTATCAATACTATCAATGGTTGGTCGTTGTGATGTTCTAGCACTGTTAGTCCACAAAGATCTATCAATACTATCCATGGTTAGTTTTGGTGATGTTCTATCAATACTATCAATGGTCAGACGTTGTGATGTTCTAGCGTTGTTAGTCCACAAAGATCTATGAATACCACCATTGGTCAGTCGCTCTGACACAGTTCTAACACCGCAAGTCTACAGAGAACTATCACTGGTCAATCGGTCTGACGTCATAACACATAGAATTATCGTTAGTCGTTCTGATGTCGTTCTAGTCCCATTATTACATAGGGAACTATCAATGGTAAGTCATTTTGATGTCATTCTAGCACCGTCATAACACACAGAATTATTGTATGTCGTTCTGACGTCAGAACACATAGTGTTATCGTTAGTCGTTCTGCTGTCGTTCTAGCCCCATCATTACATAGGGAACGATCAATGGTAAGTCATTTTCATGTCGTTCTGGCGCCATCATTACTCGTAGAACTATCAATAGTAAGTCAATTTGATGCCGTTCTAGTCCCATCATTTTGATGTCGTTGTAGCGCGATCATTACACAGAGAACTATCAATGGCAAGTAGTTCTGATAACATTCTGGCACCATGCTGAGAGCCGCCGATTTGTCGCAAATATCGTTCTAATGAATAATAGCACCATCAAAACACAAAAATAATTATCAATGGTCATTCTAGTAGTGATAGTACTTTCATTTCGCGTCTTTTCACAAAATTATGCAATATCAGACTAAATCTATGGCAAGTCTTTCTCGTGGACATTCGAGTACTATGACTACAGTGAAACCTATCAATCTGTAGTCACTCTGATGAAGCTCCAGAACCAACAGGGAAATGCCAGACACGATCAAGCTGCTCATCCGAGAAGACCCGGCCTTACTATCATTCTGTTTCCTAGAGTCTGCTGTCGCCTGTCCTGAGCCATCATTGACAGGAAGGCAAACTGACCGAGCCCAAAGCCACAGACCATCACACAAATGACTTGTCAAAGCTCGCACACGTACGCGTGTATGTATGTATGTATGTATGTATGTATGTATGTATGTATGTATGTATGTATGTATGCATGCATGCATGTATGTATGTATGTATGCATGTATGTATGTATGTATGTATGTATGTATGTATGTATGTATGTATGTATGTATGTACGTACGTAAAATATATATATATATATATATATATATATATATATACACGTATATATATGTTCGTATATCTATATATATATATATATATATATATATATATATATATATATATATATATATATATATATGTCACAGCCCAGACTGGAATCCAGTCCAATCCGGAATCGGTCTAGTCCAAACTAGAATCTCAATATGGCCTAGGCCGTATTAAGATTCTAGTTTGGACTAGACTTTTACCAGGCCTAGTCCATATTAAGATTCCAATTTGGTCTGGCAAAAGTCTAGTCCAAACTGGAATCTTAATACGGCCTAGGCCATATTGAGATTCTAATTTGGACTAACCGCTAGTACAAACTGGAATTTAGTCCAAAATGGAATTCACACACACACACACACACACACACACACACACACACACACACACACACACACACACACACATTTTTGAGTATATTTTTGACTTTTGGTTGTTTTGAAAATACTGCATTTAACTCTGCTTGGTAACACAAGTATGAAAAGATATCAGTTTATGAGTGAGCAGGTGGCACAGTCGGTTGTGTCACTGACTCCTGACTCAGAGCACTGAAATCAGTTCAACGTTCTTTGCCCCTGTAAGTGTTGGACCGAGTAGTGGTCTGCCTGTCTGGTGAACAATATACAAAGCAACACAGCCGCAACACTCAGCAGTCAGTCAGTCCGTTTGAAACAGTTTGACTGCCAGTGGTGACGATGGATTCTGTCCAAAAAGAACGATTTTATGAAGAGGTCGACAAAATTAACCGAACGCTAGATCAGCGGAAACCGGACGCATTTTGCGTTTCCCAAGAAAAAATATCACAAGATTGTGTCTGCGCTGAAACTTGAGAAGCTTGCCAAATGTGACGATGGGCCCAAGTTTAAATACTGGGCACAAAAAAACCTACAAGCTCGAAGTTGTTGGAGATCGGGACATTGTGTTCTGCAAAAGTCGGAATTGTCCTCTGGTGACAAGAGAGTTGTTCCACACAATTTTGCCTTTCAGAAGTGACACTGATACAGGCTTCAAGAGCCTCGACCAAATGGCAGAGCCGAGCGAATGTAAGGTCAGTGTGTTCTTCCTCAGGGAATTGCAAAAGCAAAAAATGCTCCTGCAAGGCAGCAGTAATCCCGTGCGGCACTAAAGGCCTTTCCAAAAATGTGAAGTGCAAAAACTCTGGCACCGAGTAGGGGGCTCATATTTTACACACGTAGAAAAAGGCGATATGTGTTTTAACGAATGGTGTATTTTTAACGAATGGTGTATTTTAACGAATGGTGTATTTAAACAAATGGTGTATTTTACCAAATTGAATCAAAGGTGTAGTTTTTAACACTAAACAATTAAAACAGATCGACACAAATGTGTGTTTGTGCGCGCGCGCGCGCGCGTGTGTGTGTGTGTATGTGTGTGTGCGCGCGCGCACATGTGCACGCGCTGCTGCTGCTGCTTCAGACTGACTGCATTCTGCAAACAACAGTGCCATTTGTATCCATATGACACAATAACACAATTCTATCATATCCAGCAGACAATTCCAGTTTGGGCTAGTCCAAACTTGAATTCCAATATGGACTGAATTCCAGTTTTGCGTGGCTGTTAGTCCAAACTAGAATCTCAATATGGCCTAGGCCTTATTAAGATTCTTGTTTGGACTAGTCCGATCCGGAATCGGTCTAGTCCAAACTAGAATCTTAATACGGCCTAGGTCATATTGAGATTCCAGTTTGGACTAGACCGATTCCGGATTGGACTGGATTCCAGTCTGGACTGTGGCATATATATATATATATATATATATATATATGTATATATATATATATATATATAATATAGAATGCTGAACAATTAAGTAGTGGGGGAAAACAAGTGCAGGTTAACAATTCTTCGGTCGTTATAGTAATGACTTGGCAAATATTTGAACTTTGAAAAAAAAAAATTGAAGATGAAGAAAATGGGGGAATATATTATAACTATGAGAATCCCTTCACTAGCTGCCTGGGGGAACCATCATAATCTCTCTCGAAGGCACATTTATTTGTATTGCCTGCTCCTAGGCCTTTCGTCCGCTGGATCGGACTCATCAGGGAGACACGGCTGATTGTGTCTGTGCTCTTGGTGTCAAATAGAGACACACCACAGTCCATAATTCTGTGGGGTTCTCACCGCCAAGGGTTCAAAAAAAAATCCAACAGCACCCCCAAAGCAGCCAGCGAAGGGTAGTAAAATGGAACAAAACAAAGGTGTGGAGAGGAAAAGTTGCTGAAAAACTAAAAGCATTATTCAAACAGTATAAAATGTAAGGGACAATCTTTGAGCCTATGCTTGAGGATCCATTCAAGGATGCAAGGGAGGTCAAAAGATATGGAACAGTCTGAGTGGTCAGCTCTGCTGTTCAATAACCCAAGCATTGTGAGTGGCTAAGAATTGTACAGAACAACCTTTACTTGGATCTCTTAAGAGATGCAATCTCCCACTGATTGACCAAACAATAGAATGCTGAACAATTAAGTAGTGGGGGAAAACAAGTGCAGGTTAACAATTCTTCGGTCGTTATAGTAATGACTTGGCAAAGATTTGAACTTAAAAAAAAAAAAAAATTGAAGATGAAGAAAATGGGGGAATATATTATAACTATGAGAAACCCTTCACTAGCTGCCTGGGGGAACCATCATAATCTCTCTCGAAGGCACATTTATTTGTATTGCCTGCTCCTAGGCCTTTCGTCCGCTGGATCGGACTCATCAGGGAGACACGGCTGATTGTGTCTGTGCTCTTGGTGTCAAATAGAGACACACCACAGTCCATAATTCTGTGGGGTTCTCACCGCCAAGGGTTCAAAAAAAGAATCCAACAGCACCCCAAAGCAGCCAGCGAAGGGTAGTAAAATGGAACAAAACAAAGGTGTGGAGAGGAAAAAAGTTGCTGAAAAACTAAAAGCATTATTCAAACAGTATAAAATGTATGGGACAATCTTTGAGCCTATGCTTGAGGATCCATATATATATATATAGATTAGTGTGGTTAAAATACCCAAAATGATTTTGATAGTGCTCGACCCCTTGGGGAGCAACATTTGTTAAAATAGGTTTTTAAAAAAGAATCTACAAATTTGTTTCGAGCGCGTTGCGCTGTCATCAGGATGGTTTTTGGTTTGCCCACCGCCGATGTTATATAGCGTGTGGGCTCCCGTTTGCGGTTGTTTGCACGTGCGGGTTGGCTGCACGTGTTTTTTTGGGGCTTTCAGGTTTTTGTTTTGGGTGTATTCACTAACAACGATTTCCGTTTATGCCTGCAGTTGTTTACTATTTCTGTTTTGGTGTTTAAAGTTGCTAAGTGTGGTTTGCATAGTATAACCATTTTTCAGTTAAACATAGGTTGCACCTTTTTGAAACATTGCTGTATGGTGATGCTCTTTTATGATTTTCCAGCT
This sequence comes from Conus ventricosus, assembly GCA_018398815.1. Classification (NCBI taxonomy): domain Eukaryota; kingdom Metazoa; phylum Mollusca; class Gastropoda; order Neogastropoda; family Conidae; genus Conus; species Conus ventricosus. The sequence continues at coordinate 78,049,761 of CM031600.1, forward strand.
TGTTTTTGCGTCTTTAGTTTCCAGATATATTTGCTCAGTTCTGTTTGGTTTTTATATTTTTCTTTATTAAATGACTGTGGTTTGCATATCTGGTTTTGAAGTGGTTTTCAGTGATCCCTATGTATGTTTCTTTTTCATACATAGGGATAACTGAAAACCACTTCAAAACCAGATATGCAAACCACAAACAGTCATTTAATAAAGAAAAATATAAAAACCAAACAGAACTGAGCAAATATATCTGGAAACTTAAAGACGCAAAAACAAGCTACAATATATCCTGGAAAATCATAAAAAGAGCATCACCATACAGCAATGTTTCAAAAAGGTGCAACCTATGTTTAACTGAAAAATGGTTAATACTATGCAAGCCACACTTAGCAACTTTAAACACCAAAACAGAAATAGCAAACAACTGCAGGCATAAATGGAAATAGTTGTTAGTGAATACACCCAAAACAAAAACCTGAAAGCCCCCCAAAAACACATGCAGCCAACCCGCACGTGCAAACAACCGCAAACGGGAGCCCACACGCTATATAACATCGGCGGTGGGCAAACCAAAAACCATCCCGATGACAGCGCAACGCGCTCGAAACAAATTTGTAGATTCTTTTTTAAAAACTATATATATATATATATATATATATGTGTGTGTGTTTGTGTGTGTGTGTGTGTGTGTGTGTGTGTGTGGTGTGTGTGTGTGATTTTTACTGTGTGATGGGGGAGAGGAGAGGTAAAGAGACGGACAAAGTGAATCATGATCATTGTACCCACAGACCCCGATTGTCACAGTCTGGAAGATACATGTGACGGCTGTTATAAATTCTATCAGGACGTCAGAGGTGTCCAGAGTGACAGTATTTTCGCCTTTGAAGTGGCCAGTGACTTTTGCATTGCTCAGGGAGGGGCACTGACGTTACCTACCTGTGTGCAGGACTGGTCCCGAGTGGCTCGTGAGATGCCCAAACCGACGAAATTCTTTAACCAGTATATTGTTGGCGTGTCCTCCTATAACACGCCCGTGAGCTCAATGTATAGACACTGTCTCATTAATGGAGATAATACCGTGTTTTATCACAATGTGGATACTGTTTCGGTTATACGCTACAACGGGGGAAAGCTGTGCATGATTTTGAGTGAACATTGTGGGATTCCATGCTTGGGTTTGGAATTTTCTTGTGATATCTCTGATTACAATCGTGCTTTGTGCGCGCTCAACGACAGTAAACCCGAGACAAAGTCTTCTGATTCGAAGACTGATCTCAAGGCACTCACACCTGTCAGACAACAGTCGGTGACCTTGTGTCGTGACGGTCACATGACATATACATTGTTCCTCTGCCACCCCAGCGTGAATAAAGAGTTTTGTCAAAGTCAAACTTCTTGCAGTTTTTCTCACGTAGAGGCGAACATTGATCCGAACGCGGAATCCAGAAGTCGTCCTGACATTTCAGTTCCTTTATTCACGTGCAGTGACGGAAGTCCGGCATTATCCTACAGCCTGGTGTGTAACTTTGTGGCCGAGTGTCAAGACAAGAGTGACGAATCGTTTTGTCGTCATTCTCCATGTGAGAATGCATTTAAGTGTTCCAACGGACAGTGTGTGTCCTATGACAGCGCGTGTGATCAACGGCGTCACTGCTGGGATGAATCAGATGAAAATGACTGTGAGAAAGTAACACCTCTGGAACACAAGTACTCATATTTCCCTTCCCCTGCTCTGATCAATTTCAACAGCAATCTGCTGTTCACCTCAACCCCATTGAATTCCAACGAGTCCTGTCCTGACAGCCACTATCGTTGTCCTGGTGACTTGAAAGACTGTCTGCCTGTCTACACACGATGCAATGGAATGTACGACTGTATTGACCACCAGGATGAAGAGGGATGTGAGGACATGACATGTCCAGGATTTTTCGATGTAGGACTTCTATTATATGTGTGCACAGTGATCATGTATGTGACGGCTGGTCTGCCTGTCCACTGCATGATGATGAACTACTGTGTGACCTGACCTGCCCTGCAGACTGTCAGTGTCAAGGTCACACATTTCAGTGTGCCCATCTATTCACTGCAGTACGCTTTCCTGACCTGCGTTCCCTGGACGCCACAGGTTCTGGCATGACACTGTCCGATGTCAGGCACAACACCTATCTAATTCATCTGGTCCTTGCTCAGTGTTCTCTAACTCACATACCTAACATGACCCTGGTCAATTTGAAAGTCCTTAACCTCAGTGATAACCAGCTGAAGCAGGTTACTTTGACACCTTTACTTCAGTTGGAAAATCTGGAAACATTGTCACTGTCCAGGAACCCTCTGACGTCACTCTTCATGGACCAGTCCTCGGTGTCCAGCAGACCAGACTGACAGCCATAGACCTGTCACATACCACACTCACACTGTTTGACGCTCAACTTTTCTCTTCCTTTTCTCGCATACAGAAACTGTACATAAATTCCACATCTGTTCACACTTTGCCAAGCACTTTTCAGTCCATGCCTCATCTGACAGAACTGTACATGGACGGTAGTCCGGTGAAAACGTTTCCAGCAGACATTTTCACCCATCTTTCCCGATTACGTTCTGTACACACAGAAAATTATAAGCTGTGCTGCAGTGAGATTCTTCCTACTGCCTTTGATAGAAGTTTTTGCCACTCCCCTCAAGACGAGATTTCATCGTGTGAAGACTTACTGCAGTCATGGACGTACCGTGTGTTTCTGTGGCTGATAGCTTGTCTGTCTCTGACTGGTAACATTTTCTGCTTCTGTGCACGTTTGTTGGCAAGACATAGGGCCTCTGGAAGTGGATTCACTGTGTTTGTCACTAACCTTACCATATCTGACTTTTTGATGGGTGTCTATATCACCAATTATAGAGTGGCTGATGAACAGTTCCGTGTAGATACCTCCATTATGATGACATATGGAAAAACAGCGTGACCTGTAAGTGGCCGGTTTTCTGTCTCTGTTGTCCAGTGAGGTGTCAGCTCTGATCATCTGGTTTATCACTCTAGATCGTTTTATTGTTCTAACGCTTTCCGTTCAGCACGGTGAGGTTGCGAAAACATCAGCAACAGTGGCTTGCCTGCTCACTTGGATTATTAGTTGGTTTCTTGCCCTTTTGGCCATTACTTCCGGTGACATCGCATTGGAATTTTACAGCCAGACAGGCATATGTATTCCTCTACCAGTTACAAGGCAGGAATCAAGGGGAAACTGTATTCCGTTGGTATTCTGATCATTCTCAATTTTGTTATGTTTTTACTTATATTTGCCGGTCAGATCTTCATCTATGGTCTGTACAGAACATGCTTAAAAACTAATTCCAGCAAAATGTCACAGGACATGACCATAGCCCGGCGGCTGATGAGTGTTGCAGTAACAGATTTTTTGTGCTGTTTCCCGTTGGACTGTGTGGAACTCTAGCATTACTGGCACTCCCATCCCTGGGGAGGTGAATGTGACCCTTGCTAATTCATTTTACCTTTGAACTCTGCTATCAATCCCTTTATGTACACGTCAATACTTTGATGGAGAAAGGAGAAAATCCAAAGAAGCCGAACTTCTGCAGTGGTTGGAATCACATGCTGACGTACTTGGATTTTAACCCTTTCATCGCCAGCATCCCCATGCTGAAAACTAACAGTGCAGCAGTGCTACCATGGAGTACCAGATTCACAAGGCAATTACGTTTAAATCACTGAACCTGTTTCATTTATGCACCTTATTAAAGGTAAGTCGACAAAGTTGATTCTACGTAGTATCCAAATATGAGAGAAAAAAACTCAAAGAAAAGACACACATGCACACACATGCAAAAAGTAAATCAGACAATGCTTTTGGTTCCAAGCAGCCTCTGCGGCATTCTTACTGAAGCAGCCGTGTGGCTACTGTGGCGCTGAGAGGGTTAATGGAATGTGTCTGAGGCATTGACAATGTCTATTGGTGACCCTGATCAAGTTTCTACAAAAAGAAGCAGTGATGTTGCGGCGACAAACAGAGCCACAGCTAAACAAAACTGTTCTGGTTTGAAGTCAAGGGGACTGAAGGGCATGGTTGTTCTATTCCACTTAGGGAGAGGTAAAGTTTCTTTCTGGGAACTAAGGAAGAGGTACAGTCAGTGGAATGCATAGAATTTCTGGTTGTTCTTTCCCATTTCATAGTATCAGTATGTTTTAATCGTTGGCAGAGTGGCTGACTGTGACCACAGTTCCACGTTTTAAATCATACATGCCCGTGCATGTGCGAGCTATAGGTATAGTCCACGTGTATTCCTGGTGAGGGTTACGAATCACTTCACAGAAAATTATCTCGTCAGTAGATTCCAACAAGATATCTTTCAGTCAATGACAGTAGGTTCACGTATATGTTGGTAGTCCCTTTTTCAGAGGCCTTCAACATTAGATCTAGTATCAACTTTATGGTGATACTGGAAGTGGCATCTGTGTGTCCATGCGCGGGTTTGCCTGGCTGTCTGGGGATTGTTTGGAGGATCAGTGACAGCGTGTGGTCTCTTGTCAGTCTGGGACTAAGGTTCTGGAAGATAATCTCCCTGGGGGAATGGGCTTGGGCCTGGCAGGCCATCGTCAAGATCTTCACTGATTGACCCTCACAGACTTTTGAGGAGCCTCCTGGCCACTCGTCCTAAATCCTCTGCTCTCCCCATTCTGGTGGGCAGTCGCACTGTCCCTGGCATCCTTCGACCACCATCGACGTTGACCCGTGGACTCTGACCTTGTCTGACTTGGCTGATGTAACGCCAGGCTACGGTGACCATTCCTGACCATTCCTGCTGACCATGGTTGTTTCTGCTATCGATATACTGTTCGTAATGTACTGCTTGTTCAGGTGGTCCTCGTGGGAGTCACGCCGTCACTCCCTGGTACTGAGCTTAACGTGACTCTCTCTGTGTGGCACTGATTTTTCAGCAACATCTTTTGAAAAAGTTTTGACTTGTCAACCATTTGACCGTTCGAAGTTTGGCAGGAGAGTGTGGCAATTCCAGCATACACTAACTAATAAACCCACAAACTTTGAAACCCATGCAGCAGACAGCCCTGATATAGCCCTTTGCGATCGGCTAGGCTACAAGCAATATTACCTTACCAGTGCAGTTTTTGAATTCTGTATCTCAAATTTTCGCATGAAAACAAAAACGACCACCCATATGTTTGTGGCTGCTGAACCTTTGCAGGATATAAATCAGTGATATTGATATACTATGAAAATGAATATACATATCTATCTATCTATCTATCTACACACACACACACACACACACACACACATACACACACACACATATATCTATCTATCTATCTATCTATATATATATGCATACATGTATACATACATACATATACATATACATTTATACGGTAGTATGAATAATTTCGTTTTCTCTGGAAGTCAGAAAACGGTTGCAATGGTTATGAACAACAGGGATGATAACTGATTTGCTATAATTGTTGCTTTTCTTCAGGGCAATAGTTCTAGGCTATGATGAGCTTTTGACGTTAGTATGTTTCAGTAAGTGTCCTCACCAATGGGAGGACAGCTGCTGATATTGTACACAGCTTATCACTGTACTAGCAGGCACCCTGCCATCAGAGCAGAAGAGTTATCCTTCACCCGTGTTTCCACGACTTCCTGCTCAACTGACGTCACGCATCATGCTTGGCGGTGATATGAGGTGGCAGCCATTTTGCAAATGCCTCAACCAAAGCAGATGATCGCCAGAGGTGACATTGCATTACCAGTCTACATCACACGCAAAATGAAACAATAAATAGCCTGTCATGGGACTCGAGGACCGACTCCTAGCACCAAGCACCATAAACAGCATAATGAACAAGTCCTGACGAGCTTTGATGTTGACCAATGTCTCCTGTCCCGTGGCATGCCGAGGCGGTCGTCTGAAGAAAGAATCGCACGTGTAAGCTACAGCTGTAATGAATGTAATTCAGTAAGTGATTCATGCGTTTCAACAGGACGATATATTCATCAATCATATGGAGATTTCTTTTTGTGTTCTTTAGGTTGATGTTGCCACAGTGTCAACCCCTGGGAAGCATCATCTTGGTGGTTATGGGGCTCATGGGTAACGTGTCTCAAGATGATGGCTGCTGTCGTCAGAAGATCCAGCATCCTTTCATGGGAGACAAACTAGTAGCAAACAAGACAGAGATTACTATCTTCACACTGTTTTTGTTGTTGTTGTTGTTGTCAAAATGAAATCAAAGCGGTAAAATTGCACAAAAATGTATACATATTTTTAATTTTCAAAGTTACATAGTTATTGACTATTTAAGATATAGTGCAAACTGAGAAACAATGAGCAGGCTTACAGGTGTACAAACCGTGTGCCTGATATTCAAAATGTTAGGGGGGAACTATCCTGACTGGGGTTCTGTGGTGTGCGCATGTGGCAAAGCAAACATTCCAATGCTCACACCTCCAAACCACACGAGGTAAGAGTGACAATACACAAGTTTACTACACAAATATACATACACTAATTCACACAACCTAGTGGGGAAGGGCCGTACGTAAGAAGAGGAAGTATAGACAGAGAGCATAGAAAGTAAGAGGGGACAAAGAAGAATATAGGTTCATCCAGAATTAACTATCCCACTGGACAAAAAAATAAAATATCCTTCTCGAGTGCCCAGGAAAACCACTTAGTCTCAACCTAGCCCACTATTCAAAATACCCACTCTCCACAGAAGAGAGGTAGGAGAAGAAACATAATATATATACTACTGGCAAAAAGAGAAGGGCCACTTCCAATGACGTCTCCCAGACCACAACAGCACAGCCAGTTTCAAGAAAGACTGTCAATTGGAGCCAGATCAGGTGAACGAGCTGGCCACTGCATCCTGACGATCCCCTCTTGCTGCAGATAATCGTCCACGACACAGGCTTGGTGCGGCCGGGCATTGTCGTCTTGTAGAACAGCAGCGTTACCCATGGCCTGAAGAGCGGGCTGGATCAGAGGGCGCACAATCTCTTCACGTTACCATACCCCTGTCAGCGTGCCTTGAATGACGTAAAGGGGAGTTCTGTCTTGACGACTGAAGCCACCCCAGACCATTACAGAACCCCGTCCATAGTGATCCACTCACGAACGGTGTCATCAAGAAAACGTTCTTTCACCTTTTGCCACACTCGGGTCCTGCCGTCGTTGAAGGCCAAGCAGAAGTGGGACTCATCAGAAAACAGAACCCGAGACCACTGCTGCCTCATTCAGTGAACATGCTGATGACACCAGTCTGCATGGGCTCTGCAGTGACCTGGAGTTAGGGGTACTCGGACTGCTTGTCTCTGGGAAGACAGCGAGAACTCGTGCAAACAGTTGCAAACTGTCCTTCTGCTGACATTGACGTTCGAAGCCTGCATGGGCTCACGCCTCAGGGTGGATGAGGTGACTGTCCGATTGCGTAGTGCGGACAGCATGAGGAATCGGTCATCCTGCCTGTTGGTACACCGAGGACGACCTGGTCGGGGCCGATCCTGTACACTTACAGTGACCTGGAACCTCTCTAAGAGACGTTGGATGATGGAGTGAGACACGTTGAGACATCTGGCAACCTTGCGGCCCTAAATCCCCTCGTCAATCAAACGCTAAGCGCGTCTATGATCTGCAGTGTCCAGTCTCTGCTTATGTGCCATGCTTTTTGAACTGGCTTGAAAGGCTGTTCAGTCTACTGATTTATAGCCAAAGACGGCTGAAATGTCTTCACCTTAGACGTGCCTTGCACGTGCATCATGAAGCAACATGGACACTTTGCCCTTTTTTTTCAATCACATGCTTTGGGATTTGCAGTTGAACCCAATCTTGTAAAGCAGTGGATTGTATGGTGTTGTGCAACCATTGAGGTCTGTCTGGTCAATGTTTGTAACCGGATTTGGGTAATTGTTAACTGGTTTCCGGTCTATTTCAAGAACAAAAAGGGATGTCAAATTGAGAGCTGGCCCTTAACTTTTTGCCAGTAGTATATATAATATAGCATAGAATAACAGGGTCTACACAACAGAAAATTTGTTTGGCAGTCTTTAAAAAAAGGCAACAAAAAACAAACAATCAACAGAGAAAAAAAAAGCAAAACTGCCAACTTCTTTACAAAAAAAAAGAAAAATAATGATTAAATCATCCCAAACTTTCCAGCACCTAGATCACTTTCACCCCCACACAACCAACAGTCCTTTTAAATGTCCACAACACTTGACTTGGTGGAAGACTGGCTCCAGGGGTGGTCCAGAGGGTCCAACTCGGGGTGTTATTCTTGGACTGTCGAGTCAAGGCAGGGCAGAAGGTGTTTCACAAATTATGCCCGATACTGGAGACAGCTATTGGCAGCGGCGCTCAGACTCTCCTGGGCTGATCCCCACAGGTTGTTCCTGGGATACTAGATGCAAAAGAAGAAACCCTATGGCGGAGATCAATATCTTGTATTGCTGTTTAACATCTAGACTGTGCTTGTCAGAGACAGTGTAGGGGGTGGTAGGCATAGTAGTGGAAAAGTCAGTGGAAGAGGTAACAGTCAATGGGGATAGAACATCTAGTTGTCAACATCTTTGACAAAGAAAAAACAAAACAAATAAAAATGTACAGGGTCCTTAGCTACTTGTGGTATTAGAATATGGAGCACACCCTTCTCCTTTCACTACCCATAACATCTCTCAACCACAGTCAGGAAACCATCTGGGTGGCTCCATAGGGGGACATCAATATTTCAATCCAGTTAACATTATCACTTTTATAAAGGAATTTTTTCCCCATAGTGAATAAACACTTTTTCATTCGCATACAAGTAATATGATAATGCGTATCTTTAGTTTGAATTTGTCTTTTTCCCCCTTAAATTGATGACAAAGAAACCGATAATTCAAATCAACATGAATGTAATTCTTCATTCACTCTCCTTACAGACAAACAAGTACGAGACAAGTGGGGCCAGAAGGTAAGAGCGCGACAGGAAGGACTCCTCACTCTCTGGCTTAAATCTTATGTCGTACACACGCCACCAATGCTCCGCGACTCGACTCGATGACAGAAGAGCAAATGCACAATATTAGCGGCAAAACGGGAGACAAGTACGACCCAGCAGCCATAAAAGAAAACCTAGTTGTCTCCATTCGAAAACTTGTCCCAAATGGCGAGTTTAACCTCCGACTACCCTGCTTTCTATTTTAAGCAAAGCGCGAAACTGCCCGCCCAAGGTAGCTAATACGATATTGAGTATTGATGATTTAAAAGCTCAATGCCAACGAATAAATTATTTCGCCAACAAATCTGTCACCATTTAGACATGTTCGCACCAACAATGAAACATTTGTAACGTCAACAACGAACACCTGGCGATGTGTTATTTAAATGAAATGTGACTTCTTAACCGGCTGTTCAAACACGGAAAGAAGCGAAAATTTACAAATTCAAATCGTAAATAAAAAAAAAGATAAAGTAGTTACCATAACGGCTTGTAGACTGGGGAAGAAAAACTAGGTCGCCGGTCCAGCCCAACGAAAGATGAACGCCACTGACCACGACTCGAGCGTCCCACAACGAAGTGAAGACCAGGTCTGGGAGACCTCAGGGAAAATACCGGCTGGCAGAGAAAGGAGTTCTCTCCACTCGGCAGTCAAAGTTTGAGTGACTCTCTCTCTCCTCTTTTCCAGTCCCATGCCAGGTAACACAACTCACCCATCGAATGTGACACATGACACTTATCGCTGCACCACGTGCAAAAAACACCCAGTGGATCTACACGAGACGGCTTTGCTCATGGAAGGTTAAGAGAAAAGAAAAGAAAAAAAAAAAAGAAACAAAACAAAAGAAAAAAAATCCCGAAAGCTTAAAGCGAACTGTTGGAGGATGAGAGAAGGAAAAGGTCACGGACGACACGTGCTTCTCGTATCTCAACAAGTTTGCAGAAATGACATGTAACCTAGGGATAAGGGGAAATTCCATTTGCCCCCCCCCCCCCCCCCCCCCCCCCCAATGATATTCATCCGTGACACAAGAAATAACAAAGAGAAAAAAAAAAGAAGGGAGAGGGAGAGAGAGAGAGAGAGAGAGAGAGAGAGGTGGACGTTCATTCATTCATTTGCTATTAGCTATATCTATCATTTGTCCTATTCATAGGTACCGGTTGATTACATGAGAGAGAGAGGTGGACGTTCATTCATTCATTTGCTATTAGCTATATCTATCATTTGTCCTATTCATAGGTACCGGTTGATTACATGAGAGAGAGAGGTGGACGTTCATTCATTCATTTGCTATTAGCTATATCTATCATTTGTCCTATTCATAGGTACCGGTTGATTACATGAGAGAGAGAGGTGGACGTTCATTCATTCATTTGCTATTAGCTATATCTATCATTTGTCCTATTCATAGGTACCGGTTGATTACATGAGAGAGAGAGGTGGACGTTCATTCATTCATTTGCTATTAGCTATATCTATCATTTGTCCTATTCATAGGTACCGGTTGATTACATGAGAGAGAGAGGTGGACGTTCATTCATTCATTTGTTATTAACTATATCTATCATTTGTCCTATTCATAGGTACCGGTTGATTACATGAGAGAGAGAGGTGGTCGTTCATTCATTCATTTGCTATCGATCATTTGTCCTATTCATAGTTACCGGTTGATTACATGAGAGAGAGGTGGATGTTCATTCATTCATTCATTTACTATAATTTGTTCTATTCATAGTTGCCGGTTGATTACATGAGAGAGAGGTGGACGTTTATTCATTCATTTGCCGTCTATTATTTGTCCTATTCATTGTTACTGGTTGATTATATTCCTTCTGTATTAACCAAAATCAGTGTTTGAGAAATTGCTCACTTTCCAATGCTCTGCACTGCATTTTGTGCTCAAAGCTTGTGAGTATAAGTGCATTATGTTTGTTTTCCTTTTTATACTAATACACATTTTCCCACTCACGATTATGTGGTTTACTGTATTTTGTATTTGTTTGTCGTTTTCACAAACATCTTTCTTAACTCTAAATAGGATGTCAAACATATCTAAATTCCCCTGTCTAACCATGAATATAGCGTTCAGTTTTATTCCAGAATGCTTTGACTAGTGGACAGTTGTAAAATGTACTAAAACACACGAACGAAATTATGTTTGAAAATAATCTAACATTTGATTTTCAATTTACCATTCCGGACAAAATTTTTCTGGACTTTTTGCAGATGAAAATCCGTGCCAAAAACATTGCTTTTGCTACCATGAAAAAGGAAGTTGATCAACAAAGGGAAGATACTTGCATTAAAGACATACAACGTTTAGAGAAAATTGAACGTAAAGCTGATTAAAATTTCAAATTAAGACATAAGAATGATGAACTTGAAGCATTGCATAAAAAGGAAATGGAAGGAGTATTGATTAAAGCAAAAGATGAGGCAAACGATTATTTATAAAACCATACAACAATAACAACAACAAACGTAAATGAACGAAAAGGTTGACGATCAGGTAAGTCTATAACAATTCACAATTTATTAATCCATCTATTGTGCTGAATAAGCAGACAGCTGGCACAAGTCCACAGAAACACTTTTTTTAACTTATCTGCTGGCTTTATATGAAATCAAAGATTTTCTCTTATGGAATTATAAACACAGTCGTTAACCATAAATAAAGCAAATATAAACATAACTGCCCACCTCTGATTACATGTTTTTATACATTACAACTGTCCACCAGTCAAAGCATTCTGGAATAAAACTGAATGCTATATTCATGGTCAGACAGGTGAATTTAGATATATTTGACATTCTGTTTAGAGTTGAGAAAGATGTTCATGAAAACGATACACAGGTACAGAACATAGTAAACTACATCATTGTGATTGGTAAATGCGTATTGGTATAAAAAGGACAACAAACATAATGCACTTATAACCACAATCTTTGAGCATAAAATGCAGCACAGAGTATTGGAGACTGAATCTCAGACACTGCTTTTGGTTGAAGTTATATAAGCAACCAGTAACTATGAATAGGACAAATGATAGATAACGAATGAATAAATGAACGTCCACCTCTCTCTCTTCTTCGCTCTTCTTTTTCTTGTTTCTTATTTTTTAAGTTTCGGACACTCTGATTTCTACAACTGTAAGTCGGCCCATTGTTTGTCAGTTTGCATTATATCTTAAATAGTCAATAATTATGTGACTTTGAAAATAAAAAATATGCAATTTTACCGTTTGTTTCTCATTTTGACAAAACAGCAACAACAACAACAACAAAACAAAGAAAGAAAAAACACACAAAAACAACAACAGACAAAACAAAAGCAGTGTCAAGATAGTAATCTCTGTCTTTGTTTGCTACTAGTTTGTCTCCTATGAAAGGATGCTGGATCTTCTGACGACAGCAGCCATCATCTTGAGACACGTTACCCATGAGACCCATAACCACCCAGATGTTGCTTCCGAGGGGTTGACACCGTGGCAACACCATCGTAGGGAACACAACAAGAAGTCTCCATGTAATTGATGAATATATTGTCCTATGACAACAACATGAATTACTTACTGAATTACATTTATTACAGCCGAAGCTCACGGGACAGGAGACATTGGTCAACATCAAAGCTCGTCAGGACTTGTTCATTATGCTGTGAATGGTGCTTGGTGTTAGGAGTCGGTCCTCGAGTCCCATGACAGGCTATTTATTGTTTCATTTTGCGTGTGATGTAGACTGGTAATGCAATGTCACCTCTGGCGATCATCTGCTTTGGTTGAGGCATTTGCAAAATGGCTGCCACATCATATCACCGTTAAGCATGATGCGTGACGTCAGTTGAGCAGGAAGTCGTGGAAAAGCGGGTGAAGAATAACTCTTCTGCTCTGATGGCGGGGTGCCTGCTAGTACAGTGATAAGCTGTGTACAATTTCAGCAGCTGTTCTCCCATTGGTGAGGACACTTACTGAAACATACTAACGTCAAAAGCCCATTATAGCCTAGAACTATTCCCTGAAGAAAAGCAACAATTATAGCAAATCAGTTATCATCCCTGTTGTTCATAACCATTGCAACCGTTTTCTGACTTTTCCAGAGAAAACGAAATTATTCATACTACGGTATACACACACACACACACACACACACACACACACACACACACACACACACACACACACACAATATATATAATATATATATATATATATATATATATATATATATATATATATATACATATATATGTATGTAAAATTAGAGTTAACACGCCACTCAGAATGCTAAAAGTGCTCAACCAAGTAGGGAGCGAAGTTTTAACTTTTCCATTTTAAAATCTTATTTTAAACTGGTATATATACTGACTTCCATAAAAAACGCGAAAATTTGAAAGGCTATTTTTCGGGTGAAAAGGGGTGAATATACAATATTGAACCATTGTGGCAAGTTGTTTGGGTCCAAGACTCACGTGCAGTGAAAAAATTGTGTGAGCAACACATCATTCCCGGCATTGGAGGGTCAACAAAAATGGCAAACTGGTTGCTGCATGTGAGGCACGTGCACACCATGCAGAGCAAAGTTAACCAGCGACAAGTACGCAGGCATGCAGCCTTTATAAAGCCGCGCTACAAGGTTCAGGTAACGACTTGCCGTCTGAGCGCTACAGAGATGCCAAGACTACGAGCAGAGAAACGCAATCGTGCCCAAGGCCATCTGGAGGCTGGTGTGGATGCCAGGCAGGTCGCCAACATCTTTAACGTCCACATCTCAGCCATCTATCGTCTGCAGCACCGCATGCGAGTCACTGGTACCACTGATGATCGTCCCCGGCCAGGCCGTCCTTGGGTCACCACACAAAGAGAGGATCGCCATCTTGTTCGAACCCATCTGCAGGACAGGCGGCAAACAGCCGCTAACACTGCTCGACAGGTGCCTGGGAATCTCCAGCAACGAATCAGCCTCAACACTGTGCGGCGGCGTCTTCAGGAGAACGGGCTGGCATGTAGGCGTCCTCACAGAGGTCCGGTACTGACACCAAGACACCGGCAGGACAGGCTGCAGTGGGCACAAGCCCGAATCAACTGGCGCAGGCAGCAGTGGGGACGCATACTGTTCTCAGATGAGAGCCGTTTTTGTATTGACATGGCTGACGGTCGTGTCAGAATATGGCGTCGACCTGGTGAACGCTATGCTGACTCCTGTGTGGTAGAGCGGAACCCCTAGGGAGGCCCAAACGTTATGATATGGGGTGCAATTGGCATTAACAACGCCATAGGACCAGTCATCTTTCAGAACATTGGTCCTGTTCGCGGACAGGGTGTCAATGCACAGCGCTACATCAACCAGGTGCTCAGACCCCATGTCGATCCTTTTTTTGCGCAACACCCAAACTGGACATTCCAACAGGACAATGCAAGACCACACACCGCCAGGGCCACCCAGCAATTTCTTCAGCATAACAACGTCAATGTGCTGCCCTGGCCAGCCCTCAGTCCCGATTTAAACCCAATGGAACATTTTTGGGATGAACTTGGCAGACGGTTGGACCTCCTGTGTCCACGACCAGCAACAGCGGCTCAACTTCACCAGGCCATCGTCCATGTGTGGGCTGGTGTGCCAAGGGGACGCATCAACCACCTGGTCCACTCAATGAGCCGCAGGTGTCAAGCAGTTGTCAACGCAAATGGTGGCCACACACGGTATTAGGACTTCAAGCTGGTTTGTCACGTGACCTTGGATTTTCCACACAAAAGACATATTGCTGATGACATTTTCACACATTACCAGTGTAATGAATCAAATCACGTTGAATTCTCGCTTCCACTCTGTACAATTGTGACCAATAAAATTCAACCCCTACCTTCAGCTTGTTTTGTTTTCGCGTTTTTTATGGAAGTCAGTATATATATATATATATATATATATATATATATATATATATATATATATATATATATATATATATATATATATATATATATATATATATATATATATATATATATATATATCCTGCAAAGATTCAACAGCCACAAAGATATGTGTAGTCGTTTTCATTGTTGTACGAGAGTTTGACATACAGAATTCAACTTCTGCGTTGATCAGGTAATGCTGGTTATAGCCTGGCCGATCGCAAAGGGCCATATTAGGGCTGTCTGCTGCATGGGTATCAAAGTTTGTGGGTTTATTAGTTAGTGTATGCTGGAATTGCCACACTCTCCTGCCAAACCTCGAACAGTCAAATAGTTGACAAGTCAAAACTTTCACAAAAGATGTTGCTGAAAGATCAGTGCCACACAGAGAGAGTCACGATAAGCTCAGTACCAGGGAGTGACGGCGTGACTCTCACGAAGACCACCTGAACAAGCAGTACATTAAGAACAGTACATCAATAGCAGAAGCCACCATGGTCAGCAGGAATGGTCAGGAATGGCCACTGTAGCCTGGCGTTACATCAGCCAAGTCAGCCAAGGTCAGAATCCACGGGTCAGCGTCGATGGTGGTCGCAGGCGGCCGGGGACAGTATGAATGCCCACCAGAATAGGGAGAGCAGAGGATTTAGGACGAGTGGCCAGGAGGCTCGTCACAAGTCTGTGAAGGTCAATCAGTGAAGATCTTGACGATGGCCTGCCAGGCCCAAGCCCATTCCCCCAGGGAGATTATCTTCCAGAACCTTAGTCCAGACTGACAAGAGACCACACGCTGTCACTGATCCTCCAAACAATCCCCAGACAGCCAGGACAACCGTGCATGGACACACAGATGCCACTTCCAGTATCACCATAATGTTGATACTAGATCTAATGTTGAAGGCATCTGACCAAGACTACCAACATATACGTGAACCAACCGTCAATGACTGAAGAAGTTATCTTATTGGTATATATTGACGAGATAATTTTCTGTGAAGTGATTCGCAAACCTCACCAGAAACACACGTGCACTATACCCATAGCTCACACATGCACGGACACGTATGAGTTAACGTGGAACTGTGGTCACAGTCAGCCACTCTGCAATGCTTGAAACATACTGATACTGTAAATAGGGAAAGAGCAACCGGAAATTCTATGCATTCCACTGCCTGTACCTCTTCCTTAGTTCCAAAAACAAACTTTGCCTCTACCCAAATGGAATAGAACAGCCAAGCCCTTCAGTCACCTTGACTTCAAACCAGAATAGTTTAGTTTGGTGGCTGTGGCTCTGTTTGTTGCCAGCAACATTACTGCTTCTTTTTGTCGAAACTTGATCAGGGTCACCAACAGACATTGTCAATGCCTCAGATACATTCCATTAATCCTCTCATTGCCACAGTAGCCACATGGCTGCTGCAATAAGAATGCCACAGGGGCTGTTTAGAACCAAAAGCATTGTCTGATTTAGTTTTTGCATGTGTGCGAATGTGTGTTTTCTTTTGAGCTTGTCTCTCATATTTGGATACTACGTAGAATGACTTGTTTGCAATCAGCTTTTATATGGTGTAAAAATGATCGAAAAGGTTCAGTGATTTAAGAGTAATAGCCTTGTGAATCTGGTACTCCATGGTAGCACTGCCGCGCTGCTGGTTTTCAGCAATTAGATAGCTGGAGATGAAAGGGTTAAAATCCAAGTACGTCAGCATGTGATTCCAACTGCTGTAGAAGTTCGGTTTCTTTGGATTTTCTCCTCTTCTCCATCAAAGTATTGAACGTGTACATAAAGGGATTGATAGCAGAGTTCAAAGGTAAAATGAATATAGCAAGGGCCACATTCACTTCCCCAGGGATGGGAGTGCCAGCTAATGCTAGAGTTCCACACAGTCCAACGGGAAACCAGCACAAAAATCTGTTACTGCAACACTCATCAGCCGCCGGGCTATGGTCATGTCCTGTGACATTTTGCTGGAATTAGTTTTTAAAGCATTGTTCTGCACAGACCAATAGATGAAGATCTGACCGGCAAATATAAGTAAAAACATAACAAAATTGAGAATGATCAGAATACCAACGGAATACAGTTTCCCCTTGAATTCCTGCCTTGTAACTGGTAGAGGAATACATATGCCTGTCTGGCTGTAAAATTCCCAATGCGATGTCACCGGAAGTAAGGGCAAAAAGGCAAGAAACCAACCAATAATCCAAGTGAGCAGGCAAGCCACTGTTGCTGATGTTTTCGCAAACCTCACCGTGCTGAACGGAAAGCGTAGAACAATAAAACGATCTAGAGTGATAAACCAGATGATCAGAGCTGACGTCTCACTGGACAACAGAGACAGAAAACCGGCCACCTTACAGGTCACGCTGTTTTTCCATGTGTCATCATAATGGAGGTATCTACCACGGAACCGTTCATCTGCCACTCCTAGAATGGTGATATAGACACCCATCAGAAAGTCAGATATGTTAAGATTAGCGACAAACACAGTGAATCCACTTCCAGAAGCCCTATGTCTTGCCAACAAACGTGCACAGAAGCAGAAAATGTTACCAGTCAGAGACAGACAAGCTATCAGCCACAGAAACACACGGTACGTCCATGACTGCAGTAAGTCTTCACACGATGAAATCTCGTCTTGAGGGGAGTGGCAAAAACTTCTATCAAAGGCAGTTGGGAGAATCTCACTGCAGCACAGCTTATAATTTTCTGTGTGTACAGAACGTAATCGGGAAAGATGGGTGAAAATGTCTGCTGGAAACGTTTTCACCGGACTACCGTCCATGTACAGTTCTGTCAGATGAGGCATGGACTGTAAAGTGCTTGGCAAAGTGTGAACAGATGTGGAATTTATGTACAGTTTCTGTATGCGAGAAAAGGAAGAGAAAAGTTGAGCGTCAAACAGTGTGAGTGTGGTATGTGACAGGTCTATGGCTGTCAGTCTGGTCTGCTGGACACCCGAGGACTGGTCCATGAAGAGTGACGTCATAGGGTTCTTGGACAGTGACAATGTTTCCAGATTTTCCAACTGAAGTAAAGGTGTCAAAGTAACCTGCTTCAGCTGGTTATCACTGAGGTCAAGGACTTTCAAATTGACCAGGGTCATGTTAGGTATGTGAGTTAGAGAACACTGGGCAAGGACCAGATGGATCAGATAGGTGTTGTGCCTGACATCAGACAGTGTCATGCCAGAACCTGTGGCGTCCAGGGAACGCAGGTCAGGATAGCGTACTGCAGTGAATAGATGGGCACACGGAAATGTGTGACCTTGACACTGACAGTCAAGGGGGCAGGGCATGTCACACAGTAGTTCATCATCATGCAGTGGACAGGCAGACCAGCCGTCACATAAATGATCACTGTGCACACATATAATAGAAGTCCTACATCGAAAAAATCCTGGACATGTCATGTCCTCACATCCCTCTTCATCCTGGTGGTCAATACAGTCGTACATTCCATTGCATCGTGTGTAGACAGGCAGACAGTCTTTCAAGTCACCAGGACAACGATAGTGGCTGTCAGGACAGGACTCGTTGGAATTCATTGGGGTTGAGGTGAACAGCAGATTGCTGTTGAAATTGATCAGAGCAGGGGATGGAAAATATGAGTAATATATTAACAGATTATTCACTTTTCCGCAATCATTTTCATCTGATTCATCCCAGCAGTGACGTCGTTGATCACACACCTTGTCGTAAGTCACACACTGTCCACGGGAACACTTAAACGTGCTTAGACAAGGGTAATGGCGACAAAATGATTCGTCGCTCATATCTTGACACTCGGCTACAAAGTTGCACTCCAGGGTGTAGGATAATGTAATAGCAACACCACTGCACGTAAATAAAGGAAATAAAGTGGTATCGTGACTTTCTGAATCATGTTTCGTGCCTGTGTTTTGCACTTGGTAAGAAAAATTGC
>CM031600.1:78073596-78076096 GCA_018398815.1 Conus ventricosus
GCGGTGCCCAGAATTTGTCGGTACAGGCATCCATCTGAAGAAAAAACATAAGAGGAGAGAATGAACATGATGAATTGTATGACTTTTTCAGTGGACGGTGTGCGGATGTGCTGTAAGTTTGAAGTTTGCAGGAAGTGGTGGAGAGCAGTTTTCAAGTCTGATTGAGAGGTGTTAGGGTACAGGCTGACGACATCTATAGTGACTAATTGTAGCCCCTTTTGGAATGGAACAAAGTCTCTGTTCTACTGTTCTAGAGTACGGAGAAAATGAGTGGTATCTTCGATCCAGACTGGGAGAGTGGTAACAAAATTCTGCAAAAACTAGTCCATAAGTTTAGAATTTTTTTTCCGTGAGTCCATGTTACAGATGGTGTGGTGCTGCATGTACTACTGTCTGACTGTACCTCTGAAAAGTTTGGATGCGTGTAACGATTATTCCCTACCCACACCCACACCAAACGTACATGGACAGCCAGGCAACACACAAGTTAACTGCCTGAACCATCAAGAGAGACAACTGATTGACACTGATGATCCTTTCCTCCTGTATTCTCCCCTGGGTGGCTATACTGACTACATGTCACTTCAAGCACACAAAATTTATTTACAGCCGATCATCTCACAATTACATCAACACGGTGACATCATTAAAACACACAAATTAAGAAAAAAGTGCAAAAGAGGCATGTATGAACAAAACAATCTTTTTTTTCAAATGCGGCCAACTATTGGTGACGACAAAGTTGAAGACACCAACGCATTAGGATTACCACAAAAATGAGGACGACAACAAAATTCCCGGCAGTGCTACCAACTGCCCATCACTGGACCGCTAACAACCCTTGAGGGGCATCACGGAAGGCGCCACACTTGTGCCAATACTTAATGCTGACTGCCCGAGGCTCGACTCGTTGATCTCCCCTCCTCACATCTCACGCTCATGCACCAGGGTGGGTGGCTGGTGCTCATCACAGCCCCGCCCTGGTACAAACAGGGCAGCTGTTGAACACCCGATACCTCACCGGGCACCCGACAATTCACAGAGCGCCTGGGTGAGTGGGCGGATTCTGCTGCCTCACCCGTGTACAATCAGGGGTCGACGGGACCTCAGCTGCCGGAGATGCTCTTAGGGCACGTATCTGTATGCGAACAGGTCAACAGGTATTCAGGAGCAATGAAGGTCTGCAGGGGCCACCGGAAAACAGGACTGGATCAGCAACTGATGGGAGTTACCACTGGACTGTGGCTAGGGAAGGCCGGGTTGCAGGGACTTGGGTGTAGAGTCCGCCTCTGGTAGCAGGCCTTTCACACTGCTGTGGGCACTTTGGCTCGGTGCCTCCAGCTCTCTGAAAACACATCACCCCTTATGTGACATTGTCCCACGAGAAACTGCTACGTGTATCACGGTATATCGCCATCATGACTACCATACTACCCCCCCCTCTAGAATACGCTGCATAACTCCATAATTGCACATCAGTCTCAAGAACTGTCCCATGGAATTCCTTCTCTTGGTGGGGCCAGACCCCACACTCACTGACAACACAGTGCATGGCCCTTTTCCATCATCAGATCTTTTTCTTCTCAGTCAGGAAAACCCTGCCTGAGTATACAAATTTAGAGCTATCCATCGGGTCAACTCCCTTGCCCAATGTTCAAAGACTTACAACCACAATATATCACTGTTGCACATACCATCGCCTCAATCCTATGCTTGCCATGAATGGGATGAACAATGGATATCAAACCCTAATAGCTCTCTCTCTTCTCTCTCTCTCTCTCTCTCTCTCTCTCTCCCCTCTCTCTCTCTCTCTCTCTCTCTCTATATATATATATATATATATAGAGAGAGAGAGAGGGGAGAGAGAGAGCCATCCACTGACCTGGCCACAACCATATGACACCGACCCACCTTTCTTCAAAAGGGCGGCCAAACTAATCCTCAAAGTGTCAGCTATTCACTAGTCCTGTGTCAGTCTGTATGTCTGTCTGTTGCGCATCATCACGTCCACAGCACATATAATAAAATAATCAATCAATAGACTCCATATATATATATAATATATTATGTCTTAGAGCAAGCTTTGTTTATAATTCAATATTTCTTGCAGTCATTGCAACACCAAGCTGCTCTGTAAGTTGCTGGCATGGTGCTCGGTACTTGTCCTTGGAATTTATTAGTTTGTTGGTAGTGGTAGATGATGATTCTGCCTAACTAACAGTATGTGCTTGAGTGGGTGAATGGGGATTTTCTTTAGCTTCTTAGATGGCACCTTTGGTTGTTTTTTTGAAAACTCAACAAACATACTACGGTATTGCACACCAGCCTTTTCTGGGATTGCATTTTTCTTAAAACTGAAAAGGCAGAGGAGTCAAATTACCACTTTCCGCGGTCACTGAGGAGAAACAACCAAGTTTCGAAATATTGGTATATGACCAGGAGTTATATGTTAGTGAGTTTCCCTCCCTATTGGAGGATGTCTCCCCTTGGAGATATAAGC
>CM031600.1:78089422-78094422 GCA_018398815.1 Conus ventricosus
CTTTATTCAAGTGTATAAAGGCAGTGCCTGTCTTGAATAAAAGTTACTCTGTGTTAGGTTTCCTTATGGGAGCAAGAGTTACCCTACTTGTTTACTGTTTATTATCATAAAAGATGAGGACGAAGTGGTTACATAGAACAAAAATAAAGGATAGCAATGAATTATAGGACAGTAACTATGAAAAATTAGAGAAAATAACTAAAGTAATCTAACTTACGATTATGATTATAAAATGTTCTTTAATGGACTTTGCAAAAGATTACTCGTTAATTTAACAAAAGAAACAACTGTCAACGAATCTAAAAAGTCAAACACATTAACACGCCCAGTGTCAGCACTTGGTATAACACACATTCAAAAAGGGTTTCATTAGTTCACAATCAAAAATCACATGTTGAACTGAAAGATCCCCACGACATACACACTTAACAGTCTGGCAATACTTGGTTCGTAGGGAATTACTTAAAAGTCTAAAAGTCAGGTTTGAAACCGGTCGGCTAATCGACACAAAGTTTGACAGAGTTTGCTGACGAGGTTTTGATGAGGAACTGTATTGACTCAAGAAATTCCTCTCGATTATATGACTAATTTCCTTGTATGACAAAGGACAATCAACCTTAATACTACCAAATACATTCTTTGCTCCCCTTTTTGCTGCTCTATCTGCTCAATCGTTAAAAACGAAGGAGGTGTGCGATGGAACCAAGAAATACAACATTAGTACCTTTCATGTAAAGACAGTGCAAACATGTACTTAATCTCAAATATAATTCATCCCTCGTGTATTTTCAAAACAATGCAAACTTTTTAATACTGACTGTGATTCAACACAAAACAACATATTAAATATTGAGACTGGCAAGGAAATTGAATAATTTAATGCCATCAGACAGCAACTAGTTCAGCTGTAAATATGGAATGACCCTTACCTAAATAATAATATTTTTCAGCTTTGAAATCTGGAATTACAAAGCCAGATCCCGCACTACCATCATCAAGAACTGAGCCGTCAGTGTATTACTTTCAAATAGTTAGTAAACTTTTCTTCCATGTCAATTTTGACAGATGCTGCCAACACATGCGGCGAAATCGCTTTATTTAGATCAGAAGAAAAAATGTTAACTATTACTTCCGTTAGTTCCCAAGGGTGGGGTACCAGCGGAACCAGTAGGCAGGTATTACCTCGTGTGGGTTAATCTTTGATGAATTAATTTTCTGTGCATTTTTCGAAAAATCAATGTTGGATCTTGTATTTAACCTCTTCAAGGTCGTCCACAGCAATCCGTCTCACTACATATTTTACAGAACTTATTTTCCTTTCTTCATCAAGTGGCAAAAGGCCTATCTTATAAGCTTCAGAGGACTTAGTGTGCACAGGTACACCCAGGGCCAACTTTACAGCTTTACTGTCAATTCTTTGAAGTTTCTTTAAATGCGATCGCAGAGCAGAAAAAGAATACTTCCTGTCCGTAAGTCAATCTTGATCGTACAAGGCTGGTTGCTGCAACAAAACTTTGGGATCCTGTCCCCACGGAGAGTGACTGACAATTTTTTAAGAAAATATCAAACTTTTAACTGCTTTAGTAACAATTGAGTCAATATGGTTTTTCCAGTTTAATTTTGGTGTGTGTGTGTGTGTGTGTGTGTGTGTGTGTGTGTGTGTGTGTGTGTGTGTGTGTGGCATACGTGTATGTATATGCGCGCGCGCACACACACACACACACACACACACACACACACACACACACACACACACACACACACACACACAAACACACACACACAAACACACTATCTGCTTCCCATCCAACATCCACACGGCACTGTATCTTTACAGGTACATCCAATGTAAAACTACTGAAAATTTGAGTATCCCAGTAAAAGCTCAGTATTCGAATAGGCCGAAAGCCCACCTAAATCCTATTGCTTGTCTTTGACTGTCTTTTCGGCAAAACCACTAACTTCTTTACCATTTTGAGAGTGGTTCCATGCCATCCTATTTTTAAAAAGAAAAAAAAAAGACAGGAGGCAAAGAAGATCTACTATACGATCATTTTTTTGGGAAAAGATTTAAAGAACAAAAAAAAAAAAAAGTAGGTAGTCAAGGAGTAGGTCCGTGGGGGGTTTGAGTGTAAAATCATCTCTGACAATACGATAACCCACAGTCCAGTTCGGACCACCTAAATACATAAACGAGGAATAGATATATATAACTGACAAAGCTTTAATATATACTAAAGCCAGCCTTAGAAAAATTGCACATAATAAAATACACCAAATTTACTTTTGGAAGACCAAATAACACTTTTCGATTCTTCAATTCACGTAATTATATATGCTTTACATTTTTCATTAATACAAAAGCGCGTAGCTTTTTAGTTTACACGTTAAAGCTGTATTTGATGAGAAGAGATGGCAGATTATGCTTTTGTGTCATGCTATGGCCGTCTTTAACGGTCTATTTACTTGTAACGGGAATTTCCAATTTCTCAAAAGCGAGTCACGTGACTATAGACTGCGGAAGAACAAATAACACTTTTCGATTCTTCAATTCACGTAATTGTGTATGCTTTACATTTTTCATTAATACAAACGCGCGCTGCCTTTTAGTTTACACCTTAAAGCTGTATTTGATGAGACGAGTCGGCCAGATTATGCTTTTGTGTCTTGCTATGGCCGTCCTAAACGGTCTATTTTCTTGTAACGGAAATTTCCTATTTCTCAAAGCGAGTCATGTGACTATATAATTATGAACAGTAAATAAGTGGGGAAACGTTTGCTCCCATAAGAAAACCTAACACAGAGTAACTTTCATTCAAGACTGGCACTGCCTTTTAAACTTGAATAAAGTCAGACAAATACATAGACGAACAATCTAATAGTGGGGGAAAAAACAAGCGTAGGCCAACAACTGAACTGTCTTCATAGTAATGACTTGGCAAAGTTTTGGAGGGGGGGGGGGGGGGGGGGGGGGGGTTGAAGATGGAGAGAGAAACTGGGAACATGAAATTAAGAAAATATATTACAGATATGAAAACTCTTCACTAGCTGCATAAGGGAACCATCGCAATCCCTTTGAAGGCAGATTTATTTGTATTGCCTGCTCCGAGGCCTTTCGTCCGCTGGGTCGGAACTCATCAGGGAGACACGGCTGGTTGTGTCTGCGCTCCTGGCGTCAAATAGAGTCACACCACAGTTCATAATACTGTGGTGTTTTCACCACCAAGGGTGCAAAAAAGAATCCAATAGCACCCCCAAATAGCATCTCCCTTGCATCTTTGGGTGGATCCTCAAGCGTAGGCTCAAAGATTGTCCCTACATTTTATATATTTGCATAATGTCTTTAGTTTTTCAGCAACTATTTTCCTCCCCACACTTTCGTTTGGTTTCATTCACTACCCTTCACTGGCTGCTTTGGGGTGCTATTGGATTCTTTTTTGCACCCTTGGTGGTTGAGACACCACAGTATTATGAACTATGGTGTGTCTCTATTTGACGCTAGGAGCGCAACACAACCAGCCGTGTCTCCCTGATGAGTTCCGACCCAGCGGACGAAAGGCCTCGGAGCAGGCAATACAATATATCTGCCTTCAAAACGGATTGCGATGGTTCCCTTATGCAGCTAGTGAAGAGTTTTCATAATTGCGATGGTTTCCTTATGCAGCTAGTGAAGAGTTTTCATATCTGTAATATATTTTCTTAATGTCATGTTCCAGTTTCTTCATCTTCAACCCCCCCCCCCCCTCCTCCTCCTTAAGTCCAAAACTTTGCCAAGTCATTACTATGAAGACAGTTCAGTTGTTGGTCTACGCTTGTTTTTCCCCCACTATTAGATTGTTCGTCTATGTATTTGTCTGACTTTATTCAAGTTTAAAGGCTGTGCCAGTCTTGAATAAAAGTTACTCTGTGTTAGTTTTCTTATGGGAGCAAACGTTACCCAACTTGTTTACTGTTTACTGTTCCCCTGCCTCATTTCATTTCATTTCCTACATAATTATGGCTTGGAAAGGGGCAGATTACACTAAGCGCGCGTGCTTATGTATGTGTGTGCATGTGAGTGTTATTGACTAAGTGGGGCGTGACAGTTTGTGCGCGTGCGTGCGTGCGTGCATGTGTGTGTTTATCTAGAATAACATCGACCCAGGTTGAAATGAAACAGATTCTAGTATCTCTTTTAAGTAGGGGAGTGTGGGGGTGAATGAACGAAAAATGCCGTTAAGCGTAATAGCTACTGAGACTTGTTGTTGTTATTGTTGTTGTTGGTATTGTTGTGGTGTGGGGGTGTTTAACAATGTATGGAACCAGACCTATTGGTGGAGTGGGTCGTTTTCTTTTTCCTGCGTTCTATTCATGGTATGCTGAGGGACGAGAAACTAAAACAATACCGTATGTTAGGAGCACCTCGTCCTTTTCTTCGTCTTCTTCTTCTTCTGCTGCTGCTGCTGCTGCCGCTGTTTCTGACCATGGCTGGTCACTGTTCAGCTGTTTTTAACTTAGCCCGGGGTTCGAAGTGGGTTGGCACCATTGCCCTCTAGGGTTTTTTTCCCACTTAAACCGAGTCACCTTTCCTTTATCTTCATTCCTATCAAATGTGCACACACACACAACACCACACACACACACACACACACACACACACACACACACACACACACACACACTGGTCTCTTATTGACACCAATATGGCGGGTGTTGGGTTTGTAATACCTGGATAAAAGAAAGAAAAATCGTTTCATATTGGTGCAGGTCATTCTGTTTTCACTGCAGAACTGGTGGCCATTCTCATGGCTCTGCGATACATTGTTAATCTTCCTATGGTTATATTTCCAATACTTTTTTGTGTTGACTCTAAGTCTGTCTTACTTACACTGAAATCCATGAAGTCTAGAGACAGATGTGACTTAGTAATTGAAATTAATCATCTCATACATTTTCTAATTCAAAAGGGTTCCAGTGTAACATTTACTTGGGTTCCATCAACATTGTGGTGTTTATGGAAA
>CM031600.1:78111166-78153666 GCA_018398815.1 Conus ventricosus
TGGTCCATGTTAAGGGTGTGGTCTGATGTACTACTGTCTGACTGTACCTCAAAGTTTGATCGTTAACGATTATCCCTACCACACCCACAAAACGTACATGGACAGCCAGGCAACACACAAGTTAACTGCCTGAACCATCAAGAGAGACAACTGATTGACACTGATGATCCTTTCCTCCTGTATTCTCCCCTGGGTGGCTATACTGACTACATGTCACTTCAAGCACACAAAATTTATTTACAGCCGATCATCTCACAATTACATCAACACGGTGACATCATTAAACACACAAATTAAGAAAAAAGTGCAAAAGAGGCATGTATGAACAAAACAATCTTTTTTTCAAATGCGGCCAACTATTGGTGACGACAAAGTTGAAGACACCAACGCATTAGGATTACCACAAAAAGAGGACGACAACAAAATTCCCGGCAGTGCTACCAACTGCCCATCACTGGACCGCTAACAACCCTTGAGGGGCATCACGGAAGGCGCCACACTTGTGCCAATACTTAATGCTGACTGCCCGAGCTCGACTCGTTGATCTCCCCTCCTCACATCTCACGCTCATGCACCAGGGTGGGTGGCTGGTGCTCATCACAGCCCCGCCCTGGTACAAACAGGGCAGCTGTTGAACACCCGATACCTCACCGGGCACCCGACAATTCACAGAGCGCCTGGGTGAGTGGGCGGATTCTGCTGCCTCACCCGTGTACAATCAGGGGTCGACGGGACCTCAGCTGCCGGAGATGCTCTTAGGGCACGTATCTGTATGCGAACAGGTCAACAGTATTCAGGAGCAATGAAGGTCTGCAGGGGCCACCGGAAAACAGGACTGGATCAGCAACTGATGGGAGTTACCACTGGACTGTGGCTAGGGAAGGCCGGTTGCAGGGACTTGGGTGTAGAGTCCGCCTCTGGTAGCAGGCCTTTCACACTGCTGTGGGCACTTTGGCTCGGTGCCCCAGCTCTCTGAAAACACATCACCCTTATGTGACATTGTCCCACGAGAAACTGCTACGTGTATCACGGTATATCGCCATCATGACTACCATACTACCCCCCCTCTAGAATACGCTGCATAACTCCATAATTGCACATCAGTCTCAAGAACTGTCCCATGGAATTCCTTCTCTTGGTGGGGCAGACCCCACACTCACTGACAACACAGTGCATGGCCCTTTTCCATCATCAGATCTTTTTCTTCTCAGTCAGGAAAACCCTGCCTGAGTATACAAATTTAGAGCTATCCTCGGGTCAACTCCCATTGCCCAATGTTTCAAAGGCCCTTTCAACCCCCAATATAACACTGTTGGGAATACCATCGCCTTTCAATCCTTGCTTGCCATGAAAAGGGAAAGAACAATGGATTTTCAAAAACCCCCAATGCTCTCTCACCCCCCTTTTTCTTTTCTCTCTCTCTTCTCTTCTCCCCCTCACCCCCTCTCTCTTTTCTCTCTCTCTATATATATATATATAAATGGAGAGAGAGAGAGAGAGAGGAAACCATCCCCTGACCTGGGGCCCCAAACCAAAATGACACCGACCCACCTTTTTTCAAAAAAAGGGGGCCAAACCTTTCCTTTGTGTCAGCTATTTTCCCAGTCCCTTTTCAGTCCCGTATGTCGTCTGTTGCGCATCATTTAGTCCCCAGCACATTAATAAAATAATCAAAAAAAAAGACCCATTTTTATATATATAAATTTTGTCTTAAGCAAGCTTTTTTTTATAAATTCAATATTTTTTTGCAGTCATTGCAACAAACCCAAACGCCCCTGTAAGGAGCTGGCTTTGGGGCCCCGGTACTTTTCCCCTTTTGGGAAATTTAAATTTGTTTTTTTGGTATTTGGGAGATTTATTATTCTGCCTTAAATAACAGTATGTGCTTTGGGGGTGAATGGGGGTTTTTTTTAGCTTCTTAATGGCAAACCCTTTGGTTTTTTTTTGGGAAAAATCAAAAAACATTACGGTTTTTTGCCCAACCCGCCTTTTTTGGGATTGCATTTTTCTTAAAAATGAAAAGGGAGAGGATCCCCAAAAAACCACTTTCCGCCCGGGCACTGAGGAGAAACAACCAAGTTTTTGAAAAAATTGGAAAATGCCCCCCCGGTTTTTAAAAATTAAATGGGGTTTTTCCCCCCCTAAAGGGGGTGCTCCCCCTTGGAGAATTAAGTTGCTGGAAAGGGGAACCTTTTAGAAAACATTTTTTTTTTATTTTTCCCCCCTTCACCCCTAAGCACATACTGTTAGTTAGGCAGAATCTTTACTACCACTGCGTAAGTGCGTTTTCCCCCTATTTTTTTCATTTTAAAAACCTAAGAGAAGCTTTGTTTATAATTCAAAATTTTTGCAGGGCATTGCCAAAACCAAGCTGTCTGGGAAATTTCGGAAAGGTGTCGGTCCTTTTCCTTGGGAAAATTTTTTTAGTTTCTTTTTTTTTTAGGGCCCTTTCGGGGGTTCATTTTCCCAAAAACCCGGGGCCCCCGCACTTGTGTCTTAGAGGATAACTTTTTATATTTTTTTAAATTTTCACACAAAAAATAGTTGTTTTTCTCTTTTTTGATTTTCTTTTCCTTTTTTAGTGGCCCCTTTGGTTGGGGTTTTTTTAAAAAAATCAACAAAATTTTACGGTATTGAAAACCCGCCTTTTCTGGGGGTTGATTTTTCTTAAAACTGAAAAAGGGAGAGGAGGGCAAATTACCCCTTTCCCCAGCCCGGGAGAAACAAACCCAAATTTCGGAAAAATCGGGGATTTTGACCAGGAGTTATAAGTTTGGAGTTTCCCCCCCCTTTTGGGGATTCTCCCCCCGGAGAAAATAAGCTTTCTGAAGGGTCATTTTGAAAGCATTTATTTTATTTTTTTCATACAAAACCCCCTCAACCATAAGTTAGTTTGGCAGAATCATCATCAACCATGGCGGGTCTGAAGCGTCTTTTCCCCCTTTTCTTTCAAAGACTAAGAGCCCGCTTTGTTTTTAAAATTTAATAAATTTTTTGCCGTCATTGCAACACCCAAACTGCTCTGTAAAATTGCTGGGAAAGGTTTCTCGGTACTTATCCTTTGGGATTTATTAGTTTCCTTTTATTTTTGTCCCTTGCGGATTCATTCCAAAACTGGCCCCCCCGCACTTGTGTCTTAGGGTATCCTTTTTTTTATTTTTTAAATTTTCCCGAAAATGTAGTTTTTTGCTCTTTTATGATTTTTTTAGCTTTTGATGGCCCCCCTTTTGGGTTGGGTTTTTTTAAAAAATCAAAAACATACCAAAAAGTTTTGCCCCCCCCCCTTTTTGGGGATTTCAAATTTTTCTTAAAAATGCAAAGGCAGAGGAGTCAAAAATTTCCCCTTTCCCCTGGTTTCCCCAGGGAAACAACCCCAAATTTGATAAACGGTATATGACCCGGAGTTATTATTTGGATTTACCCCCCTAAGGGGGGATGTCCCCCCCTTGGGAAAATAAGTTTCTTTAAGGTCATTTGAAAAACAATTATTTTTTTTTCCCCAAACCCCCCACTCTACAAAAACTGTTATTGGCCGAACAAACATCTCCACGCAGATATGAAGCGTATCTTTTCCCTATTTCTTTAATCTAAGACATAAAGGAAAACTTTTTTTATAATTTTAATTTATTATATTAAAAAAATAAATATATATTTAAAAAATATATATATTAAAATTTGTACAATAAGGGTATATCTATCCTGCTTTTATATTCCTATATATATATTAAAATATATATAATTTTAAATATTATAAAAATATTTTTATTGTAAAAAAGCAAAGCATATATCTATCCATGTTATATTTCAAAATATATAAATTTTATATATATAAATATATTATAAAAATATTAAAAATATATATATATATAAGCAAGTGTGTGGTGGGTGTTCATGGTGGTGGATTACTTGCATTTTATTTTATGCATGTTTTATTTAGTACAACGTACGTTCACATCTCTTCTCTCTCCCGTCTGTCTGACCGTATGGGATAATTATGTATGGGATGTTGTATCTATTTTACTACATGCTGCACTCTCTCTCCCCTCTCTGTTCCTCTCTCTCTCTTCCCCCTCTCTTTTCTGCTGTGTGCATGCGCCCGCACGTGGCATGCCCTGTATATTTTTGGGGTGTGTTTTGTGTGTGTGTGTGTGTGTGTGTGGGGTTTTTTGTGTGTTTGTGTCGGCGGCGCTCCTTTTGTTTTTGGGGTGTGTGTGTGTGTGTGGTGTGTATCCCGGGGTGTGTATCTGTGGTTATTCGTTTGGGGTGTGGTGTTGGGGGTGGGGTGTGTGTGGGTTTTGTGTGTGGTTTTACTGTGTGGGTGGTAAAATTTGATAGGAATGAAGATAAAAAAAAAGGTGACCGGTTTGTGGGAAAAAAAAACCCCCTAAGGGGGAAAGGCGCCCAAACCCCTAACCAACCCCGGTTTCAAAATTTAAAAAGGCTTTAACAGCGCCAGCCATGGGGGCCCCGAAACCGCGGCCCAGCCAGCAGCAGCAGCAAACAGAAAAAGAAGCCCAAGAAAAAGGGCGAGGTGCTCCCAACAAACGGTATTGTTTTTTGTTTTCTCGGCCCCCCAGCCTACCCTGAATAGAACCGCAGGAAAAAAAAAAACGACCCCCCTTTCCCCGAAAAGGCTGGTTCCATCATTGTTTTTAAAACCCCACCCCCACCAAACCCCCCCCCCAAACAACAACCCAAAAACAACACAACCCAAAAACCAAAAATAACAAAAAGTTTTAGCTATTCCCCTCCCCGGGTTTTTTCCTTCCCCCCACACTCCCCCCCCTTAAAAGAGATACTAGAAACCCGTTTTTAAATTTAACCGGGGTCGATGTTTTCTAGAAAAGCGCACCACACACACCACACCAACACACACACACCACACACACACACACACACACCACACATACGACACCACGCACCAGCACCACCACAAACTTTCACCCCACTTACAATCACTACAACACACACATACATACCACGCCCCGTTTAGTGTAATTTGCCCTTTGCAAGCAGTCTTAGTCCTTGGGGTTTGGAAAAAAGGGAAAATTCCCTTTACAAAAAAAAAGCCGTAAGAATGTAAAAAGCGGGTTCAAGCTCCCATCTTATCTTGTAAAAAACCCCCTTTTTCACAAACAAATCACGCCCCTTCCATATCACTTTGGCCAAAAATTCCCCTGTTTTACAACCAAACTTAACAGCAAAATGAAAAAACGACGAATCGTTTTTTTAAAAATGGGGGGGGGGGGGGGGGGGTGGGGGGGGGGGGGGGGGGGGGGGGGGGGTTACGTGCAAGATAAGATGGGGCATCGTAAACCCGCATATTTAATTCTCTCCCCATGAAATAAAAATCTAATGGTTTACAGTCGTTTTTTTATTCACACTTTTAAATAAATAAACAAACCTAGCCTTCCACTTGATTATTTATTTTTACACCAATAAATTTTATCCCCCCAAATTTAAAAACTTTAAATTCCTTTTTTTTCCAACTAAATTAATCGATAATCGGAAAACCCGCCCCCCTCCCTTTTTTTGGGGTAATTAATTTTTTAAATTTATGATTTTATTTGATTTTTAAAAATGAAGCTCGAAGTACTACAGAGCTTAAAATATTTACAGTTGGATTGGGAAGGGGGAGGTGATAAAATCAGTTAAAGAGCGGGTTTGAAGAATTAAATTGACTTTTTGAGGCAAAAATGCAGAAAAGCGTAAAGCGGGCCATCAGTAAAATACAATTTCTTGGCCGCAACCATTATAATGTTTTATTTTGTTGATAATATGCTCATGAAGATGCTGATTGACTTTTTTTTTACGGCTCTGAAGGAGTAGCATTCGCTTTAATGAAGACATTTTTACGATTAGAAAAGACTATGAAAAATAACTGAATTTACATTTACAATTTTTTTTTTTTATTTATTTAGATTTAAAAAGGGGGCTGTCAACCATGAATCTGATTTAAAAAATTGAAAAGAATATTTGACAAACAATGAAAGTAAAAATTTGATTTTAGAAAATTTGGTTTTGAAATTTGTAAACAATTAAAAAAAGTCAAGTGAACTATTTAACGAAAATCAAAGTGATGAACTTGACTGTAGGTTTCAAAAAAAGCTAAAATATTGGCGGTTTATTGTAAGGCTTTTTTATTTTCTTTTTTTTTAATTTATTTTTTTTAATTTTTACGTAATATTTGAGTAAAAAAAATGAGCCTCACAAGCGTGCTGAGTTGAAAAACTCCCAACCAGCGAACGGGTAAAGGGTGACAAACAATTAAGCAATATGTTTAGCGAAGGAGACAGGGAAAACATTAACCCCTCGAAGTTCAGGAAAGGAACCCAGCTATTTCAAAAAATCCCGGGTTTTCTTAAAAACGCGAGCCGCCAGAAAAGTCTTGTGGCCGTTCTTTTTATTATAAAGCCTGAGAAATAAATGAAATTTTTGGGTTTCAACTAACAAAAAGAATTTATTAGCTATCGGTTTTAATTTCTGAATGGGTTTTACATGCTTACACTTTTTTTAAAACCATGCAAGTAAGAAGCGAAATTGCGGGGTTTTGGATGGTCTAAAGGGAACAGTCCTTAAAAAAAATTAAAAAAAACAAATTTTCTACCTATAGGGGGGCTTTCTTACTTTCCTCTTCCAAGGAGTTTTTTAAAAACATCTGAAACATACAAAAATTATGACAGCATGTTTTTTATGTGGTGTTTTAGCAAATTTACACCTTTTAAAAAGAACGCAGAAAGAGTACAAATTTATGAAAAATATAAACAAGACTGAATTTAAAAACATAACCTTCCCAGTAAGTATAAAAGTTATCTCAGTTTGAAGAGCAAAAAAAAACCAATCCCAAAAACGTATAAATGTTGCAGTAACAATCTGGCCCCAAAAAAGGTTTTCCCCCAACGCTCCTACTTTGGCACCCACTTAAACAAATATACTTGATACGTTGCAGATAGGGCAAAAGACCCATTATGATTAATTAACAATAACAGCTGTTAAAATTAAACAAAGATAAACAAACAAGATTTTTGTAGAAGGTGTTTGGTCAAAATTCCAAAAAGAAGCGCCGCAGCATAAGAAACATTAAAAAAGTTTTGTAGATGTGAAACCAAACTTCTTCCCCCCCCCGGGGGTCTAAAGTTAGTTTTAAAAATGACCAAAATGAAAATAGCCCTTACGTGGTTTAGCTGACTTTGAATCAATTTTGCGCTACTTACGGCCCTCAACAAGACAAAAAAAACCTTTTTAAACCCACCATCAATCTGTTTATGCGTTTATTTTTGTTAGGTCGGATGGCCCACAGGGCCCCCGAGATTTACAGAGGCCCCATCGCTATAGATTTTTAGAGCAGATAAACAACTTCGCAACAGTTACCTCGACTAAATTCTCAGACAGTTAGACCCCCAAGCCCAAAACGCTTGACTCAGCCATTCACTTTTGGGATAGGGAAAGAGAATTTTTAGGCGAAACGTAAGAGACCACGATCACATTACGGGAAAAGTTAGGGGGGCAGCACACAACACCCTGAATTTCAGCTAAAGGTTGACCCCAAAAATGGAAACTGCCTACTTCTTTCATAACTACGGGGCTCGTTTCCCATTTTATCATGCAAGCATGACTTCTGAATAAAAGAGGGTTCCGCTTTGCACAATCATAAAAAGTACATGTTTTTTACTCTTGACTGTTTATCCTTTTATGACTCTGAAAAACCTTTGATGCAAGTTTGGAAAAATTTAAAGCAGGTCTCAAGACTGTAAAATCAAAAAACCATTTTTTGACCCATCTTTAGTGCGTAAATCGTCACCTTATGAAACATGAACCGGGGGATGGGTTTTTTTAAGACTCGCTTCCTCCAAAAGGGCCTTTCTTTTCTAGCTTAGGGGAAAAAGACATATCTGACGCTGACTATGAATCGCTCAAAAACCGGGGCAGAATTACACTGTCGAAGATGGGCGATTACATGCAATACTTGATGGCGACGTGTGTTTAGGGCGACGTCTTTAAACTCAGATTTCCGTGCATAAAACTTTAACTTGATCTACATTAATCTCGCCCCAGGCCTTTTTTGGGGATGCTTCTTAAGTTACAAAAACCAATATTTAAATTTTCGATCACCCACACTTCAGATGAAAAAGAGGGGCTGAGGGGGTATGCATGGCCTCACACCCTTACTGCAAAGCCAACAAAAAGTATTTAGACGAAAAAGACCCCACAAATCAAACTATCTAATGTACTGTACTTGACGCCAACAATCTTATGGAGGGGCCATGAGCCAACCACTTCCACTGAAAAACTTTACAATTAAAAGGGTCCTCATGAATTTAAATATTGGTTAAATGTTGTCACAGCTTCCCCCGAAAAACCAATAGGAAATCTTGGAATAGATTTAGAATACCCAAAGAATTACACGATCTCCCCCAACGATTACCCCCCTCCGCAGAAAATTTAAAGTTTGGCCCCCACGAACCTCCTAAACTTGGCCTAATTTTGGGACAAAAACAAATATTGTGCCTTTTACAGACTCCTACAGTTTTTACAAAAACCCGGGGGAAAAATAAGGCTTTTCAAAAAGAATAATTACCTGGACAAGAGCCCTTTAGAGGCCTACTCAAGAAAATACTGACTTAAAACCCCAAACCACCGACGGTCAAAAAAAGACTTCTTTAAACTGATGAAAAAACACTTTTTTGTAAACTAGGAAAACCCACACAAGCTAAAGAGAAAAATTAGTTACAAAAGAAAAACAAGCAATAAAATATCTAAAAAACCTAACACAAGATTTTTAAAAATTTTAGCGCGCTTGGTTGGCTTATGAAAGAAAAAGGATTTTCGTTAGACAAACCGGTGTTTATGGGTTTTACTGTATTTGAGTTGTCTAAATTTTTGAGGGCTAAATTTCTTTACGACTACTTTAAACCACTGACCAGAAGCAAGAGCCCTTTACACAGACACTGACTCTTTTTTTTTAGACGTCCAATGAAGACTTTTTAAAGGGTTCAAAACCGGGGTACCCAAAAGGAGCTGAGGGTTTACGACACTGGACTACCCAAAAAGATTCCCCTTTACTTAAACTGGGAACAAAAAATGTTTTGAAAGATAAGGTAAATTTAAGGAACAATACGGAATTTTTTGGGGCTTACGGTCAAAGAGTATACTTTTCACCCAGACTTCTGAAAAGAAGAAGGCAAAGGGGCAAAGTAAAAAATTTGTAAAAAAAATAACCAGACAACACAAGCAACTTCTTGAAAACAAGTATTTCACAAAAAAATTTAACTGCCCCTTCCCTTTCATCAAGAAAACCCAAAACGCTGAAAACAAAAAAATCACACCCCAAAACAAAAACAAGAAAACTTACGTCAATCCGAGTTTTCAATGCTATGGGGCATGGAGAACTTTAAAAGATTTAACTTAAGAACCTAACTAGTACAAAACTTAAAACCTACTAACTTAACTTAAGAACAAATATATTTAAACTTAAGAACCAACAGAATTAAAACTAGAACTTTTTTTTTTTGCACTTAACTTGTATTTACTTCACTTAACTTAAAAGCTTTCTAAAAAAACTTAACTTGTACTTATCTTTTTCTTATTGTTCATTAAAAACATTCCCAAAAAAAGGGGGGCTACAGCAGGGTTGTACTTTTTTTGCAGGTGGTTCTTCTTTTACTGTGGGGGTTTGTGATTTTGTTGCTAGTTGTTTTAGGTTTTTTGTATGCAAAACCCCACCAAAACAGCACCCCCCCCAATACATAAAAATACATTTAACGTTTGATTGTGTTTGGTTTTGTTTTTTTAATTGGTTGTTGTTGGCGGCGATGTTGTTTCACAACTAACAATTTTTTTTTTTGCTGATTTTTTGCCTTTTGGTCTGTTCCTTGCAATTTCCCCCGGGGCCTAAAACCCGCCGGGTTTTTTTTTGGTTTGTAACACTACCATTTGCGGACATTCTTTTGGGGTACATTCCTTGTGGTACTTTTCTGCTCCTCGGACTTCCTGGGGCGTCTTCTCGTCATTTTTTTTTTTTGGTTTAAATTTAATATGATCAAAATTAATATGATTAAAAAAATTAACCCTGATGAATGGCAAAAAATGTTAAATCTGAAATCATGTACGAAAAGAGTTTTAGGACTTGTTTAAAACCGGGATTTTGTGATAAGTCATATTTTAAATTTCTTCTGAATAAAACCGGGCGCCATTTTATTATAATTTGCATATAGACAATCATTGTCTGCCCCCCCCCATTAACCTTTTTTGACCCTAGCTGCGCTTCGTACCTAGCGTAGTATTCCACGCCCGAAGTAGACAGTTTTTGGACCCCTTTCAAACTTAGTTCATCCCTAAATACGTCTATTTTTCCACAGACCCAGAGAGTAAATCTTTCTTTATGGCATGGCTGCTAGTAGTCTGCTTGCTCCTCACCTTTAATATTTCGTCACAACCCATTTTAAAAAGAAATAAAAAAATAATATAATTTTTTTAAAAGCATGATTTTAAACGGGGTTTAAATTTCAGTCCATCGTGGTTTTATATTTTAAATTCAACCCTTGCAAAAGTTTTTTAGGAAAAAAACCCCCCAAACAGGGAAAGATAAAAATTCGCCAAAACAGTTGCAACCTTTTTTTTAGCTTTAACAAAAAAAAATTATTGATTAAAAAGACATAGACAGTTTTTTGTATTATGTTATTTTAATTATTTTTTAGTTGGTAAAAAAATGAGTGAAAAAAAAGTTACAAACGTTTACCATCGCGTGTTTGGGGTTTTTAGTATAGGCTATAGCGTTTTAGAAAAAAACATTTTTAAAAAGGAAACCGGTGGATCTGGGAAGGTTGACATTGGGGGATGTTTTAAGGTTAAGTTTAAATTGCGCAGGGGATTGCTCAAAAGACTTTCTTGTTACACAGGGGATTACCCAAAAAATATTAAGATAGAAAGATTAATTCATAAGAAAATATTGTTTTATAAAAAGTCTGGTTTGGTTCTGAGGTGGGGGGAGGTATTGTTAAGCTTTGCCTTCCTGGAAGCAAACATGTTTAGTAAATTGGGGGGCCCATGAAGAGAAACGCCAAACAAGGAAATGGAAAATTTAGAAAAGGCAAAGACGCTTATGAGAAAGACGTTTCTCACAACTTTATTAAATAAAAAGTTAAGGAAAAAGGGGGCATGCAGACACACTTTTAAAACTTGATGACGCAATAATGAAAAATTTCTTAGTGACAGGAAAAGAATTTTTAAAATCCCCAGGGGGGAAACTGTCTGACTTTTATGACCACTGAGGAACAAAAACTGCAGAGATATTTTTTATTGCAGGGGCAGACCTCAGTCTACTTTTTGCTCACTTTTTTGTGAAAATAAAATCTTTAAAAAATATGGAAAAAATATGTTATTCCCTAAAGGTTTTTGGAAAGGAAAGACTGCTATTGAAAAACGAGAAAAGCTGCTAGATGTTGAATCAGATGCAAAAGACGGCTTTCAAAACAAGCAATTTGGCAAATTTTCTGCCCCCCCCGAAAAAGAATAAAAAGGCCTAGATTTGTTAATTCTTTCCAAATGACCCCACCAAAGGGACTTGCTGTTCTTCCCATATAAAGTTAGAAAAAAAAAATTTTTAAAGTATCCTGACGTTTTTGACATGGTTTCAAGAACAAAGACCTGAACCTTTAAAATAAAAGCTAATGCGGGCTGTGGCTTTACAACAAAAAAAATCATGCGGGGCCCCATTAAAGTTCCTGTTGATCCAGTTGAGATGGAAAAGGTTTAAAGGGTTCTGTAACCCTTTTTTAAAAACAAATTTTACTTAAGAGAGGGACCCGGCAACCATCGATCACAACCCCTAGTAGAAAACTATAATAAAAACCCAAAACGCCTTTTTCCCTATCAAATCACAGAGAAATTAGGATAGAAAACCCAAAACAAAATGGTTGGGAGATTGCCAGCTCTTAGGGCCCCCAGAACAATGAAGAATTTAAAGAACAGCCTTAAACCCTAAACGCAAAAAATTAAAAAAAAATTACTACTGAAGATGGCGGGGGGGCTCAAAAACTTTTCCCTTTGGCAAAAAGTGTACTTGTAGCTCCTGGAGAGGAAAAGGGTTTGGTTAAATTAGAGCTACGATCCTAGGAGCGTAGACGTATAAAAGTGAACAAATTTTAAAAAAACTCCCCCCCGATATTATTAAAAAAACTCTTTCTGCTAAAAAGCCCCCCTAAAAACGTTTTTTTCCGAAGAGTTCAATTGTCCCCCAAAAACAGTGATTAAAAAAAAAAAGTTTTTATTTTTTCTAAAATTTTAATTTTTTTTTTTTAAACTTATTTTTTTTAACCTATTTGGAGTTAAATATCATGTGTTTGTTTTTCAAAGTTTGTTTAAATTTCTCAGGTCTTCCTGTTTTTAAGTGAAAGTCTTTCTCCATCCTTTTTAAGTTCAATTTTTTGCCGTCTATAATCCTCACCATCGGGGCCCTAAGCTTTTGAAATTCTTCTTTAATGTTTTCATCCTGTAATGATTTGCTTTTTCTTAATCTTAAAAGGTCTACTTAGAGTTTTTGATAATTGGCAGTTATGCAGAAATTGAAATTTTTGAAAATTGGTAAAAAAAAACATCCGATTCACCCCGATCCAAAGAAAACGATCCGGAAAGGGGGCATTTTCACCGTAATCCCAAAAAAAGGGGGGAATCAATAAATCTTTGGGATGGTTTTCTGCTCTTGGGTTGACGTCACATGATGGCACGACGGCGCAGAAAGCGATTTGGGTTCTTTCACACCTCTCGGTGTATAATTTCATGTAAAAGCGGGACTATGATTGCGAGCCAAAATGACCTGGGGATATTTTGGAAGGGCCTGTACCCTTTTCAGTTTGAACGCTAAGTTTTTTTTACCCGCATTGGTTCCCGCTGGGACCCTAAAAAACGCATTCCGAAAGGGTACGGATTTACCGAAGTCCGAGGGGGCTAACGACGACTTCTTGTGCGACACGATGGGCGGCAAACGGGGATTCTCCTTCCCCAAACCTTAATGTGTTCATTCAATTTAAAAGTGTGACTGTCCTAGATAAAACAGAATAAACTTCGACTATCAACTATCTGTAAGCTTACCACCTGCCTTTAAGATACGCGCACAATGCAGACAAGTTTTGATCCACTCGAACGGGCTTGCAATTGTCGGAATAGCTCGTTTCCGCGGTCCAGCTGGAATGATGGGTGAAAAGAACTTTAGCTGCCCGGGATGGTTGCACGAACCCAATCCACTTCTTTCGATATCTGGACAATGGAAATGTGTGCAAAGAATACCGTCTCCTGCTGATGCTGCACTGGCCTACGCAAATATCGCCACCCCCCCTGATTTTTAGCTGTGGGGGGCAACTCATGTTTTATTTCACTTGGCGTTGGCTTTTGTGAGGCGCGGCTGACGGCCAGTCCATCAAAATACGTCACGGTTTTCGGTCTACCCCGCGGGGGGTTAACACGTGTCAAAAATCGTTTTTTTTTTCTATTAAATTCTTCCCGGGGATTTTTTTTTTAAAAAAAATACCATACGTAGTTTTGACATGTGACCCGTTTTTAACAAATTTCGAAAAACTCTAAATAACCTTTAAGAACAAAATTTGCTGATGCTAGGGCAACATGCAGTGTGCTTTTTTAAATTTTGGAGTTAATTTTTTTAAAAGAGCACTTACAACATAACAGGCCCTAAACCTAAACCAAAGGCCCCCCAAGCTAAAAAAGGCTGCGCCCCAGCCCCCAGACTAGAAGAGCAACACTAGACCCAGCATTACGCTATACGCTAGGCCGTAAATTTCATAAAAAGGAAATTTTAAAACTTTAGCATATTTTTTTCTAGTACCCCCTACTTTTCCAATCGCTTTTTATTTCCTTTTTAAGTTCGTTATTTGTCAACCTAAACGTTTTAAAACCCCCATTTTTAATTAAGATTATTTTAAAAAAATTTAAATTTTTACATATCTCTTTTATTTTCTTCGGCAGCACTTCATTACAAGTAAAACGCAATAAATAAAATACTTAATAAAAAAGTCGAGTACTGTTTGTTTGGCTTTGTCAACCCCGAACCTTGTCAGATGATACAAGGGGGTTTATTTCACTCCGTTTTTAGTAATGCAATTTCCCACTTAAGAGGGATCCAAAATTTCAGCCTTTATTTTTATACCCCCTAATTAACATGTTCTGCAAACTGATCGCCCTCCCCCGGGGTAATAAATAAGCGAAAAAAAATCGTCTTTTTCCTGGTAGTGACAGTAGCGTTGGGGGAAATTCAAAATAACGGTGTCATCCCCCCTTCAGTTTAAAGGGCCTTTTTCTCTGAGCTATATTCAAACCCCCGCCAAGTTTTTTCATCTGTTTTTGTTGTTTCCTGGAACTAGGGTAAAAATGGGTCCGCATTTAGGCTTTTTTTAAAATTGTTTTTCTTTTCAAAGTAAAAATTGGGGCTTCGTATTTAAACTTTAAAAATTTCCCAAACAATTTCAGGAAGCAAGCCCAAACATTCTCTCTTTTTT
Source organism: Conus ventricosus (assembly GCA_018398815.1). NCBI lineage: Eukaryota > Metazoa > Mollusca > Gastropoda > Neogastropoda > Conidae > Conus > Conus ventricosus. The sequence continues at coordinate 78,125,674 of CM031600.1, forward strand.
GAAGTTTGTATTGTGTTTGCCAAAATCGTTTTCCCCTTTAAAATTTTTTCTCCTTTTGGTGGATTTTGGCGTTTTTGTCTTTTAATTTTGTTCGTTTGTAAAACCCCCTCATCTGTGTACTCAAAACCAAAAAATTTCCCGGCACTTATTAGAAACAAACTCAGTTGGTCGCTAGGTCTTTAGTCTCTCAGTGCATTAGGAGCTAGCTGCGCTTTTATTTTGGCCCCGAGACATTTTTTTTAATATTAAAAATTTTAAAAACAAAAATTTTTAAAAAAAAACAATAATAAACAATCTACAATAAACAAAAAGATTGAACGGGGGTCATTTGTAAGCATAGCTTAGCGTGCTTAGATTTTCTAATGCCTTTATTTTTTTTAGTCATCTTTTTTCCCTTATTTAAATTTTTTACTTAACATTTTTTCAAAAATATCTTATCCTTTTGTAAAAAATACAACCGATTTTAATTTCGACGAAAGCTTTTAAGACAGCATTTATTTTGAGTTAAGAGCCACACGAAATAAACTGGGGACCACTAAAGGCCAGCTTTTACAGAGCTTTTTTTTTTTAACAAAGTCTTTTCACCGAACATATCAAAAAAAAACGTGTTTCAGCCCCCAATAGTCAAGTAAAGTTCTAAACAGTCGCTCAGTTTGCGTAGGATCAAAAAAAAAATATTCTCTTTCCAAAAAAACTTCCTTTCTTTGTAAGACTTGTTTGCTTAGGTTGTGCAGAATAAACAAAATACTGAATGAAACCGATATTGTTTGTAACAAAACAAGTACACACAGTTTTCCCACCCCAGAATCCCGCAGATAAGAGAACATGCGCTTTAGGCAAAACTTTAAAAATCCATCTGTTTTTAAAGGGAATTTTCTCATTTTTAATAAGCCACTCTTTTAGCCTGTTTTCTTCAAATTTTTTAACGGCACACAACCCAAAAAAAATGCTTTGAAAGGGGTTTCCCTCTGCTTTCGTGAATATTATTTTTAACCACTTGCCCAACCCTTCACTTCCAAACAATTGTTGTCAAATGTGGGGTCAAAAAAACCAACCACAGCCCATATTTTTTTTTAAGTATCTTCGAGTTTTACACATAAAGGGGAAGTTTTTTAATACCGATAACTGTAAACCTTTGCCTACCTCCAGTGAACAAAATTTTTTATTTCATCAAAGTGTTTTTGAGGTAAAAGTCCCCCGACCTGAATAAACTGATCAGACGCCATTTATTCCCCAGCAACCTTTAATTTTTTTGGATTATAAACGCTTCTGATTCTCTATGAAAGGGTTGTTCCTTCATAAACAAGAACAAAAAACCTTTTAAAGCTTCGAGACTGTTTTTTTGTAGTTCCAGAGGTGTTCCTTGTTTCTTTTTCTTAGTGGATGCAGAACCTTTCATAATAAATAACGTTTTACTTTTATACTGGGTTAAAAATTTTTTCTGGGGCCCTTCGGGGTTTAACAACATCAATCAAAAAGAAATTCGCTAACTGTTATTTAGCTTTAGGGTCTTTAGACAGAACGACAGAATCGCTAGGGTTAAATTTCATTTATAAGTAAGTTTTTTTTTTAGTGCACCCGGAATATGGGATACGTCTTTAAAAGCTCAAAATCAAGGGATGCAGAACTGTTGCCCCAAAACTTCTGCCCCGCCTCATTTAACCAAAAAATTTTATCCCCACTTTAAGCCCTTTCTTGAAAAACGTTTGGGCTTTGTATTCCCCGAAAACTTTTTTTTTTTCTTTTTTTTTTAGGCAACCATAGATCAGAATAGAGGGGAAAAATGTTGCCCGTTAGTACAAAACTTTTTCCCACCTCCAGTTTGATCGTATATGTTTAAAAGATTGCCCTCCCAAATTTGCAACAACAGTACATTTGGGTCTGTCGATTAATACTATTTTTAATGATAGTTTAGCGTGCCTGGCAAAACATCGCCGAGCCAAGATCAGGGGGAATCTTACTATTAAATCTTGTCCGGGCTGAACTGTTGAGGGGTATTTACACTAGTTACAGTTTGCCCAAACCTTTTTTGCCCTGGGTTTTCTCTTTCTGATGGGCGAGGAAATGGGGGGCATTTGATATAAGAACCCCATGCAGGAGACAGTGTAAAAATACTTCAAAAGGAAAACCCAAACAATTTTTTTTAAAAAAGCACAATTAGGCGAAAAATCCCCATTTCAAGGCAGAAAAATTAAACCTTTTAGAGCGGGACCGAAGCTTTTGTCGTTTACAAACTTGGGGGAAAATTGCCAACACAATTTTTAAAAAACAAAACATCCTCTTCAAGATTTAACTCAAGAAGCGATAAAAAATGAAAATTGAAAAGATTTAAATGAGGGGACAGCAAAAAACATTTGAAACAATGACGATTCTCCATTGCCCATGCATGACCCCCGGGGCTTAAGGGGTGCTTTTAAAAGACAATAAGAAAGAATATCACAGCACAAAACAAAAATTAGTACTGACAGAGAGATAGAAGAAGAAAAAAATAAGTGGGTGATAACAATTTTTTGGGCAAGAAAAAAAGGCTAAATACAGCAGAAAATACAGGGGTTAAAGGGGAAAAGGAAGGGCAGTTAACGCATTCTAATTTCAAGGAACTGAAACAAAAAAAACCCCATTCAAAGAAAAAAAAAAAGAAAATTCATGAAAACACACGCTGCAAAAGAATAAGGATTTTGTTTTTGGTGAACGGGGATTACAAAAGTTATATATAACGCTGTTGGTTTGATCTCAACCGTTATGCTTTTAACCGGGAGTGCACCAATAGGGCCAGTAAGCCCCCAACCCTCAGCCGGAAAAAATTGGGTTTGAAAACCCCCCATCTACAAACTTTTAAAAAGTTAGTTTCTAAAGCGCTTATCCGCCCCCCATAATTGGCAGGTTTTTTATTGGGTTTTGTCTACATAGGCAAAATTGTGGTTTATGGCGACCATCGTGGCGTTAAGATGCTAATGCGGGGTTAATTTTTAGTGAAATAAAGTATGGCTAAACCAATAAAGTTAAAATAACAAGGGCGTCTTTTTGCTAGTGGAGGGCAGTGTGAGGGACTTAACAGGTGGCGGCTTTTTGGGTGTGGGGTGCTTTTTGGGGTGTGGGCGCTTAAAAAATGGTCTTTTCTTTTAGGGGGAGGTACTTTTTTAAAAAAGATGGAGCAGGCCCTTGTGTTTAAGCCTTTATTGCGCCAAAATTTTGATCGTCTCCAGCTAGAGGATTTCATTGTTAAATTCTTATCAGCCAATTCATCTAAGGCCGAGGTAGCTGATAACCCTGGCCACAACAATCAACCTTTTTACCTAGCAGTCAAAAACGTTTTGATACCTTTGATCTGGCAGGCCAAAACAACAGCCGAGTAATACATCTTTTAAAAAAGCAGAAATGTTTTCTGGCATCAAAACCTGTAAATGATCACTAGTAACTTTGTCTGTGCTTGTGCTCCCAATAGGCCCAAATGAAAGTCCTTTGGAGTCATTAAGTCTTTGCACCCTGGGATTGTTAGACCTTTACTTTATTTAAGAAAAATGTTTTCCCAGCATTAGGTGTTTTTTTTCAAATTTACCCTAAACGAACTTTTTTGTCTGGGGTTAAAAGAAGTGTGGCCGGCCATAGCATAATTATATTCTCTTTTCCCCACAAATACAATTTGGGCCCAACCCATGATTGCGTCACTTTTGTCTAAAGTTAGTTGAGGGGTTAAATGTTTTAAATTTGTTTTCAGATTCTTTTACATTGTGTCCATTGGTTTTTAAAAGGATTAAAACCTTGCGTTAGGGGGGGGCACTTGTAGTTCAGCTTTTTTGCTGGTAAAAAACATAAAGTAATACTGACTTTACTAAAAGATTGGGGTGGTTTAAATGGTTTGCATAGAAACCCCACGCCCGTGGTTGCGCAGTAAATGGCAAAATATAACGGCCCGGTAAAACGCAAGGGGGGGATCCCCTCTGATGGCACTCTTCACTCTTATTGCGATTAAAAATTAGTAGTGGGGTTACAAACGACTTGGAAGCCTATGATCATCTCCGCAATGGTTAAATTGCTGAAGTCCAAAGATTTGGGGTTTTAAAAAAAAGCTTTCCACATCGTAAGTAGCAATTTCGTTTATTTAAAAGGTTCCCCCTTTTTAAAAAGTTTTTAAAAATAGTTATAAAAAAAAAAATTTTTTTTCACATATAACCCAACAAAACAAACTGGTTTTTACGACCCCCTTGTCCCAAATTGGGGCCGTGAATATGGGTTGCCTAAAGAAATGGTTTTAAAATTTGGGGTTAACATATCGAAAAGGCTCAGAATAAATTTGGGTTAAGTTAATACGAACAAGGAATCAAATAAAAATCATTTCAAAAAACCCGATGGTTACAAACTTTTTTTTTTAAAAGAAGAACTTAGCGAATTTGGGGATATTGTAACAATTAAAGAGGCAAACCCAGAATTTTCTTGAAATTTTTTCCCCTGAAGAAAGAAGAAGATACTTTTCCCAGAGGGTTGCTCGAATTTTAGGCTTTCACAGTAGTGATAGATTTTATAAATTTAGCACAAGAGAAAACATCTGGCAATTTAAAGGTAATAAACCTTCTGATTTTCTGGTGAACCCAATGTTGTTTGTTCATTTAAATGAATTAAAAACAAATACTAATTTGTTTAATGGCCAGCCATCTACAGTTCTACGAGCACTGCCGTCAATTAAGGCGGGGTTTTGCGATTATCAGTTATATAGGTTTGATGGAAACAGTCAATTTAAAAGAATTAATTGAGGGGCCTATAAATTCATTGGATGTAAAAATAACTAATCAAGATGGAAGGCTAGTTGTTTGTTCTGATTTATTAATAGTGCTAGAAGTAGAAGAACGTACTGTAAGCCATTAGATTTTTATATCATGGGGAGAGAATGTAAATATGCGGGTTCACGATCGCCCTATCTATCTTGCACGTAAGCCCCCCCCCCCCCCCCCCCCCCATTTTAAAGTAACGATTACGTCGATTTTTGCAGTTTTTGCATGTTAAGTTTGGTTGTAAAAACAGGTGTTTTAATTTTGGCCAAAAGTGACATGAGAAGGACGTGATTTGTTTGTGAAAAAGGGGGGTTTTCGTGCAAAATAAGATGGGTGAGCTTGAACCGCATATTTACATTCCTTACGTTTAGGACGGCCATAGCAAGACACAAAAGCAAATTCTGCTGACTTGTCTCATTAAATACAGCTTTAAGGTGTAAAATAAACGGGAGAGCGCGCGGTTTGTATTAATGCAAAATGTAGAGCATATACAATTACGTGATTTGAAGGATAAAAAAAGTTATTTATTTTTCCGAAATGTAAATTTAATGTGTTTTTACTATGTGCAATTTTTCTAAAGCTGGCTTTAGTATATGTAAAGCTTTGTCAGTTACATATATCTATTCCTCTCATCTTTGGTAGGGTTTGCTGAACTGACTGTGAGTTGGCGTGTTTGTCAGAAATGGTGAACCCCCCATGGACCTACTCCTTGATAACCTTTTATTTTTTTAAACCTCATCGTACAGTATTCCTTCTTTGCCTCCTGTTCTGCTTAAATTTTTATTATTTTTTTAAAAATAAAGAATAGGATGGCATGGAACCCCTCTCAGAATGGTAAAGAAGTTAGTGGTTTGCCGAAAAGAAGTCAAAGACAAGCAATAGGATTTGTGTGGCCTTTCGGCCTATTCGAATACTGAGCTTTTTCCTCGGATACTCAAATTTTCAGTAGTTTCACATTGGATGTACCTGTAAAGATACAGTGCGGTTGTTGGATGGGAAGCAGATAGTGTGTGTGTGTGTGTGTGTGTGTGTGTGTGTGTGTGTGTGTGTGTGTGTTGTGTGTGTGTGTCCACAGAAAGTCTAAGATTTTTTAAAGCACCTTCGCCTCTTGTAGGTAGTTATGAATGTGTGTTATGTGTCATTCAACAAGTTCGGTCAGATACCTCCATTACCTCTCAACAAAACTGCTTCAAACTAAATAGTACTTCACGTTTCACTCTTTGGCGAGAGAAGCTCTATGATTTTGTTCGAGATGGCCTGCTTTTTTGTACTCCCAGTTCTTATAGAACAGGGAGTACTTTAGAATGGGAACGAAGAAATGCTCTGTGTGTGTGTGTGTGTGTGTGTGTGTGTGTGTGTGTGTGTGTGTGTGTGTGTGTCCGTCCATCCGTCTGTGATGGCTGTAACGGTCTGTAACGGTTTTTCTTCTTTATGAAATATCTCAGAAAGTACTTGGCCGATCTTTGTAAAAATTAGCAGGTATGTTTATTATGGGTCACGGATGATGCCTGATGTTTTAGTTTACCCCGTTATAGCCGTTACTAACGGCTGTAATTGCCTGTAACGGTTTTTCTTCTTATGGAATATCTCAGAAAGTACTAGGCCGATCTTTGTGAAAATTAGCAGGTATATTCATTATAGGTCACGGATGATGCCCAATGTTTTAGTTTACCCCGTTATAGCCGTTACTAGCGGCTGTAACGGCCTGTAACGGTTTTTCTTCTCCATGGAATATCTGAAAATGTACTTGGCCGATCTTTTTGAAAATTTGCAGGTATGTTCATTATGGGTCACGAATAATGCCCGATGTTTTAGTTGACCGTTATAGCCGTTACTAACGGCTGTAACGGCCTGTAACGGGTTTTCTTCTCCATGGAATATCTGAGAAAGTACTTGGCCGATCTTTGTGAAAATTAGCATGTATGTTCGCTATGGGTCACGGAGGATGCCCGATGTTTTAGGTTACCGTTATAGCCGTTACTAACGGCTGTAACGGCCTGTAACGGCTTTTCTTCTCCATATAATGGAATATATGAGAAAGTACTTGGCCGATCTTTGTGAAAATTAGCCGGTATGTTCACTATGGGTCACGAATGATGCCCGATGTGTTAGTTTACCGTTATAGCCGTTACTAATGGCTATAACTGCCCATAACGGTTTTTTTTCTTTATGGAATATCTCAGAAAACACACGTTGTCGATCTTTCTGCAAATTTGTAGGTATGTTCATTATGGGCGACGGATGATGCCCGACGTTTTAGTTTATCATTGTAGCCGTTACTAACGGCTGTAACGGCCCATAATTGTATTTCTTTTTTTTTGGAATGTCTCAGAAAGTACTCGGCCGATCTTTCTGAAAATTTGTAGGTATGTTCATTATGGGTCACGGATCATGCTCGACGTTTTAATTTACTGTTATGGCCGTTACTAACGGCTATAACGACCCATAACAGTTTTTCTTTTTTATGGAATATCTCAGAAAGTACGTGGCTGATCTTTCTGAAAAATTGTAGGTATGTTCATTATGGGTCACGGATGATGCCCGATGTTTTAGTTGACTGTTATGGCCGTTACTAACAGCTGTAACGGCCCCTAACGGTTTTTCTTCTTCATGGAATATTCTTAGAAAGTACGTGGCCGGTATTTCTGAAAATTTGTAGGTATGTTCATTATGGGTTTACGGAAGATGCCCGATGTTTAAGTTTACCGTTATTGCCGTTACTAACGGCCCATAATGATTTTCTTCTTGATGGAAAATCTCAGAAAGTTCTTCGCCGATCTTTCTGAAAATTTGTAAGTATGTTCACTATAGGTCACAGGTGATGGCTGATGTTTACCAGAATAGCTATTACTAACGGTTACACCAGCCCAAGACAGTTTTTCCTCTTTATGGAATATATCACGCGTATTCAGGATAAACTGGGAGTACGTTTATATGCTTTGCATCTTGTTTACTTATTGACATTTTCAAGAGAGATTAAAAAAGCTTTCCACTCTTGCTGACGCGTGTGTGTGTGTGTGTGTGTGTGTGTGTGTGTGTGTGTGTGTGTGTGTGTGTGTGTGTGTGTGTGTGTGTGTGTGTGTGTGTGTGTGTGCGTGCGTGCGTGCGTGCGTGAGTGTGTGCGTGCGTGCGTGCGTGCGTGCGTGCGTGCGTGCGTGTGTGTGTGTGTGTGTGTGTGTGTGTGTGTGTGTGTGTGTGTGGTGTGTGTGTGTGTGTGTACATTTGATAGGTTTAAGTGGGAAAAAAAACTCCTAGAGGGCAATGGTGCCAACCCACTACGAAGCTTGGGGCTAAGTTAAAAACAGCTGAACAGCGACCAGCCATGGTCAGAAACAGCGGCAGCAGCAGCAGCAGCAGAAGAAGAAGAAGACGAAGAAAAGGACGAGGTGCTCCTAACATACGGTATTGTTTTGGTTTCTCGTCCCTCAGCATACCATGAATAGAACGCAGCAAAAAGAAAACGACCCACTCCGCGAATAGGTCTGGTTCCATACATTGTTAAACACCACCACCACCACCACCACCACCACCACCACCACAACAACAACAACAGTCTCAGTAGCTATTACGCTCAACGGCATTTTCGTTCATTCACCCCCACACTCCCCCACTTAAAAGAGATACTAGAATCTGTTTCTTTTCAACCTGGGTCGATGTTATTCTAGATAAACACACACATGCACGCACGCACGCACGCGCACAAACTCTCACGCACACTTAGTCAATAACTCACATGCACACACATACACACGCACGCGCGTTTAGCGTAATCTGCCCTTTCCAAGCAATCTATAGTCACATGACTCGCTTTGAGAAATAGGAAATTTCCGTTACAAGAAAATAGACCGTTTTAGGACGGCCATAGCAAGACACAAAAGCATAATCTGCCGACTTGTCTCATCAAATACAGCTTTAAGGTGTAAACTAAAAGGCAGCGCGCGTTTGTATTAGTGAAAAATGTAAAGCATACACAATTACGTGAATTGAAGAATCGAAAAGTGTTATTTGTTCTTCCGCAGGCTATAGTCAAGCGACTCGTTTTGAGAAATGGAAATCCCCGTTACAAGTAAATAGACCGTTAAAGACGGCCATAGCATGACACAAAAGCATAACCTGATATCTCTTCTCATCAAATACATCTTTAACGTGTAAACTAAAAAGCAATGCGCTTTTGTATTAATGAAAAATGTAAAGCATATACGATTACGTGAATTTAAGAATCGAAAAATGTTATTTGTTCTTCCAAAATGTAAATTTGGTGTATTTTATTATGTGCAATTTTTCTAAGGCTGGCTTTAGTATATATAAAGCTTTGTCAGTTATATATATCTATTCCTCCATTATGTGTTTAGGTGGTCCGAACTGGACTGTGGGTTATCGTATTGTCAGAGATGATTTTACACTCAAACCCCCCACGGACCTACTCCTTGACTACCTACTTTTTTTTTGTTTGTTCTTTAAATCTTTCAAAAAAATGAGCGTATAGTAAGTAACCTGTCCTTTTTTTTTTTTTTTTTTTTAAACAGGATGGCATGGAATCACTCTCAAAATGGTAAAGAAGTTAGTGGTTTGCCGAAAAGACCGTCAAAGACAAGCAATAGGATTTGTGTGGCCTTTCGGCCTATTCGAATACTGAGTTTTTGCTTGGATACTCAAATTTTCAGTAGTTTCACATTGGATGTACCTGTAAAGATACAGGGTGGATGTTAGATGGGAAGCAGATAATGTGTGTGTGTGTGTGTGTGTGTGTGTTCGTTCTTTAATTTAACGTCTATCCACCTAACAGTGATCTTAGACAGTATGTAAGTGTTATGTGTGTGTGCATGTGGTGTTTTGGGGTGTATGCATGCGAACGGTTGGTGTTGATTTTGGGCGTACATAGGTATGTATAATGCATTTAGGCCTAGATAAAATAAATTAAAAAAAAAAAAGATTAAAAAAAAACAACCCCCCCAAAAAAAAACAAAAACAAAAAAAAAACCATAACTGAATCCAAAACTTTGAAAGAAACACTAAATAAGCAACTAACACCAGGATGGGGAAAATAACATAGACGTTAAAGTATATACTGACTTCCATAAAAAACGCGAAAGCAAAAGAAGCTGAAGGTTAAGGGCGAATTTTATTGGTCACAATTGTACAGAGTGGAAGCGAGAATTCAACGTGATTTGATTCATTACACAGGTAATGTGTGAAAATGTCATCAGCAATGTCTTTTGTGTGGAAAATCCAAGGTCACGTGACAAACCAGCTTGAAGCCCTAATACCGTGTGTGGCCACCATTTGCGTTGACAACTGCTTGACATCTGCGGCTCATTGAGTGGACCAGGTGGTTGATGCGTCCCCTTGGCAAACCAGCCCACACATGGACGATGGCCTGGTGAAGTTGAGCCGCTGTTGCTGGTCATGGACGCAGGAGGTCCAACCGTCTGCCAAGTTCATCCCAAAAATGTTCTATTGGGTTTAAATCGGGACTGAGGGCTGGCCAGGGCAGCACATTGACGTTGTTATGCTGAAGAAATTGCTGGGTGGCCCTGGCGGTGTGTGGTCTTGCATTGTCCTGTTGGAATGTCCAGTTTGGGTGTTGCGCAAAAAAAGGATTGACATGGGGTCTGAGCACCTGGTTGATGTAGCGCTGTGCATTGACACCCTGTCTGCGACCAGGACCAATGTTCTGAAAGATGACTGGTCCTATGGCGTGGTTAATGCCAATTGCACCCCATATCATAACGTTCGGGCTTCCCCAGGGGTTCCACTCTACCACACAGGAGTCAGCACAGCGTTCACCAGGTCGACGCCATATTCTGACACAACCGTCAGCCATGTCAATACAAAAACGGCTCTGATCTGAGAACAGTATGCGTCCCCACTGCTGCCTTGCGCAGTTGATTCAGGCTTGTGCCCACTGCATCCTGTCCTGCCGGTGTCTTGGTGTCAGTACCGGACCTCTGTGAGGACGCCTACATGCCAGCCCGTTCTCCTGAAGATGCTGCCGCATAGTGTTGAGGCTGATTCGTTGCTGGAGATTCCCAGGCACCTGTCGAGCAGTGTTAGCGGCTGTTTGCCGCCTGTCCCGCAGATGGGTTCGAACAAGATGGCGATCCTCTTTGTGTGGTGACCCAATGACGGCCTGGCCGGGGACGATCATCAGTGGTACCAGTGACTCGCATGCGGTGCTGCAGACGATAGATGGTTGAGATGTGGACGTTAAAGATGTTGGCGACCTGCCTGGCATCCACAACAGCCTCCAGATGGCCTAGGGCACGATTGCGTTCCTCTGCTCGTAGTCTTGGAAATCTCTGTAGCGCTCAGACGGCAAGTCGTTACCTGAACCTTGTAGCGCGGCTTTATAAAGGCTGCATGCCTGCGTACTTGTCGCTGGTTAACTTTGCTCTGCATGGTGTGCACATGCCTCACATGCAGCAACCAGTTTGCCATTTTTGTTGACCCCCCAATGCCGGGGAAAGATGTGTTGCTTCACACAATTTTTTTCACTGCACGTGAGTCTTGGACCCAAACAACTTGCCACAATGGTTCAATATTGTATATTCACCCCTTTTCACCCGAAAAATAGCCTTTCAAATTTTCGCGTTTTTTATGGAAGTCAGTATAAATGTCCAACTGGGCTCTTAATCAGTCCATGAAGAACTTCAAAAATGTTTGATTCGTTGGAGATGACGTCTTCAAAGGCTGACATCGACGGTTCAGTGTTCAACAACCAAGCAGGTAAGTAGGGCTTCATTCTATCGCACACAAAAAGTAGATGGAACGGGGTGATTTGCTGGCCACAAATGCAAGTCACATGTTTACAGAATTTGGTTTTATAAAGGCATTCAAGCCTCCAATCTAAAAATTAAACTTTTAAAAATCCACTCTTGGTAGAGATTCTTGTTTTGTGTGTGTGTGTGTGTGTGTGTGTGTGTGTGTGTGTGTGTGTGGTGTGTGTGTGTGTGTGTGTGTGTCCACAGAAAGTCTAAGATTTTTTAAAGCACCTTCGCCTCTTGTAGGTAGTTATGAATGTGTGTTATGTGTCATTCAACAAGTTCGGTCAAATACCTCCATTACCTCTCAACAAAACTTCTTCAAAACTAAATAGTACTTCGTGTTTCACTCTTAAGCTCTGTGATTTTGATCGAGATGGCCTGCTTTTCTGTACTCCCAGTTCTTAAAGAACAGGGAGTACTTTAAAAAGGGCACGAAGAAATGCTCTGTGTTGTGTGTGTGTGTGTGTGTGTGTGTGTGTGTGTGTGTGTGTGTGTGTGTGTCCGTCCGTCCGTCTGTGGTCAAAAATGTGTTCCACTCGCTCCAGACAAAACTACTGGGCTGATCTTTCTGAAAATTTGTAGGCATGTTCATTATGGGTCACGGACGAAGCCCCATGTTTTAGTTTAACCGTTTTAAAGCCGTTACTAAACGGCTGTAATGGCATGTAACGGCTTTTCTTCTCCATGGAATATCTAAGAAAGTACTTGGCCGATCTTTGTGAAAATTAGCAGGTATGTTCATTATGGGTCATGAAAAATGCCCGATGTTTTAGTTTACCGTTATAGCCTTTACTAATGGCTGTAACGGCCTGTAACGGTTTTTCTTCTCCATGAAATATCTGAGAAAGTACTTGGCCGATCTTTGTGAAAATTAGCAGGTATGTTCACTATGGGTCACGGATGATGCCCGATGTTTTTGGTTACCGTTATAGCCGTTACTAACGGCTATAACTGTCCATAACGATTTTTCTTTTTTATGGAATATCTCAGAAAGCACGTCGTTGTCGATCGTTCTGAAAATTTGTAGGTATGTTCATTATGGGCGACGGATGATGCCCGACGTTTCAGTTTACCGTTGTAGCCGTTACTAACAGCTCTAACGGCCCATAATAGTTTTTCTATGTTATGGAATATCTCAGAAAGTACTTGGCCGATCTTTCTGAAAATTTGTAGGTATTTTCATTATGGGTCACGGATCATGCCCGACGTTTTAATTTACCGTTATGGCCGTTACTAACGACTATAACGACCAATAACGGTTTTTCTTTTTTATGGAATATCTCAGAAAGTATGTGGCTGGTCTTTCTGAAAAATTGTAGGTATGTTCATTATGGGTCACGGATGATGCCCGATGTTTAAGTTGACCGTTATGGCCGTTACTAACAGCTATAACGGCCCCTAACGGTTTTTCTTCTTCATGGAATATCTCAGAAAGTACGTGGCCGATATTTCTGAAAATTTGTAGGTATGTTCATTATGGGTCACGGATGATGCCCGATGTTTAAGTTTACCGTTATAGCCGATACTAACGGTCCATAATGGGTTTCTTCTTAATGGAAAATCTCAGAAAGTTTTTCGCCGATATTTCTGAAAATTTGTAAATATGTTTATTATAGGTCACAGATGATGGCCGATGTTTACCAGAAAAACCATTACTAACGGTTACACCAGCCCAAGACAGTTTTTCCTCTTTATGGAATATATCACGTGTATTCAGGATAACCTGGGAGTACGTTTATATGCTTTGCATCTTGTTTACTTATTGACATTTTCAAGAGAGATTATAAAAGCTTTCCACTCTTGCTTACGTGTGTGTGTATGTGTGTGTGTGTGTGTGTGTGTGTGTGTGTGTGTGTGTGTGTGTGTGTGTGTGTGTGTGTGTGTGTGTGTGTGTGCGCGCGCGTGCGTGCGTGCGTGCGTACGTGCGTGCGTGCGTGTGTGTGGGTTTAATTTTACGTCTGTTCACATGGCGTGTTTTTAGACGATTATGATATTTGTAAATGATATACATCAAGATGACATTGATATTATTATACAAATGAAAACATAATTAAGAATAAAGCTTAAATCAGTGAACATGAACAACATAAACAATGTTTGCTTCAAAAATACTGAAATCTCATACTAATGTACCAATAGGACTGCGAAGTAAATATTTTGATACATGAGCCAAAAATGAATGATTTGACGTTATAGTCTTAAAATCATCAATTGTAGGATTATTTGGTAACTGAAAATTGGGTAGGTACTGCCTCATAGTGGGACAATTAAATAGTACATGAAATGTCAAAAGTTTTTCCCCACATATGTATTTTGCAGTATCAACATATTTACATTTTAATTAATTATTTAAGTCTAAAACACAAACTGGAAATTTCCCTTGGAAAAACATTCAACAAAGACATGCTGTAAGAGGTGTGCCGATTTACATTATAACCCACACGAGCTTTGGTGTCTTTTTCTAAAAGATTATAGCATTCCCTTACAGACAAAGGAATATGAACGTTTTCACAACGAATTTTTTGTCCTGCACCTCCTCTAGCTACTCTGTCTGCCCATTCATTTCCATAGATACCACAATGTGATGGAACCCAAGTAAATGTTACACTGGAACCCTTTTGAATTAGAAAATGTATGAGATGATTAATTTCAATTACTAAGTCACATCTGTCTCTAGACTTCATGGATTTCAGTGTAAGTAAGACAGACTTAGAGTCAACACAAAAAAAGTATTGGAAATATAACCATAGGAAGATTAACAATGTATCGCAGAGCCATGAGAATGGCCACCAGTTCTGCAGTGAAAATAGAATGACCTGCACCAAAATGAAACGATTTTTCTTTCTTTAGTCCAGGTATTACAAACCCAGCACCCGCCATATTGGTGTCAATAAGAGACCAGTGTGTGTGTGTGTGTGTGTGTGTGTGTGTGTGTGTGTGTGTGTGTGTGTGTGTGTGTGTGTGTGTATGTGTGTGTGTGTACGTGTGTGTACATTTGATAAGAATGAAGATAAAAGAAAGGTGACTCGGTTTAAGTGGAAAAAAAACCCCTCCTAGAGGGCAATGGTGCCAACCCACTACGAAGCTCGGGGCTAAGTTAAAAACGGCTGAACAGCGACCAGCCATGGTCAGAAACAGCAGCAGCAGCAGCAGAAGAAGAAGAAGGCGAAGAAAAGGAAGAGGTGCTCCTAACAACCGGTATTGTTTTAGTTTCTCGTCCCTCAACATACCATGAATAGAACGCAGGAAAAAGAAAACGACCCACTCCACGAATAGGTCTGGTTCCATACATTGTTAAACACCACCACCACCACCACAACAACAACAAAAACAACAACAACAATAACAACAGTCTCAGTAGCTATTACGCTTAACGGCATTTTTCGTTCATTCACCCCCACACTCCCCCACTTAAAAGAGATACTAGAATCTGTTTCATTTCAACCTGGGTCGATGTTATTCTAGATAAACGCACACATGCACGCACGCACGCACGCGCACAAACTCTCACGCACACTTAGTCAATAACTCACATGCACACACATACATAAGCACGCGCGATATGAATATTTAAGCATGGATAGATGTATGCATGCATTATACATATATACATATACATATATATATATTGAATTATAAACAAAGCTTGCTCTTATGTCTTAGATTGAAGAAATAGGGGGAGATACGCATTCATATCTGCAGTGGTAGATGATGATTCTGCCTAACTAACAGTATGTGCTTGAGTGGGTGAATGGGGAAAAATAAAATAAATGCTTCTCAAAATGAGCCTTCAGCAAGCTTATATTCTCCAAGAGGGAGACATCCTCCAATAGGGAGGGAAACTCACTAACATATAACTCCTGGTCATATACCGATATTTCGAAACTTGGTTGTTTCTCCTCAGTGACCGCGGAAAGTGGTAATTTGACTCTTCTGCCTTTTCAGTTTTAGGAAAAATGCAATCCCAGAAAAGGCTGGTGTGCAATACCGTAGTATGTTTGTTGAGTTTTCAAAAAACCCAACCAAAGGTGCCATCTAAGAAGCTAAAGAAAATCATGAAAGAGCAAAACAAGCTACATTTTCTTGTGAAAAGTAAAAAATATAAAAAGATATCCTCTAAGACACAAGTGCTGAGGGCCAGTTCTTGGAATGAATCCCCAAGGGACTAAAATACAAGAAACTAATAAATTCCAAGGATAAGTACCGAGCACCATTCCAGCAACTTACAGAGCAGCTCGGTGTTGCAATGACTGCAAGAAATATTGAATTATAAACAAAGCTTGCTCTTATCTCTTAGATTGAAGAAATAGGGGGAGATACGCATTCATATCTGCAGTGGTAGATGATGATTCTGCCTAACTAACAGTATGTGCTTGAGTGGGTGAATGGGGAAAAATAAAATAAATGCTTCTCAAAATGAGCCTTCAGCAAGCTTATATTCTCCAAGAGGGAGACATCCTCCAATAGGGAGGAAAACTTACTAACATATAACTCCTGGTCATATACCGATATTTCGAAACTTGGTTGTTTCTCCTCAGTGACCGCGGAAAGTGGTAATTTGACTCCTCTGCCTTTTCAGTTTTAAGAAAAATGCAATCCCAGAAAAGGCTGGTGTGCAATACCGTAGTATGTTTGTTGAGTTTTCAAAAAACCAACCAAAGGTGCGTGTGTGTGTGTGTGTGTGTGTGTGTGTGTGTGTGTGTATGTGTGTGCGCGCGCGCGCGCGCGTGTGTGTGTGCGTGTGTGTGTGTGTGTGTGTGTGTGCGTGTGCATGCATGCATACACGCGCGCGCACGTGTGTGTGTGTGTGTGTGTGTGTGTGTGTGTGTGTGTGTGTGAGTGCGTGCGTGCGTGCGTGCGTGCGTGCGTGCGTGCGTGTGTGTGTGTGTATGTGTGTGTGTGTGTGTATGCGTGTGTGTATGTGTGTACGTGTATTATTGCGTGCGTGTATACATGTGTGTGAGTGCAATCATATGTGCATGTGTGTGTGTGCACGTGCGTGCATGTGTGTGTGTGTGTGTGTGTGTGTGTGTGTGTGTGTGCATGAATGTACTTAAAGTGTTTGTGCTTGTGTGGATACATATGTGTGTGTGTGTGTGTGTGTGTGTGTGCTGTGTGTGTGTGTGTGTGTGTGTGTGTGTGTGTGTGTGTGTGTGTGTGTGTGTGTGTGTGTGTGTGTGTGTGAACGTGCCTATATGTATGTGCATGCTTGAATCTCTCTCCCTCCCCCCCTCTCTCTCTGATTTGGTAAGAATTATAGAGGAATCAAATGACAAAAGGTTACATCGTATACACTTACAGAACAATACATAAATATGTTGCCTGCCAGTAGATACTAAAAATTACCACAAAGCGTCAAGGCGAATCATTGATTTTCAACAGAAGTGTGCTGATAAACGAACATATCTTTCCCCGAAGATGGAGTATGGCTGCCTTAATGGCGGGATAAAAAAGGGTCATACACACAAAACTCCACTGCCTGGCTATACAGGCAGTGTCCGCAGGAGTATCAGCCTGCGTACGCAGAAAGAAAAAGAAAAGAACGAACATATCTGAAAGAAATTCAGTCTCTTCAGTACAAAGGAATTACTGTGTAAAGTGTGTGCTGCAGAGTTCATGTGCTCAGGAAAGAAAACAAACAAAGGTGCTGTGTGTGGCTGGAATTAATGTGGCTGCAAGCCATCCGCAGGGCTGATGTGAGTACGACTGCATGTTGTTCACAACAATGACGTCATCCTTTTTTTTAATAGATCTAGGTGAGAGGCATGTGCATGTTTCCATCATAGTAAGGTAGTAGGGGCATGCTGTATTTGAGTAGGATTTTAGAGAAGAAAGAAGGACAATACCGCAGGCAAAACCCAGAGTTTGATGTGTAAATGTTTAATGTTTTTTTTGTGTGCCATGTACACAATATTTACTCGTTTGCAATATTTGGACCGTTTGGTTGCTTTGTGTACGATGCAACAGCTTTTCATGCTTGGTACCATTGAATTTGTCAGTAAATTAAAATTGAGACTCTTATGACATCAGACTTCGTGCATTTGGACAGGCGAAAAGTAATAAGCATGGCACTAGTTCTGATAGTCTGGCACCAACTTCAACACGTTATTGCCCATGACTGATGCTGTGACCAGCTCAAGCTGCACCATGGCCAAAGTGCCATGTATCGATTGATTTACATCCAACCAAATGCAGAAGAAGACGGATCAATCATAACAATTTTCAGATTGTGCATACTGCACACTATCAGTAACCTCCGCATGCATTTGTGCACACACACACACACACACACACACACACACACACACACACACACACACACACCCCACACACGCACGCACGCACGCACGCACGCACACACACACACACACACACACACACAGAGTAGGGGAAAGCAGTGGTTTGCAGGCAGTTCACTCTATATCTGTCCAACAAATCTCTTTTTGGGATTTTATTGTTTTATTGTGAATTAACTACAATGCAATGTAAAGTAGTACTCAATAGAAACACCAAACCTCACAATTAAAAGAAATGTCATAAGCAGCTCTCACCATTTAGTACTCTGTTGTGAACTACATTTACCACCAGTTTAGAGTACCAACAAGCTGTGACATGTAGTTGCAGAAACTATGATCATAACTCTATAGGCACTCATCACAAGAACATACAGTGTGGAGCTCTTCATTTGGGAACATTTTTTGCTGTCCCATCTTTTGTGCCACACTGCTCATTGCAATTCCCCATCCACAGCAACAGCCCAGCCCAGCCTGCTGCAGCCCTGGCACCAGCAACCCACAGGGAGCAGTCCACGTCGAGTCTTCAAGAGGCAACCCACGGGAGGAGACACTGAAGTGCTGCTGAGTCACTTCAGTGGTGTTCAGTGGTGCCTGTTCCGATCCAACATACGCAGGACACAATCTACTATGCCCCCTACTGAGAAGAATAATTGCTTAGTGGCGGAGCCAACATGAGTGAGCTCTCCCTCTAGAGAGCGTCACTATGTCCTTCCAATGACAGCCCCCATGAATTTACTGATATTGGTATCCAGATGGAATCAAACCAAGGTCATGGACATGGAGCGGGCATCAAAATTGAAGTCAACATGAGAGCAGGGCATGAAAGGACACAGAATCTGACATTCTTTTTTAATGCTGATTCTTGACAATGAGGATGATGCTGATGATGCACGGATTTCCATTCCAGTCTGAGTCTTTTTGACAGTCAAATTTTATATTGTAAGTAAAATTGTATGCAAGATAATAAACATTCGTGTACAAATGAGAGAGACAGGAAGAGGGAATGGGGAAGGGGTGGGAAGTAGAAGAGAGAAAAGAGTAAGAGGAAGGAAGGGAGAGTGTGACGGACCATTTTTGTCCGGTCCCAAGTTGTGGGGACAGTTCTGAGGTGGCGCAAGTTTGCCTGTTCACTTGTTTACCCGACAGCTACTCACCCGCGTTTTGTTGTCAGTCAGGTGAGTGAGGATTTCCTTTCAGTCTCTGTAGATTAGCCGGCCCGGAAACATCCCCATGGTGCCAAAGCGAGACTCGCAAGTTAGTTTTGGTGGTAATCATGTATGTTTGATTAGCTTAAAGGAAGTTAGGGTTAGTACTAATGGAGTTGGCTTTTTCTATAGGTGGTCGTGAATTTTCCAGTTCTTAGTGAAGGCCTAAAATATCTAATTGTTCCCATAATTGATCTTGTGGTTGACAAGACTTGATAAGACATAGGGTGTCTGCAGGAAGCTGTGGTTAGTGAATGTGTGAGTCGAGAGGTGGATGAGAAGAATGGAGCGAGTGGATGGCAGAGAGAATATGTATATTTACATGTGATCAGGGAAAATTTATCTAATTAAATCAATGCATTATTGAAAAAGAATCTTTGTTTATCATAATGATATGAGTGTTGGTGAGCTCTGGAAGTGAGGGATGAAAATTATTTGTATAAGTATTTGGAAAATTTATTCTAATCCCTGTTGTGGATACGTCAAGTGATGATAATGTGGAAAATAAAAAACATTCTTTTCTTGATAAAAAGGGACAAATGGAAATCGCTCCTTTATCTGTAATAACGGTAATCTTGATACTTAAAAAAAAGGTTACGTGAGGTAATCTTTGTTTTATCATTGAATGTAATTACTAATGGTGCTAATCAAGGAATCTTTCTATTGTAAAGCACCCATTGTATTGAAGCTTAGTAGACTACATTATGGGTAATTCTCCCCAAATTCCTGTGAAATGTATTATGTGAAGAGTTTCTGCTTGTGACAAAACAAGGACGATAAATATGTAGATAGAAGGCTAGGTAACCAATGTAGTTATATAGTTCCCCAGGTGTCAGTGAGGCCCTGGAGTCTGGCCTGGAGCCGATTACCACCAGGTGTTGGGGTACAGCCCGTGCCCCAGCCGCTGTTTCCGTCACGACGACGTGGAGAGGCTGACCGCCAGGTCAGTAGTGGACTTGTGTCGTAAAGGGCCTCAGGATTCTCCGTCAAGACAACATAAAGAGTCTGACCGCAAGGTCGGTAGTCCGACGTGATCTTCTGTGTGGATGCGCCCTGTGGGACGCCATTTGGGACTGTGTCTAGAGGTGGCTCTGCTTGCCGTGTGGATACCCTGGTTGCTGTGCTCTAGACTGTGGCTCTGCTTGCTGTGTGAATACCCTGGTTGGTGTGCTACAGACTGTGGCTCTGCGTGCTGTGTGAATACCCTGATTGGTGTGCTACAGATCGTAACTTGGGCTCGACGAAGCCAAGTATATGAACTGTGTCTGTCAGGACACTTCTGATGGTGCCAACAAGGTCTGCGCCAGAAAAAAAAATTGCTATAATAATTTTTGTTTATCTGCTTTGGTTGTACCACCACATGTGAGTTGGCGGTTTGGGCTTATTACATGTCGTTGTTGTGACATGTTGATGTATGTGCTGTGTGGTGCCTGCAGATTTATATTAATTTATGGTAATATGTGTTCGTAATGTCTTGATGGTTCAGGCAGCATATAAAAGAAAAGAAATTCAGTTTGTGTGTTGCCTGGCTATCCATGTTCGTGTGGTGTAGGTGTCTGTAGGGAATAATCGTTACACGCATCCAGACATTAAAAGTGAGAGTCTGACAGTAATACACACACTACCACACCATCCGTAACAGAGAGGGGTGACAGGCAAAGAAGGATAAAGAGGAATTTATCAGAACATTTTAGGATAAAGTGATATTAGATTTGACAAATTCATCAACTAGGTATGAAAACAAGACTTGAATCTACTAACATTTGGTTCATTTTTTAGATTATCCGGGATATGGTTCCATAGCCAACCCCAGGAATAAGTACACTTGATTTATATAGGATTATTTCTATAGCTTATGTAAATATGCATAAATCAGATGTGGGTTTGAAAGTACTTATATTGATTGTCAAAAAATGACAGGGTTCAGGAGAGGGGCCCGGCGGGATCCACGAATTGCCACACACTCACGGACAAACACAAGGAGGCAAAGGTAAACAACTAAGACAACACTTTATTACATATGGACAAGCATCAACAACAATCAATCACACTCTGTGGGAAAGGGCCATTCAGAAGAATAAAAGAAAGACAGAAGGAAAAGTAGAGGGGAGGAAAATGAAAGTCGGGAAAAAAGTGCCTGTAGAGAAATCTGAGCTACCTACACGGGTAAAAAGCAAAACACACTCCCAAAAGAAAATATAATCCAAAACAACACCAACCTTGGGACTTCCTACCCCCCCCCCCCCCCACTCTATTTCACCACTCCTCTGTACCCAACCTAAAATGCTACCACTCCACTCAACCCAAAGAAGATAAGGAGGGATATTCCTAGCATAAAGGATCTACTACACAACACGTACACACAACCACTAACCATATTTATCTAATATGCTGAGTTTTCTTAACTCCCAGCACACAGGAGCATGTGGCACATGTTGCATCAGTCACTTCCTTCAAGGGGTAGCGAACCTCGGTCAAGTCCCGAGAGTCGGGCTACAGTTATTATCGTTGCACAAGCACACATACAAGGGCAAGGGGAGACAGGCCACACTCTCTCCAGCAACAATCGCAGGACACAACACGAAGGGACTCGCCGTGGGAGCGGAGGACGAGAGTCCTTGCAGCGCCGCAGAAGCCACGCCGACGGCGATCTTCGTGGCTGGCGAGGCCTCGTGCAGGCACTCAGCGGGGCTCGATCTCAGCCGGGATGGCGTCAGCAGCCCAGCGCTCCCAGGGCAGGAAGGTGCAGAGAAGGTGGAAGACGTAGGAAGGTGGAGAAGTGGGCAGGTGACCAAAAGGTGGGACGAAGCACCAGAGGGACGGTGATGAAACAAACTCTGCAAGCCAATCATGGTCTGTATATAGTTCCGGAATATGGAGCTGTGTGGGGTGTCTTATGTGACTATGCTAGGAGAGGTAAGCACTGTCAAACCCCCCCCTCCTTGTTAACTTGCTCTGCTTTACAGGGAAGAACTCTAATTTGCTATGTGTTAATTGTTTCTTTTTTTTTTTTTCTCCTAATAAATTCTATTAGCCCAAAACCCTCCTCTGCTTACGAAGTAAGGGACTGCAACCATAAAAGGAAACAATTACGTAAAAGTGATATCCAAACTCCACCTCTCTAATTCCTCTTTTTCCCTCATTTCCGGAAGGACGGATTACAGGTTGACAAATCGCTATACACAAAGAAAAAACAAAAGCGCGAGCATGTGATATTAATATTTGTTTACACAACTCTAAGGTTAATCAGAAATCTCAGAAGGGCTCAAAGCCTACCCCAGTTCCGTGATTCAGCAAAATTCTTGTATCAAAACTCACAGCATCTACAATGCACAAAGTTCGCTAATTAACTGTCTCACTAATGATAATCAAAATTTATGCTCATCAGCATAACCATACGACATATACACATCAAAATGGAGCAATAACATAATCCTACCCTGAATCAGACAATTCAACAGGTAATATTCAATACCCTCTCCATGCACACCTCCCTTTCCCCCACCCCCATATTTTTACACAGATGAACAGGAACACAACACAGACAAGGAGCTGGGCAATGGAGAGTGCTGATGGGGAACGCGAGCACCGCCAAAGAATTTAGTGGCTCTGCACGCGCCTGGATGCACGCCGCGCGCTCACGACCAAGACTTGACAAAACAAACACGTAGCTGAGATCAACGCCCCGTAGCAAGCGCAAATGTACTGTACATAAAAGAAAACTACCATGGGAGAAGATTTCGGCTCGCCACAAATTTCACATATATATCATCGAACTGGGGGGTATTCACGTAACCGGCCAACTGTGCGGTCACGTCTCTCATCAAAACGAAAAGGGGAAAAAAAACAACCTTTACATTGACTATGGCTTGATACCAAACTGTACTATGATGGAACCAAAACCACTTTGGTCTCCAGAACTCTCAAAATAAACGGACTTACAATTCACAATAACTGGGGTTTTGTGAGAATAACGCGCATTTTATAGTGATGTGAAACTGTACACGCCCAATCATCTGCTATGGCTATGCCCCAGAACCTAAAATTTCCAGACTTCTGACGAAAAAGTACACTCTAAACCAACAACAAACCATATGGAACAATACTACACCAGCATGTTTTGTGAGTGGATGGGAGAGGGTAGGGTGGGTCACCCAGTGTCTCCTGTCTCGACCAGGCGAAGGGGAGGCAGGCACCAAAACGTACGTCACAACGAAGTGACCAGGAACTCTTCAGGATCCCCATCGAAGGGGTTCGCCAAACCAGGAATGGTTTCAAGAAGCTTGTCTAGACTGAGGATCGTGGTCCTCTGAAATCCTTCCCCCCTCTGTCTCTCCGACTCCCCAAACCAAACCGAAAACCTACAGCTGAGCAGTTCACACATGCAGTCAGTCACGCAGGGAAGTTGGGAACCCGCACGGACTGCACGTGCAACTGAAAAAAACCCTACTAGTGTGGCTGGATACTTGATTTCACGCTAGAAAAAACAAAAAACAAAAAACAAACGACCCAGAACGTGGAGGGTGATGAGGGAGGACGGTCCACGGGCGGCTCACATATCCTAACAATAGAAGAGTGGGGAAGAAGGGAACACACACACACACACACCACACACACACACACACACACACACAAACCGGGGTTGCGAAAAGCACGGTTTCGTACTCCTAAAAGATGGGGCACCCAAAAGGATAGAAGGAAAAAGTTAGTAAAACCAGCGATAAACCACTATAAAGAGACATTGATCCTTATGAATGAAAAGGAATATAAAGGAGTACGGAAAGTATAGAACGTATCCAAAAGTGACTAGGGAACTATAAAACCATTGACAGAAGAGAGCTCTAGTTTCCCTATGTTGACCTACCAAGAAAAAGTTCAAAAGCTCAGCCGTCTGTGACATTGATGATAAGTTGAGTGTGAAGGGTTTTTTTTTTATTTATTTATTTTTTTAAAGTGTCTTAGATCATCTGACGATCAAAAGACATCAAATAAACCACTGAACTGAACTGAACTGAGAGAGAGAGAGAGAGAGAGAGAGAGAGAGAGAGAGAGAGAGATGTGCGCTACCAGTCCCAGTAGTCCTCTTCTGCAGATCAGCTGGGCCGCAAAACATGTAAATCAGTTGTTGCCTTTAGATAACATGAAATTCATAGTACACAAAAGGTATTGTATACTTTCATCAAAATATAGATATAAGCAATTCAGATAACATGAAGCACGCAATAGAGGCGCTACAGCCCATTTCAATTAAAAGCAATAGAACCATAGAAAAGAAAAGATTTTCAAGCTGATCAAAATCTAGCTGAAAAGGCAGTAGAATACTGACTTCACGTGCAACTCGCGGGGGACAAATTCACTCAACTGTGAGAAGCAGTGACCGCACACAAAGAGCTGAAGCAAAGTAAGCGGGTGGGAGCAGAATTCCTATTTGTTAAGAGCTTGGATTCATTTAAGACCTTTGAGTTTACAGCTCTACCACCTGCACTGAGCAGAGAAGAGATAGATAGATGGATAGATAGATAGATAGACAGACAGATAGATTGGTAGATAGATAGACCGATAGGTAGATATAGATGCATCTCTCTCTCTCTCTCTGTCTCTCTCTCTCTCTCTCTCTCTCTCCTCTCTCTCTCTCTCTATTACAGATAGACAGATGGACAGACAGATCGATGGATAGGTAAATATATGATATATGGCTGGACAGATAAGGGAAGTTGAAGTTTAATGGAGATTATTTCGAGGATGATGTTGGGTAGAGGCATACATGTGCCCACCCATCAGCAGCTCGAGGTACTTCCATTGACCCCCCCCCCCCCCCCCCTTCCGAGTTTGTTCTCGGGGATCACACGTAGCTGAAGTCTGGGGTGCGCGTGCGGTTTCGTCCTTCACATATATACCTCCACCCAACAGCATCCTTGAAATAGTCTCCATTAAACTTCAACTTCCAGGTAAGTCTCGTTTAATTTTCAAATTAGTCTTAACATGACCATTATTATCATCATTATCTCTAATCATTTGTCACAGAGTGGAATGGGGGATGCTTGTAAATGGATTTGTCAAATCTGTCTCATGAAAGTATGAAGGCGTGTAGTTTGTGTATTCTACCAATTCTTGCTATCACTCACTCACACCACTCTACGACGTAACAGCACGAACAGGAAATTAGCAAGGAGTGTACATTTAATGAACAATGAAAAGATAGAGATGGCACATGAACGTCAATATATAAACATACTAGCGCTTAGGAGCTTCGACCCTGTCTCTCCCCAGCGAGCTTGTATGTCGTGTAGTGTTCCGATGTGCAGTTTTGCGTCTGTGGACGCAAATTGCGTCACGACGCAATGCGTCACGTGATCGCCGACCCGACGTTGCTGTTTGTAGGACAGCAAGGATACTTGATACCAAATTTGGTGGCGATCGGCCCAAAACTGTGGGCGTGTATAAGCGAACAGACCGACAAACTCAGCTTTATATAATAGACTAGCCGGTTACCCGGCGTCGCCCGAGTATTATAAGAAAGAGAGAGAGGTCTATAGCCTACATTACTCAGGTCTTCAGCCCTGGTTCAACCATTTATTTCTTATAAACCGATTTATATAACAATGTAGTGAAAAATAAGAAAGAACGGCTTTTAACAGGGTTTCATTTTGATAGATGTGGTGAATGGCGCTCCTAGCATCCCTGTTTGCAAGACAGCAAGGATACTTGATACCAAATTTGGTGGCGATCGGCCCAAAACTGTGGCCGTGTAGTGTTCCGATGTTCAGTTTTGCGTCTGTGGACGCAAACTGCGTCACGACGCAATGCGTCACGTGATCGCCGACCCAACGTTGCTGTTTGTAGGACAGCAAGGATACTTGATACTAAATTTGGTGGCGATCGGCCTAAAACTGTGGCCGTGTATAAGCGAACAGACAGACAAACTGAGCTTTATATAAGAGAAAGTAAACAAGTGGGGTATGTTTTGCTCCCATAAGGAAACCTAACACAGAGTAACTTTTATTCAAGACTGGCACAGCCTTTTAAACTTGAATAAAGTCAGACAAATACATAGACGAACAATCTAATAGTGGGGGAAAAAACAAGCGCAGGCCAAAAACTGAACTGTCTTCATAGTAATGACTTGGCAAAGATTTGGACTTAAGGAGGGGAGGGGGGAGTTTGAAGATGGAGAAACTGGGAACATGAAATTTAAAAAAAAAAAAAAAAATGTTGCAGATAATATGAAAACTCTTCACTAGCTGCATAAGGGAACCATCGCAATCCCTTTTCAAGTCAGATATATTTGTATTGCCTGCTCCGAGGCCTTTCGTCCGCTGGGTCAGACTCATCAGGGAGACACGGCTGATTGCGTCTGCGCTCCTGGCGTCAAATAGAGACACACCACAGTCCATAATACTGTGGTGTTCTCACCACCAAGGGTGCAAAAAAGAATCCAATAGCACCCCCAAAGCAGCCAGCGAAGAGTAGTAAATGCAACCAAACGAAAGTGTGGGGAGGAAAAAAGTTGCTGTAAAACTAAAGACATTATGCAAATAATATAAAATGTAGGGGACAGTCTTTGAGCCTACGCCTGAAGATCCACCCAAAGATGCAAGGGAGATCAAAAGACAAACACACAGACGGACAGAAACAAATACAAATAACCTCAATTTAAATCAAAGCAAAGTCGGAAATGAAATGAGGTAGGGAACAGTAAACGATAAAAAGTAAACGAGTGGGGTATGTTTTGCTCCCATAAGGAAACCTAACACAGAGTAACTTTTATTCAAGACTGGCACAGCCTTTTAAACTTGAATAATAAAGTCAGACAAATACATAGACGAACAATCTAATAGTGGGGGGAAAACAAGCGCAGGCCAACAACTGAACTGTCTTCATAGTAATGACTTGGCAAAGATTTGGACTTAAGGAGGGGAGGGGGGAGTTTGAAGATGGAGAAACTGGGAACATGAAATTAAAAAAAAAAAAACTTGGCGTCAGAGTGTGAACCATTGGTGATTCCTTCACGAATAGTTGTGACAGTTCTGCAGTCGCCTCTTTCATTACAAATAACTTTCTGTCCCAGCATGTGCTGCATTCAAAACCCCAACACGAGGGTATGGTGTAATTACAACTCAGTACAATTCAACCTACTGGGTCAAACCCTACATGCGCCTAAGCCCAGTGCGTAGCAGTGCTGGTGTGAAAAGGATACGGCCGGGAAGCCATTGCAAACTTTGGGCATGGTGATCATTAACTGCGGTGGTATTTTCTTGATTTTCGTGCACGAGACTGCTTATTTTTTTGTTCACCTGCCAGCCTTCAACTTTCGTACTATTATGATTCTATGATCTAAACGGATATTCCCATTCTGCACCCAAAGGGGGAGGGCATAATCCAACTCTGATCTGTCTACATCTCCCTTGATCTATTAAGGAAACAACAACAAAACAAACAAACTATCATTACTTCTAGCCACTAGTACTATCCTAACAATGTATTTTCTTACAAGTTCCCAACATTGCAATGGCCAGTAAAGCTTTACATTCCCGGAGATTCCAACCAGTCATACTTTATGCGGGGTCAGCCCGCTATTGCGCGGGCCCGCTATTGCGCGATTGCGTGGGCCCGCTATTGCGCGGGCCCGCTATTGCGGGACAGTTAGGGTTAGGGTTAGGGTTAGGGATAGGGTTAGGGATAGGGTTAGGGTTAGGGATAGGGATAGGGTTAGGGATAGGGTTAGGGATAGGGTTAGAGTTAGGGTTAGGGATAGGGTTAGGGATAGGGATAGGGTTAGGGATAGGGTTAGGGATAGGGTTAGGGATAGGGTTAGAGTTAGGGTTAGGGTTAGGGATAGGGATAGGGATAGGGATAGGGATAGGGTTAGGGATAGGGTTAGGGTTAGGGTTAGCCGCGCAATAGCGGGCCCGCGCAATAGCGGGTCCCCGCAATAGCGGGTCCGCGCAATAGCGGGCCC
>CM031600.1:78158666-78161166 GCA_018398815.1 Conus ventricosus
TTCAGTGAAGTTTTTTGCTCTTCAGGGCTGCAGTGACAAAGTTTTCCTTGACAAGGTCCACGCCATTTTTCATTTTGTGATTGTAGGTCAACCTGACACTACTGGAGCAGTATATCATATATGACATGGTGTCTTTTCACCATGTCAGCTGTTTGAGTTAGTTCTTTTTCGTTCTTTTTGTGAACAGTTTTCTTGTTGGTATAAGAAAAAGATCAATTGCTTGCTTGATTGCCATAGAATTTGAGACCAAATTTATGTTGCTTTTATTGTTTGATAAACAGATTAATACAAAAGGTGCCACATTAGCTCTGTATGCAGATGCTGCTGCTCTGTGGAGAAATGAAAACTTCAATTTTTTCTGGAAACAACAAACCAAAGGAAAGAAAATCATTGAACAGTTTCAGGAAATAGTTGATAATATTTTTCATTACATGAAATCAAATGGGTTCGGTGTATCTGCTCACAAAACGGTTTTTGTTGTCTTTCCAAAGAAAACAATTGTGTTTGAAGGCAGAGAGCTGTCTCTATAAGGGTTGATAATAATTTAATATGTCCAAGCAAAAAGTTAAGTTTCTGGGCGTAATCTTCCACTTTAAACTATTTTGAGTAAACATATTAATTACCTTGTAGAAAAGGCTATGAAAAAAAGTTGGATTATTACGTGTTCTTTCTGCTATACCTCTGATTAACTGGGGATCTAATCTCGTCGATGTCGCCTGAGGGCTAGTTCGTTCAATTCTGTCGTATGGCCAAGAAGTTGGTTTTTTTTTTACGGCTGGAAAGACAGATTTACACAAGTTAATCAGTATTGACCCGTTAGCCTTTAAAATGGCATTAGGACTTCCCCTATGGGCTTCAATTGATTTGATGTACAAGGAAGCTGGTGTGTTACCCTTAAATGAACATAGGCTAAGTTGTGCCTGTAATTTTACAGTGAGAGCTAGAACCATCCCAAATTCAGTAATGACTGAACTGAATGGAAGTACGCGTATGTTTCAAGAGAGATCCGTAACAAAGCGGTGTACATGTCCCAAGGTGATTATGTTTCCCCATTGTTTCAGAACTGTAACCTGTCTCTTGATGGTATTGCTGCTGTTCCATGTTGTTCATACCCTTCGTGGTTGTCAGAGCAGGCTTAAATCGTCTACATTTACGGAGATCTAAATCAAAAAGATGATCCTCTGTTACTATCATCCTATGCCAAAGGTTTGATAGATGGGAAATATGACTACTATGTACACATTTTCACGGATGGTTTTGTTTTAGATTCTTCTGATGTTGGAGCTTCCTGTGTTATACCAGCGTTTAGCATTAGAAAGACATTCCATATTATGAAAGGATGTTCTGTATTTACAGCAGAGTTATTTGCCAATTTGAAAGCACTAGATTTTATACCTGACATGCCTGTTTTACATAGACAAATACTTATATTATCAGACTCAAAATCAGCTCTTACGGCTCTACATTGTCAATCAAAATCTAGTCATTCAGACATGGTGTGTGAGATCTTATTTCTCATTCATCAGTTAATAACCAGGGGTATCGATATAACTTTGTTATGGGTTCCAGGGCACTCCAGTTTACGTGGCTATGACTTAGCTGACTTTTATGCAAAGGAAGCTGCAAGAAATAAATCTGATGTTTTGAATTGTGATATCCTTCTTCTTCTTCTTCTTCCTAAAATACTGGTTCACTCAAAAACGAGTAGGTCACCAGCGCGCATGTTAAAAAGTAAAATAAAATAGCATAAAATAATGCGACTCAGACTGTTGGCCCCTGGAGCAAATTTGGCAACAAGGGGTCGCACTCGATATTCAAGAAGTTAAAAGCAATGGCCAAATTCAGGCCCAGGTAACAGTAAAATATCTGGGGAAGTTAAAATAGAAAATCGTCAATATGCAGATCTCAAAACTGTCGTATCAATTTGTTTTTTAAATGAGATTGCATTTGTGGCAATCTTGATGGCACCTGGCAGTGAGTTCCACAGCCGTACAGAACTAGGATAAAATGAATGTAAGTGGCTGTCAATATTTGATGCAGGTATGGTATAACATTGACCGCCACTCCACTCCCGCCACTTCTTTCTTCATCTGAAGCTATTCACATTCTCACAAGTTCAATCTGGAACACAAGACAGAAATAATACCTTGAAGATTCAGCTCGGAAGCACAGATGGGATATGACTAAATCAACAAGAAAATGTTGTAATCCCCCAGGGCCAATCCCAAACCATAACCTTGTACATAGGTTACGGGTTAATGGTTGGTTAGGCAGATATTTAAAACTGGCAGCTGCTTGTGCATGTGGTCAGACTCTCGATATCCCTCATTTCTTATTTGACTGTACCAATACAAGCACACACTTTCAGTCTCTTCATGATAAGATCAAGTCCTTTAACCTTTTGCTGACTATGTCTAGTGTTTTCAATCCCAATTATGAGAATGGTTGGAGTCTGGCAATGTTGGCTGTTTATCTTATTAAATCTCATCCACTTGGAAGA
>CM031600.1:78163666-78188666 GCA_018398815.1 Conus ventricosus
ATCATTATTTCTTGAATTGGTAGACTGAATATGTGAGTGAGTGTGTGTGTGTGTGTGTGTGTGTGTGTGTGTGTGTGTGTGTGTGTGTGTGTGTGTGTGTGTGTGTATGCATGTTGTGGAGTGGATGAAATGAGGGCAGAATCAGAGCAGTTGATTGCCAAATTTTCTAGCTGAAAATAGAACAGTGTGGAGTTCATTTGGTTAGAGTTACTCAGCTAGACTCTTGTTAGTCTTATGATCCTTCTGCCAGTCCCTTCCCTCACTCCCTTACCCATGCCTCCCACCTCCCATTGCCTGTGGATCTTGGCCATGTCTTCTTACTCCATGGAATTTGTTCTCTGTCCCCTCTGTCTCTTTCCTTCAGGAATAATCTCGAGCATGCAAGCACTGCCAAGCGAGTTGAAGTTTGCCCCTGATTTAACCATATGTGACAAGTACATAACACGAGTTAAAAGGAAACCCATTCACCAACTTTGTTCTTCAAATGGCAAAATGCGCATTATCTCATTGAAATGAAAAGACCTTGCTCTAGCAGGCTTTTACTCAGCTTAACATTGAGTCAGGTAAATAAACATTCTTGGATAACTGGGTGCAAAGCTGCCAACCCTCGCAGATTTTTCAGGAATTTTCGTAATGTAGTAACTTAGCAGATTTGTTGTCAAGGACATTGATTTGAAAGTGAAACCTAGAGCTCAGACTGATGTCAAAAAACTCTGGCAGGATGCGAGAACTGGAAAACACAGACAGGAAACAAACTCTTTTAGATCTGTCCAAAGCTTGAAGAGTTGTTAGCATGTGCCTCAGGTGGCTGTAAAGAAGTAACAGTTTTGTGCCCATTGCACACAGGCCGCTCCTCTGGCACCCACTCATGTTCTTTAAAAGGACAAAAAGCTCCACGGTGCATTCTTTGGCATACCACTCACTGTAAAACATGTTCTTATAGAGTGCTGAGACTTCCATGATAATAATGATAATAATAATGAATACTTATATAGCGCATATTCTCGGCTGGAGACCAAGCTCTAAGCACTTTACAATCCACACTCATTTAGGCCTACCTGGGTAGTGCCGACTGAAGAGCTGTCAGCTGGTGCTTCATTCAGTCGTTTCATGTGTCATCCAGTCAGTATCATTCAATATCGTTCACTCAGTTTCCTTACTTCCTTCATTCTTTCCGTTTCTCATGCAGGGTGCATGCTATGTGTAACGTGTCATCCATACCAACGGCCAGACTGGCCTACTCTTCTGAAAGTTGGTGATGGGATTTTACGTGTGTGCAAGATGTGATGCATGCGTTCACACATGGAACCTCGGTTTATAGTTTCATTCGAAGGACTGTATGGGAAATGGAGTCAGAACCAATGTTAACTCTGAGGGAAAAATCCCCATGTACTGAAACGGCCCGGCGGAGATTTGAACTCGCAACCCCAGGATCACTCTACCAGCTGAGCTATTCCGCCATGATGTCAGACAAATACATTTTACAGCAGAATCTATGACAGTCTTGTTCAGTGATGTCCACCCTGTTGTAGTTTTCGAGTTTCTGAGAGAGAGAAATGTTTTTGTTTGACTTATCCTTTTATGTAAGATAATTTCAAACAATGTTTGTGTGTTTTTAGAAAATGTGTTTTAATGATGTGTGTACAAAGACAAATGTGTGTACAAAGACAAATGTATCTGTTGATCTACCTAGTTATCTATCTATCTATCTATTATCTATCTGTCTCAGCCCTGATGTGGCCCTTTGCGGTCGGCTGGGCTATAAGCAACATTATCTTATCTATCTGTCTGTATGTCTGTCTGTCTGTCTGTCTGTCTATCTATCTATCTATCTGTCTGTCTGTCTGTCTGTCTGTCTGTCTGTCTGTCTGTCTGTCTGTCTATCTATCTGTCTATCTGTCTATTTATCTGTCTATTTATCTAGCTATCTATCCTGGGTGTTGGACTTGCATGATGTGAGACACAAACATTTTTACCACTGATTCAGTGAAAACCGTGTTCAGAGATGTTCCACATAATGCGATCTTTGAATTTTTGAATCTGATCTGAGATTTTGTAGTGGAAAGATTTTTAACAAAATTTTGGGTGGGTTTTTAATAGATATATTTGAAAGAGTTGTGTGAATGAATGACTTGTGAGTTGACTTCAACGCGGTGACAGCCCTGATATGGCCCTTTTCGGTCGGCTGGGCTATAAGCAACATTACCTTACTATCTATCTATCTATCTATCTATCAGTCAGTCAGTCTATCGATCTGTCTATCTATCTATCTATCTATCTATCTATCTATCTATCTATCTATCTATCTATCTCTATCTGTCTATCAGTCCATCTATCTATTTAGGTATCTATATCCATCCATCTGTCCAACCATCCACCCGTCTGTCCGTCTGTCTGTCTGTCGGTATATCTGTGTGTGTGTGTGTGTGTGTGTGTGTGTGTGTGTGTGTGTGGTGTGTGTGTGATACGTTGTGTGTGTATGTGATATGTGTGTGTGTGTGTGTGTGTGTGTGTGTGTGTGTGTGTGTGTGTGTGTGTGTGTGTGTGTGTTTATGATATGTGTGTAGAGAGTGTCTTTGACAAGGTGACAGCACAAATATGGCCCTTTCTGGTCAACTGGGCTAAAATTAAAAACAACCTGAATTGAGTTTTAAAGCGAGGTGACTGAAGGCGGAAATTGAAGCAAATTTTAATGGAAAAGTTATTGGTTCTGCAAGACACCCCAGACAAACAGATTACAGGATTAAAACATGATGCATTTTGACTTCTTAGGTCTTCTTCAGGTACAACAACAACATTCAGGACAGTGAAGACAAAGAACGAACAACCCCTTATCTTTCCATGTTTGGTGCTAAAGGATCCAATAACTTTTCTTTTAAGCAACCACTTATCTCATATTCGGTGCAAAAGGATCTAATAACTTTTCTTGTTTTTTTAAATATGAATTGAACTGAAGGATTTGATCTCTGTCTTTCTGTCTGTGTCTCTCCGTCTCAGCCTGTCTGTGTTTCTCTCTTTCTCTCCCTCTCTCCCTCTCTGTCTTTCTGTCTGTCTGCCTGCCTGTCTCTCTGTCTCTCTCTCTGTCTCTCTCTCTTTCTGTCTGTATGTTTCAGTGTTTTTTTTTTGTGTCTGAAGGCTGGGTATGAAAAGCTTGTAGTAGCTTATCCATTTGAAACCACTGTAAAACAGTGTTAGGTGGTAATTATATTCTCTTTCTTCTGCTGACTACCGCTTGTGTTGTTTTTTCTCAAATGTTTTGCTGGTTGCTGTTGTTGTTGCTGTTGATTCTTTTTTCTTTTTTCTGGGGGCTTGGGGATGGGGGTTGGGGGTAGTGACTGTTTAACCAATTGTATTTTAATTCAGTGCATGAACAAACTTTTAGTCCAATGTTGACTTACGGTTATTATTTTGGTGCTTATCCTGTCATAGCCTATTTAATTCAGTTGCATGAACAAACTTTTAGTCCAATGTTGACTTACGATTATATATTTTGGTGCTTATCCTGTCATAGCCTACATCATTTTCACTCATATTAATTGTGTTTGATGTATGTGATTGTGCATAATATTGTGTGTCATGTGGTCTGTATCTATGAAAAACTAAAGGAACTTGAGCATCTTTTCTCTCTGTCTCTGCCTTTATGTATTTGATTTCAACTTGTCTGTCTGTCCGCCTCTCTCTTTCTCTCTCTTTCTCTCAGCAAGGACAGATTGGAAGAATAGGCCCCGCCTAAAGCTCAGCCCTTGAGCTTGTTAAATTTTTTTTTGAGTTCTCTGTCTGTCTGTCTCTCTCTATCCTCACACTCTCTCTCTCTCTCTGTTTCTTTCTCTCCCCCCTTTTCCATCTCCTCTCTCTTTCTTTCTCTCTCTCTCTCTCTGTCTCTCTCTCTCTCTCTCTCTCTCTCTCTCTCTCTCTCTCTCTCTCTCTCTCTCTCATATACTCCTATTCCTTGGGGTATGTTCATGTTTGAATTCACTTATGAAAATGAGATTGATAAGAAAGATAATCAGTTCAGTGCTGTTTCTTTCTTTCAACCCTTTTTCGTGTACACAGACTTTTTTTCACTGTTTCAGTGATGGTTTCCCTGGAATGTGTTGAAATGCTTACACTTGAACGATTTAGTATCACGAAACACGGCTAAAGAGTTGACATGCAGGCCGCAGAAATTTTTTTTTTCCTCACTTTTTTCATTCTTCATTGTCTTGATTAAATTATGTTTTATTCAATTATATCATTCTCATCATCATCATAAACAATCATCATCATCATCATCAAAATTCACTCCATATTTTCGTTATATAATTTTGTCATTCACCTTCTTTTTCTTTTTTCTTCTTCTTCTTCTTTTTCTTACCATCTTCTTTAAAATTTCTCCCCTCCTCCTTCCCTCCCCCCCCCCCTCTTTCTTAATCTTTTTTTCTTCTTCTTCTTTATCATATCACATCAATACTTTTTTGGGTTTTGTGTATCTGTGAGCATCTGCTGGGATGTGCGTGGTTGTGTTAGCGTAGCTGATGCACCATGATAGTGTTAAAGTGATTTTTGCACACATTTGAATTGTTTTTCGTGTATTTTAATGATGGGGGAACACACACACACACAACCCCACACACACCCCCAACACCACACACAAAACACACACACACCACAAAAATAAGCCTTTATCTTTCTTAAAACCCCCCAACACACACACACACACCAACACAAACACACACACACACACACACACACACACACACCCACACGCACACACCCACAACACAACACACACACACAACAAAAAGGATGGAAAATAAACGAAAACCAAGAAACATTTCTTGTGGGTATATATACATTTCTTTATTTATGTGTGGTACAGAAAAAAAAACGTTAGTGAAAATTATGAACTTTCATTTTAAATTTTTGTTGTGAACACGCGAAATGAAAGTCAGTGGGGGTTGGGGCACGAAACGGGAAGTATGATCTATATTTTTTGTTGTTACAGTCACACTGAAGTAGCATCTGCGTCATGATCTAAACATTAAAACACAGCTCAGTACCCATTTTTTTTTTTACCCCTGTTCTTTCCCCCTTCCCCTTTCTAGCATTCCTCCCAGTCGCTCTCCTCACTCCCTCCCACAGAAACACCTGATAGCCTGCCAAAACCCCACTCTGGCAATCCACGGGAAAAGCACCCATATCAGGTGTCATGAGGCAACCCGCCGAGGAGACACTGCCTGCTGCGAGTCACTTCTTGGTGTTCAGGGTCCCGTTCTGATCCAACATATACGCGAATCCCTTTTGTGAAACCCTTTTTTACCAACAAAAATGACTGTTTTGTTGCGGAGCCACGTGAGTGAGCTCTCCCCTGGGGGGAAAACCACCCGTCTTCAGACGATGCCCCCCATGATTTTGCAGCCCTGGGTGACCCGACAGAATGCCCCAAGGGGCAAAATTAAGGGGATATCCAGCGCACCCCCTTTTGAAAGCGGGGTTATGAAGGGCGCAAAAGTT
Organism: Conus ventricosus; assembly: GCA_018398815.1. NCBI lineage: Eukaryota > Metazoa > Mollusca > Gastropoda > Neogastropoda > Conidae > Conus > Conus ventricosus. Next base: position 78,169,160 of record CM031600.1, read on the forward strand.
AAGACTTTTTTTTTGATTTTGGTTTTGATTGTTTTTTCTTACCTGTTTGATGCAGATAAAGGTGATGCTTGACTTCATTCTATTCTGAGACGCACGGCAGGCCATGCTCTAGTTTACTTTCACGATTTTCCCCAGCATCACGGGCCCAAGGGGTACACCTGCAGTTTGGCGGGAATTGGAGACCCTTTCGAGATAAAATCCATAAAGTGGAAGAGACAGACTGTGGGGGCCCCCCAGTTTTCCCAAAAGTAAACCTAGCAAATAACCCCCGGATAGAAGTGTTCCAAGTGAGCCCATAGCAAACTGATCTGGAAGAACTTTCCCAGGCAGAAAAGTCCCAATAATACTCTGATGAGAATCAAACCCAGACCTCCCAACTGGGAGTCTGCAGCGCTAACCATTTCGCCACAGGGGATGTAAAGTACCTTTGCTGGTGTACAATTTGTACGATAGGTCTTATTCTGAATAATTTAAACAGCAAACTGAAAAATACCCAAAATTCACTGCTGTTTAGGCCCATCCCCAAACATCTCATCTTTCACTGTAATGTAAACAGAGATCATTTGAAATAAATGTCATTTCTTTTGTGGCATGTGAAAAAAACATGCCCCTATAATAAGCAAAAATGAACAAACTAAAGCAAGAACCAAAAAATTCTTACACCCAGCAATGCTGTTTTGTCCGTTTGTTGTTTACTGTTATCTGTGTTAGGTGAAACGTGATATCATTGCTATTGACTCTGATTTTTAAACCCATGATGAGACAATGTGGCAGCAATGGGGGTAGGAATGTGACCGTGTGTTGTTGAAGCAGTGTGACGTGACGCTATTGGCAGGGGTATGTGACGTGACACAGTGGTAGGGAAAGTGTGGTTACGTACTGGTACAGAAATGTGACAGTTACAATAAGGGAACAAGTGGGTGACCTGTGGAAAAAAAAATGCGACATGAGGCACTGGGACAAGAAAGGTGACAGCGACAACAATAACGGAAGTGGAGTGACACACGGTAGGAAAGTGAAGTGAGCAATGGCACAGGGAAAGTGACAGTGATCATTGGCAAGGAATGTGACTGACATGTCAGTACAGGAAAGGACGTGACACATTTGTACAGGAATGTGAGTGGCAAATTTTGGGAAGATACCAACATGACACTTTTTGGTACAACTCTGACAAGGCATATTTATGCAGGGGTGTGACAGTGCACTATTTTGTACAAACTACAGTACGTATTGATGCGGGGATGTACAGTGAACTATTTGTACAAAATGTGACAATGACACTATTGGACAAAAATGTAGCACTTAAAATGAACGAAAAGTCTGTGATTCTTGGTATAGGAATGTACTACCCAATTGGAGGGGGAATGGACGTGACTTTGGGAGGGGATATGACGTGACCGAATTAGGGGGGGAAAGTGACAGTGACCCTTTTTTGGTAGGGAAAGTGACTTGACCCTATTGGTAGGGGGAATGTAACTGCCCTTTTGTCGGGGAATTGACAGTGACCCTATTGGAGGGGAATGTGACAGTGACCCTTTGGTAGGGGGGTACGTGAACCCCTTTTTGGGCGGGGGAAAGGACAATACCCTACGGTAGGGGAAAATGACAGTGACCCCCTTTGGGAGGGGGAAAGTGACAGTGACCCTTTTGGAGGGGAATGGACAGTGGCCTATTGGTAGGGGAAAGTGCATGACCCCATTGGGAGGGGAAAAGTGACATTGACCCTTTTTCGGGGAAAGTGAAGTGACCCTTTGGTAGGGGGAAGTGACAGTGACCCCATTGGGAGGGGAATGTGAAAATGACCCCTTGGTGGGGGGTGTGACAGGGCCCCATTGAGGGGGGAAAGTGACAGGCCCCTTTGGGAGGGGGAAGTGACAATGACAGTGACCCATTTAGGGGGGAATGGACTGACCCATAGGGAGGGGAATGTGGGGCTACCCTTCTGGTAGGGGAATGTGACAGTGACCTATGAGGGGGAATGTGACAGTCCCAAGGGAGGGGAATTGACTGACCTTCTGGAGGGGGTGGGGAAGTGCCCTATTGAGGGGGGAAGTACGGACCCTATTTGGGGGGAATGTGACAGTGACCCCATTGGTAGGGGAATGTGACAGTGCCCTTTGGTAGGGGGTGTGACAGTGACCCATTGGTAGGGGAATGTGACAAGGGCCCCCTTTTTTTTGGGGGAAAATTTTTACAATGGCCCCACTGGAGACGTAGGGGAAAAAGGGCGTACCCCATTGGGAGGGGTGTGACAGTGACCCTTTGGTCGGGGATGTGACAATGGCCCCACTGGTTTAAAGTAGGGGGAAAGTGACAGGACCCATTGGTAGGGGAGTGTGACAGGACCCTATAGGTAGGGGAATGTGACAAGCCTTATTGGTAGGGGAATGTAATGGACCCTCCAGGGGAAAAATGACAGTGACCTTATTGTAGGGAAAATAATAGTGATCCTTTTGGTAGGGAAGTGACTGACATTATGTGTAGGGGAATATACATGACCGTTGGGAGAAGAATGTCAGTGTCCCTTTTGTAGGGAATTACGTGAACCCCCTTGAATGGGGGTTGTGACAGTGAATTTACTGTAGAGGAATGTGCGTGCCCCCATGAAGGGAAAAGGACATGACCCAGTTGGTAGGGGGGGAAGTGACAGGACCTAATAGAGAAATTCGGTGACCCCGTTGATTGGGGCTGTGACATGTTTTTGGTGGTAGGGGAACGGACGTGACCCTATTGATAGGAAAGTGACAGTGATCATTAGTAGGGGGGTGTGACAGTGACTGTATTGGGGGGGGAATGTGACAATGACCCCATTGGTAGGGGAATGTGGCAGTGACCCTATTGGTAGGGGAATGTGACAGTGACCCTATTGGTAGGGGAAATTGACAGTGAAAGTAGTATTAAGATTAATGTGATGGTGGCACTGTTAGTAGGGGAATGTGACAGTGACACTGTTGGTAAGATAAAGTGACGGTGACACTGTTTATACAGTGATGTTACAGTCACACTGTTACATGTAATATGGAATCGTGACAAGTTACACTATATGACACAACTGGTCTGGAAAGATGACAAATGACTTTATTGGTAGGGCAATGTCACTGTGACAAGAGTTGGTAGGACAATCTGACATTGACAGTTTTGGTAGGGGTGTGTATGACAGTGACCCTGTTGGTATGGAAATGTGGCAGTGGCATTATTGATAGGGGAGGGTGGCATTTTATACTGTTGGTAGGGGAATATAATGAATACAGTTTAAACGGCACATATTGCGTTCACAGTCCAAAAGAAAATGCATTCTAAAGTATTGCAATAATGAGATTATTATCAGAACTATAACAGTTGCTGTGTTGACTTGCCTGTTGCATCTTTATCATTCACAATCCTGTACACAGCAGTGAAGTGAAAAAAAAAAGTCAAGACATCAGCGAGCCCTGGCATATGAAGACGTCAGCAAACAATGTATTGAACCTCATGGTCAAGTATGTCGTATTTGGTATACTGTCAGAACACGGTGCATAACGGATCAAATCAAATAGAGTGTTGGGAATTCAGTGTTTTTGACGTCACCTCTGTTGATCACATTATGTCAGAAAAAAAAAATTCAAAGTCAGAATCTTTTATGCCATGCATCAACAATCAAAAGTACATTGTTAGCACCTGTTGTTTTACATGTGAGCAGTCATCGTTTTATATTACAGCAGTCGTTGTTTTACAGGTGAGCAGTTGTTCGAGTCAACACTTTTGTATACGTTTTATTAATGCATCAGCCAACACTGTAAACCAGTGACCCTTTGCTCAAGATAGTGTGGCCAGTGCTATATAAAACAGTGACACTTTACACAAATTACGACTGCTAGTGCTGTATAAATCAGTGCTCCATTAAACAAATCATTACAGTCAGTGCTATATGGAATAGTGACCTTTTGCAAAGGTCACTGCAGTTAGCGCTTTTTGAATTGTCACTGAACAGCGAGATTCCAAGTGCTATATGAAACAGTGACCCTTTGCACAAATCACCACAGTGAGTGTTACATAAAACAGTGACCCTTTGCACAAATCGCCACAGTCAGTGCTGTATGAAACAGTGACCCTTTGTATAAATCACCACAGTGAGTGTTATATGAAACAGTGACCCTTTGCACAAATCACCACAGTGAGTGTTATATAAAACAGTGACCCTTTGCACAAATCACCGCAGTGAGTGTTATATAAAACAGTGACCCATTGCACAAATCACCATGGGCAGTGTTATATTAAACAGTAACTCTTTGCACAAATCACCAATGCTATAATAAAAAAAAAGGAATCCTTTGCACAAATCACCAAAGTCAGTGCTATATAATACGGTGACCATTTGCACAAATCACCATAGTCATTGCTATATAAAAGTGTCCCTTTGCACAAATCACCATAGTCATTGCTATATGAAAGTGACCCTTTGCACAAATCACTATAGTCATTGCTATATAAAACAGTAACCCTTTGCACAAATCACCACAGTTAGTGCTATATAAAACAGTGACCTTTTGCCAAAATTACCACAATTAGTGCTATATAAAACAGTGGCCCTTTGTACAAATCACCATAGTCAGTGCTATATCAAAAAGTGACCCGTTGCACAAATCACCATAGTCGATGCTATGCAAAACGGTGACACTTTGCACAAATCACCGCGGTCAGTGCCATATAAAATGACGACCTTTTGCATAAATTACCGTAGTCATTACTATAGAAAACAGTGATCCTCCGCAAGAGTCACCACAGTGCATTAATTTTATTTTTGTTAAAAAAAGAAAAAGACTGACCCTTTGCACGACTCACATCAACCAGGGCCTGATGAAACAGTGACCTTTTGCATAGATCACCACAGCCAGTGCTATATAAGACAGTGACTCTTTGCACAAATCACCATAGCCAGTGCTAGTTTGAAAGAAAAAGTGACCTGCTACATTAATCGTTTCACTCAGTGTCATGTAAAACATTAGCTCTTTTCACAGCTTATGTTCATCAGTCTGTGCTCTACAAACCAGTGACGGTCTCCACAAATCACCGCCGCCGCTGGTAAATAAATATGTGGTGGCACAAAGCACCACAGCGAGTGCTGTATAGAACGGTGACCATTTGCACAAAGCACCTCAGCCAGTGGTCTGTAAATCCATGATCCATAGCACAAAGCATCACAGCAAGTGGTATAGACAACAGTGACCTGTTGCAAACATCGCCACAGCCAGTGCTATAAACAACAGTGACCCCTTGCACAAATCCCCACAGCCATTGCTATAGATAACAGTGATCCTTTGCACAAATCGCCACAGCCAGTGCTATAGATAACAGTGACCCTTTGCATAAATCACTACAGCTAGTGCTATAGACAACAGTGGCCCTTTGCACAAATCACTACAGCCAGTGCTATAGACACTGGTGACCCTTTTGCACAAATCGCCACAGCCAGTGCTATAGACAACAGTGACCCTTTGCACAAATCGGTGCAGTCAGTGCTATAAAAAAAAACAAAAAAACAGTGACCCTTAGCACAAATCGCCACAGCCAGTGCTATAGACAACAGTGACCCTTTGCACAAATCGCCACAGCCACTGCTATAGAGAACAGTGACCCTTTGCACAAATCGCCACAGCCACTGCTATAGACAACAGTGACCCTTTGCACAGATCGCCACAGCCACTGCTATAGACAACAGTGACCCTTTGCACAAATCGCCAAAGCCAGTGGTATAGAAAACATTGACCCTGCGCAGTGTTTCACAACCGAAAAATGTGTCGAGGTATCATACATCCTGTTTTCAACAGTAAAGGGTACTGATTCATACCTCCCAGGGGAAGAACAACAGCTATGGAAGCAAAAGGCCAGGAAAGAACAACAGTTACGGAAGCAAAAAGAAGTGCAGTCGGCTCCAAATATACACAGAACAGCATGTCTTATGATGTCAAGCAGATGGAAAAACGCAGACCTGCTTTGTGATCCTTTTCGTTGGCAGTGGTTGTGATGAGGAGACGCACGACAACAGGTAGGCTTGGAACATTTTGCTCGTTCCTCCTGAGCATGAAGGCTGACCGTGTTCACACCTCGGGTAATGAAAAAAAAGATACGTGCTCACACTTCTTTTGAAATTTAGGGACGTGGTTTACATCTTTGATTTTGCATGATGCTGAACACTGCCGTGCACCAATCACCACGGCCAGTGCTCTGATACTGCGACCATTACCACAACCAGAGGTTTGCTACTGTGATCCACCGCTTAGATCGTCAGAGGCCCCTGCTATAACACCGTGACCTTTTCGTTGTGGGCGGCCTCCTCCTCCATGCAGTCGGACACGACCAGGGGCGCTGACAGGGCGGCGATGGCGGGGCGGTTGACGATGGCGGAGACGACGTCGTAGTCCTTGTGGGAGGGACTGTCCTTGCTGGTCACGCTGCCGGCATTGCTGTGCTTGCGCATGTTCCACTGGAACAGCAGGGCGAATGGAAGCGCTGGAGGATGGCCAGGATGACGTAGAGGCCCGGGATGGTGAAGAGCACCCACATGGGCATGATGGACGCCACGTCGGAGTGGGGGGCCGGCAGGGAGAAGCGCAGCGCGGCCAGCACCAGCAGGCAGTTGAGGCTGGACGTCTCCAGCGCGATGGTCTTGACAAAGGCCCCTCGCTGTCGGCACAGCGTGGACAGGCTGCAGCCCAGCAGGCAGCCGGTGAGGGGAAGCAGGATGGCCCCCAGCACGGCGTAGTAGTTGATCAGGTCGAAGACGTACATGTTGATGTAGACGCCCACGGTGATGTAGAGGATGGTGGCCAGCAGCAGGAAGGGCCGGATGACCCAGTTGAGGAGCACCTCCGCTATTATGGGCCACACCCGCTGCAGCAGCACGCCCAGGGCGTAGGCCAGGAAGATCGCCGCCAGCCAGATCTCGAAGTTGTAGAGCGGAAGGACGCGGGGAGTGAGCGGCTCGTTGGCCTCGCTCTGGAAGTACTGACCCAGCACGAACATCCACAGCGGGGCAGTGCCTGAAAGGGGACACACAAAGATGCTGGTTTATTCAGTGTCCGAAGGGTGATGTAGGGTCAGGATTGAGACGCTCAAAGATGCCGGTTTATTAATTTTAATGTGAATACGATATGAAATACCTTGGCTGTGGCACACAGAGATGCTGGTTAATTCACTGTAGGGTGACAGAGTCGTCGTCACAGGGACACGCAGATATATGGGTATGGACACATTCAGATGCCGGTTTTTTTAAGCTTGTGTGTTAGGGGATTTAGACACATGGAGATGCTGCTTTGTTCTTTTGCCTGGAGGGTTGTAAGTGCAGGAACACGTAGGTGGGTCAGTTTACTGACTTATCTTTGGGAGGTCTAGCACACAGAGAAATGCAAATTTATTTTTGTCTGGAGGATGATATAACGCATAGACCAGGACTCGCACACATAGATGCTGGTTTAACATCTTGTTTATTGGATAATATAGTGTTCGAATTAGGGCGTGTAGCCGTGCCTGTTGAATGATATAGTGACCGCATTTGGACGTACTTTGTTGTCTGTAGCGTGATCTATTGCCCGATTTGTGGAATCCCGGAATTTCTCTTGTCATTGGAGAGTGACAGATATCGTGACGCCACTACAGCACAGAGACTGACAGAGTAGTCAGTTGATTTTGTTGCCTGTAAGATGTCAGAATGCCAGAACTGGGAGACACGCATGTGCTGGTTTATTCCCCATGTTTGCAGGGTGATTTTGGTCTTGGTTAAAGAGTGTTGCATTAGTTATATGTCAAAACTTACAATGGGGTTCAGAGAACATGGCGGGGTTATTTTTGCGTGTTTGGTGTCACGGCAGTTATTAAGAGATGCATTGTTTTTTTTTATACATTAAATCAAGAAAATGCAGTTAGGGTATCTCTTCTGGGCTGTGGCGGCATGGTCTTGATTTTGGAGTGCTTTTGTTATGGTAGTACAAAAGAAAGGCTAGATTACAGTGAGATGAGGACAATCGAAACTGTCGTTTTTAACACTACAAACAGAGATCGGCTATTAGATGTCAAGTCATATGAGGTATAGCTGTATCAGACACATGACGAAGAATTCTGCAACATCAGAATATGCCAGAATGAATATGACATTGCAGACCAGTGGCTGTTTTGTTAACATCACCAGCAAAAACAACAAACATAACAGAAATATTGGAAAAAACCCCGAACCGTAGCATGAAAAAAAAAAGACTCTTACATCACGTGATCTTCCCTCTACCTTCTGTATCCCTTCTTCACATCTTCGCCCCCCCCCCCAACCCCCCTCCCCCCTCCCACGCTATCGGCTCACCTAGCATGGCGACGCTGCTGATGAGGTTGAGGGTGAGGCTGAGGGGGATGTCGGCGTTGCCGATGATGACGGCGATGTGGCCCAGCCCCCCGCCTGGCACGCAGGCTGTGCACAGCAGTCCCAGCTGCAGGTCATTGTCCAGGGGTAGGACCATGGCCAAGCCGAACGAGAGCTGGAACAGAGGGACACACATTCCGTAGGGCGACTTTTCCGCCGTGAAAACGTGGTGACTTTCATAAGTCAAGTCAAATCAAGTCTAAATTATCTTTATTGAGGGTTGCAGAATAAGCTGTCAAGTTTTTTTTTTTTCTTTACATCCTGCCCTCATAAAAGAAACACACGAGGAAGACAGCTCACATTGTATCCTTTAAGCATGAAGAAAATAATCAGGGGTATGCAACTCACAAGGTGGGTTCATCATGGAAACAAGGACATAACAACTCGGAGGGAAGCTCTTGGGTGACTTTCTGCTGTAAAAAACTCTTGAGACACATACCTCGTACGGTGACTTTCTTTCACAAAGAAACACACGGGGAAAACTGCTCACAGGTTTACTTACAGGATTTAAAAAGAAATCAGGGGTATGCAACTCAGTAGGTGTTCACCATGAAAACAAGGGCAGAACAACTCACAGGGAAGCTTAAGGGTGACTTTTTGTTGTGAAAACTTGGGACAGGTCCCTCGGACTGTAACTTTCACCAAGAAACACAGGCGAGGAAGACAGCTAAAAAAAATCAGGGGTATGCAACTCAGTGGGTGGGTTCACCGTGAAAACAAGGGCATAACAACTCACATGGAGACTTCTGCCATGAAAACATGGATGCACATCTCGCATGGTGACTTTGACCATGAGGAATGGGTACACAATACATAGGGTTGGCTTTCATAACGAAAACCAGAGACATTTCCTGTGGGATGACTTCATCCTGACCAAACAGGGACGCGTGCCACGATAGGTGACTGTCATCATGAAAAACAAGGGACACACAAAACAAAAGGTGACAGTCATAATGCAAACAGGGGCACACAACGCTTTAGAATGATTTTAACAGTGACAACATACGCATTGACAACACACGTGGTGACTCGTGGTCTTCATTGTAAAATCAAGGCACGCAACGTACAGGTGTTTTTCACCATAAAAACAGGGGCAGACAACTTAAGGGTGACTTTCACCAGGGGTACATAATTCATAACGTGACTTTCCCCTTGGAAACAGGGCCACACAACTCGCAGAGTAACTTTTTAACCTTCGAAACAGGGGAACACAGCTCACTTGGTGACTCGCCTTAGGAAAAAAGGAAAGCACTTCTCGCATTATCACTTTTACCCTGAAAACAGGGCATGCAAATTGACAGGGCATGCAGTTTGACAGGGTGACTTTTACCCTGAAAAACAGGGCATACAGCTTGACAGGGTGAATTTTACCGTGGAAAAAAGGCATACAACTTGACAGGGTGACTTTTACCGTGAAAACAGGGCATGCAACTTGACAGGATGAAACACAGGGCATGCAACTTGACAGGGTGACTTTTACCCTGAAAACAGGGCATGCAAAATTGACAGGGTGACTTTTACCGTGAAAACAGGGCATGCAATTTGACAGGGTGACTTTTACCCTAAAAACAGGGCATGCAACTTGACAGGGTGACTTTTACCGTGAAAACAGGGCGTACAGCTTGACAGGGTGACTTTTACCGTGAAAACAGGGCATACAGCTTGACAGGGTGACTTTTACCCTGAAAACAGGGCATACAGCTTGACAGGGTGACTTTTACCCTGAAAACAGTGCATGCAACTTTACAGGGTGACTTTTACCCTGAAAACAGGGGATGCAGCTTGACAGGGTGACTTTTACCGTGGAAACAGGGCATACAGCTTGACAGGGTGACTTTTACCCTGAAAACAGGGCATACAGCTTGACAGGGTGACTTTTACCCTGAAAACAGGGCGTACAACTTGACAGGGTGACTTTTACCCTGAAAACAGGGCATGCAGCTTGACAGGGTGACTTTTACCCTGAAAACAGGGCGTACAACTTGACAGGGTGACTTTTACCGTGAAAACAGGGCGTACAACTTGACAGGGTGACTTTTACCCTGAAAACAGGGCGTACAACTTGGCAGGGTGACTTTTACCGTGAAAACAGGGCGTACAACTTGACAGGGTGACTTTTACCGTGGAAACAGGGCAACACAACTCGCAGGGTAGCTTTCACCTTGAAAACAGGTGCACGCAACTCACTGGGTGTACTCACCTTACAACACACACACACACACACACACACACACACACACACACACTATACGCAGGGTGACTTTTACCTTGAAAGCAGGGGCACACAACTCACTGAGTGACTCACCATAAAAGAAACAACAACAACAAAACTTCAACAACAACAAAAACAATGAAAACGGGTCCACACCACACGCAGGGTGACTTTCACCTTGAACACAGGGGCATTAAGTTGACAGGGAGCCTGTTGCCGTGAAAAATAAAGGCACACAACTAGCAAAGGTCCCCGTCATCATGGAAACCGGAACACACAACTCTCAGGATGAACGTCGTCAAAGACGCAGGATCTTACTGTGAGACACAGACGTTGCACGCACTATTACCATGATCTGCCCAGACTGAAAAACTGCATTTGCATAGGGTTTTTTTTTTTTTGGTGCTTTGGAGTTTTATCAGTTTGGTATCCAGAGATCTTGAACGTTGTATCGCCTGTGGACTCTGACCTTGTAGGCAACCTTGCAGAACCGGATATGGAAATCGCCTGAACTGTTCCCCAAGTTATCTAACAGAGACAAAGGACTGAAATCATGACACTTCCATAATGTTTGCCTGTTGGTGTGTTTGGGGAAAGGGAAAGGTGGGTGTGGGGGCAAGGCTGTTCTTAGTCAGCCTCGCGAAGAACAGGACACGTAAAACTGCCAACAACAACCAACCACCACAGGGGTAAAAAGCCAGACAGTATAAATCAGCGGACTCAGGGGAGGGAAGGGAGGTAATCAAAGGACCGGTGACCAGAAGCCGAAGCGTGTGCCGAGTACGTGCCCATCCACCTCATTTCGTTAACCCCTCCCCTCCTGTTTTAAGCGATTTCAAGACTAATGGTTCGGTCTTGTTCAGATGGGGAGGAGGGAGGATTGGGGTGGTGGTGGTGGGGGGCTGGGAGTGGGTGGTGAGGGTTATGGGAGGGAGTGATGGCAGGCAAGGTAGAAGTAGAGATGTAAGAAGGAATGGTCAAGACAAAGTAGGCTACTCCATTCTTCCATCAACGTAATTATGTATTGACCCACATGTGTTGCTTTGTGTACACACACACACACACACACACACACACACACACACACACACACACACACACACGCACATTCAACACACACACACACACACACACACACACACACACCACACACACACACACACACACACACACAAACACTACGCACGCGCGCTCGCACGCACGCATGCGCGCGTGTACACTCACTCACACACACACACACACACACACACACACACACACACACACACACACACACACACACTACACACACACAAACACACACTACACACTAAACACACACACACAGACACACACACACACACACACACACACACACACACACACACACACACACACACACACACACTACACACACAAACACACACTACACACTAAACACACACACACACACACACACAGACACAACACACACACACACACACACACACACACACACACACACACACACACACACACACACACACCGACTGGACCTGTTTAAACCATTCTTTGTCAAAAGATGGAAAGCGGGTCAGGGACCGACACAGTCACACTGAAAGGGCTGATCTCAGATTATCCAAGACGAAGGGGATAATCTGAGATTTTTTTTGTTTTGGTTTGTCTTTTCATTCCCCACGTACCATGTTACTATCATGCCTCTTCCTTCCCCATGTACTATGTCAACATTATATATCTGTTCATTCCGCATGTCATCATTATATAGCTTCATTCCATCCATAACATGTCATCATTATATCTCTTCGTTCCCAATGCACCATGTCACTATCATACCTTATCATTCGCCATGTACCATGTCACCCCATTATATATATTTTCATTCCGCATGTCATCATTATATCTCTTCGTTACTGATATACCATGTCATTATATCTCCTCATTCCCTCGTGTACTATGTCACCACGTTGTCTCTTAATCTGCCATATACCTTGTCACCATGATGTCTCTTAATCTCCCACTTACATTGTTACAAGTCTACCCTGTGCCACATCATCACCCCATTCCTCGTTCTCTCTGTTCCATGTCACACTTCTGCGTTTCCGTTAGATCATGTCATTGTAACACTTCTTTACTCCCCTGTACCGTATCACCACCAAACATCTGTCTGTATTCCACGTGTACCTTGTCCCCCATCATACCTCTTCATCCATCCCTATAGGTAAACCATGTCGTCAGCACATCCCTTCATCCCCCTGTTCTTTATCACCAACATACCTCTTCATCACGTCTGTACCTCGTCACAGTCATGTTTCATTATACCTCCTATACCACGTCACCATCCAAATTCTTCATTCCCACTATACCATACTCCCATCATACTTCTCCATTTCCCCGTATACCATGCTCCCATCATACTTCTCCATTCCCCCTGCACCATGTTCCCATCATACTTCTTCATTCTCCGTATACCATGTTCCCATCATACTTCTCCATTCCCCCTGTACCATGTTCCCATCATACTTCTCCACTCCCCCTTTACTCTGTTCCCATCATACTTCTTCATTCTCCGTATACCATGTTCCCATCATACTTCTCCATTCCCCCTGTACCATGTTTCCATCATACTTCTCCATTCCCCCTATACTATGTTCCCATCATACTTCTCCATTCCCCCTATACTATGTTCCCATCATACTTCTCCATTCCCCCTATACTATGTTCCCATCATACTTCTCCATTCCCCCTATACTATGTTCCCATCATACTTCTCCATTCCCGCTATACTATTTTCCCATCATACTTCTCCATTCCCCCTATACTATGTTCCCATCATACTTCTTCATTCTCCGTATACCATGCTCCCATCCTACCTCTTTATTTCCCCTGAATCTCGTCACCATCATATTCCTTCGTTCCCCCATTCTCTCTCCTCTTTCTCCTTCTTCCCTAATTTGAGTGTTTTCTCTGAGCTTGCAGAAAACGACTCCCAGTTTTGTTTGACGGTCTGTATACTCTTCTGTTTCTCTTCTTATGCGATTTATCCGTGTGTCTACCTGTCTCTCCGTCTCTGTCTCTATCTGTCTGCCTGCCTGTCTGTCTGTCTGACTCTCTCTCTCTCTCTCTCTCTCTCTCTCTCTCTCTCTCTCTGTCTCTCTCTCTCTGTCTGTCTCTCTCTCTGTCTTTGTCTGTCTGTCTGACTGTCTGTCCGTCCGTCTGTCTGTCACTGTGTCTCTGTCAGTTTGTCCATCCGTCTGTCAGTCGCCGTGTCTCTGTCTGTCTGTCTGGCCCTCTCTTTCAGTCCATCTCTGTCTCTTTGTTTCTGTTTATGTCTCTGTCTCCGTCTTTGTCTGTCTGTCTCATAATCTGCTTGTCTGTCTGTCCGTCAGTCTGTTTGTCTCCGTGTCTGTCTGTCTGTGTCTGTCTCGGTCCCAAATCCTCCTTCCATTTCACCTATTTCTGTCCCCTCCTTTGTTCCCTTCTCTCTCTCTGCCCTTCAGATATTTCCTGCCGTTCGGTCAGAGCGGGGTCATCAGTCCGCGACGCCTGTCATTGATGAAGTATGACTGGGGGAACCCCTTGATCACTATCACACCCCCACCCCCACCCTACCACAACCTACCCTCACCCCCCCCTCCTCCCGCCTCGGCCCCACTCTCTCACTCATTGCGGTCTCGTTCATCTCCATCAAAGGGCGGTCAGTGATTGTTTAGCGGGGACGGAGTGACGTCACCCACGTCAGGATGGGTCACTCTGGTCAGTTTTTAGACGAATCGCCACGGTTGGGAGGGGGTGGGGTGGAGGGGGTGGAGGGGAGGGGGGACGCGTGAGTGTGGTTGCACACCAAAACGTAATGCGCACAAGGCAGGCTTAAGGAGTCGAGTATTTATAGATTGGCGTAATTAGATTGTTTAGAGATTTTTTTTCTTTCACATGGCAGATCAAGGTACAAGCCCGGTAATTCTAAGCAGACAGATTAAAATCGAAGGAATGGGGCTATTAGTGGGGAGACCACATGGGGTAAAGATAGGGTCGCGGGTGAGTGCGAAGGCCTGAAATTTAATGTCAACTAAGAAGGTCATGTATTTGAAGATTGTGAATGATGTCATCGGTGGAAATCCCCCCCCCCCCCCCCCCCCCAAACAAGTGAATAAATCGATGGTGGGGGCGGGATTGTTATTTTGATCAATTTTCAGTTTAATGTTAAGTGCTGACTCAAACTTGTAATAGGCCCCTAAACGCTTTCATGGATTGTATTGTGATTTGGTGCAACATTCTAATTGTGGTGTGTGGCCAGTGTGGGAACCAGAGGCTGGCGAGAACGGGACAGAGTTTGAATCACTGGCAGTTAAAAATGGGACAAAACGTGAATCACTGGCTGTTAAGAATGGCACAAAGCGTGAATCACTGGTTGTTAAGAATGGCACAAGGCGTGAATCACTGGCTGTTAAGAATGGCACAAGGCGTGACTCACTGGCTGTTAAGAATGGCACAAAGCGTGAATCACTGGCTGTTGCGAATGGGACAAAGCGTGAATCACTGGTTGTTAAGAATGGGACAAAGCGTGAATCACTGGTTGTTAAGAATGGCACAAAGCGTGAATCACTGGTTGTTAAGAATGGCACAAAGTGTGAATCACTGGCTGTTACGAATGGGACAAAGCGTGAATCACTGGCAGTAAAAAATGGGACAAAACGTGAATCACTGGATGTTAAGAATGGCACAAAGCGTGAATCACTGGCTGTTGCGAATGGGACAAAACGTGAATTACTGGCAGTTAAAAATGGGACAAAACGTGAATCACTGGTTGTTAAGAATGGCACAAAGCGTGAATCACTGGTTGTTAAGAATGGCACAAGGCGTGACTCACTGGCTGTTAAGAATGGCACAAGGCGTGAATCACTGGCTGTTAAGAATGGCACAAAGCGTGAATCACTGGCTTTTGCGAATGGGACAAAGCGTGAATCACTGGTTGTTAAGAATGGGACAAAGCGTGAATCACTGGTTGTTAAGAATGGCACAAAGCGTGAATCACTGGTTGTAAAGAATGGCACAAAGCGTGAATCACTGGCTGTTGCGAATGGGACAAAGCGTGAATCACTGGTTGTTAAGAATGGGACAAAGCGTGAATCACTGGTTGTTAAGAATGGTACAAAGCGTGAATCACTGGTTGTTAAGAATGGCACAAAGCGTGAATCACTGGTTGTTAAGAATGGCACAAAGTGTGAATCACTGGCTGTTGCGAATGGGACAAAGCGTGAATCACTGGTTGTTAAGAATGGGACAAAGCGTGAATCACTGGCTGTTAAGAATGGGACAAAGCGTGAATCACTGGTTGTTAAGAATGGGACAAAGCGTGAATCACTGGTTGTTAAGAATGGGACAAAGCGTGAATCACTGGCTGTTAAGAATGGCACAAAGCGTGAATCACTGGCTGTTAAGAATGGCACAAAGCGTGAATCACTGGCTGTTGCGAATAGGAGAAAGCGTGAATCACTGGCTGCTAAGAATGGGACAGCGTGAATCACTGGCTGTTGCGAATGGGACAAGGTGTGAATCACTGGCTGTTGCGAATGGGACAAAGCGTGAATCACTGCACTAGCTGTTGCGAATGGGACAGAGTGTGAATCACTGGCTGTTGCGAATAGGACAAAGCGTGAATCACTGGCTGTTGCGAATGGGACAAAGCGTGAATCATTGGCTGTTGCGAATGGGACAAAGCGTGAATCACTGGCTGTTAAGAATTGGACAAAGCGTGAGTCACTACACTGGCTGTTGCGAATGGGACAGCGTGAATCACTGGCTGTTAAGAAGGAGACAAAGCAAGCGTGAAAGGACGTCGGGATAAGTTTAAAACCATTGGCTGATGAGAATGGGGCAGTTTGTAAATCACAAGCTGAAGAGTATGGGGCAAAATGTGACTGTATGGCTGATGAGAGTGGAACGAAAGTGGGAATCACTGGCTAGTGAGAATGGGATAAAGTAGTTACAGAGAATGGAGGGAAATTACCAGTGTCTAATCATAGAGATGGGGAAGAGAATGTGAATCACTAGTCATGGAAATGAGAAAGAATGTGTCAATGACTGGTGATAGAATTGGGAAAAGAACGTGAACCACACTGAGTCAGGAAAGGTGGGACGAGAGTGTGAATCAGTTGGGACGGAGACCAGCACCACGGTGATTTCTCGTTCGTGGAAGCACCACTGAACAGGGAAAATCAATTATCGATCATCAGTCTACGGTAGTGAATTGAAATTGTTTCGTTCGTGGAAACAAGACTCTGAACAGGGAAAATCAATTTACAGTTACCATGAATAAATAAAAATTGATCATCAGTCTATAGTAGTGAATTGATAAAAAAAAAAAGTCGCACACGCACGCACACACGCACGCGCGCGCGCGCGCATACACACACACAGACACACACATGCACGTGCGCACGCATGCACGCACGCACGCACGCACGCACGTACACACACACACACACACACACACACACACACACACACACACACACACACACACAAACACACAGGGGAGAGAGAGAGAAGAGAGAGAGAGAGAGAGAGAGAGAGAGAGAGAGAGAGGGACGGACGGACGGACGGACTTGCACGAAACGACCTCCGGCGAGGGGTAGATGTGTCCGTTTCAAGCAAAGCAAGGTCAATGTCAGACAAAGGTTAAAAGCGGACTTCACAGACAGGAGAGCCGAGGAATGTGGGAAGGATAATTTGTCCTTGTGGTTTCGTTGCCATGATAACACCTCCCCGCCCCCCTCACTCCCTTCCATCTGTACTCCTACCTCTGATCTCACTCTACCCTTCCTCCCTCCCCCCCCCCTTCTCTCCGACTCCATCCACTTTTTTATCTTTCATCCTCCTTCGTTGCTGTTTGAGCCGTGGTGCAGTGAAGGTCTGCTGGAACGATCACGAGAGAGACTGTCGTCACAATGCCACAGTTAGGAAACTGTAAAAACATTTATCCCATTTCCCTTACGGCTCGTTTCTACCTCAGAAGGAATCAACAGTTGATGAATGGAGGTCATGTTCAGCACCAGTAGCGGGGAAGATGACAGAATTTTGGCGAATAGTATCACCGGACATCTGTGCAAATAAAAAAGAGGCCGAGTTGAAAAAAACGAAGACGTTCCACCTGGATTGGGTTCCCGTTTAGAACCCTCTTCATCTTCATTACAAACAAGAAGAATACATGTTTTACAAGTCAGGCAAGAAAGCTTTTCTAATTATATCGCCGTTGTCTCCTGCCGCCGATCAACACCTGCTATAGGCGCCATGATCACATATCTCTAGATAGAGACAGCCTACTAGCTGACTCCTTGACTACAAACGGGAGACAATGAAAAAAAACCCAACCACCCCCCCCCCCCCCCCAAAAAAAAAAAAAAAAAAAAAACAACAGCAAAAAACCAAACAAACCAAAACAAACAAACAAACAAACAAAAATGCGACGGCTGTTCCTGCCAGTCATCTTGTATCTTGTTTTGTACTGAAGATCAAGTAAATTTTAAGCAGGAAGGCGATGAACTAAAAACTAGATTCAGCTAGTAGGCTGTCTCTATCTATACTGACTTCCATAAAAAACGCGAAAAATTGAAAGGCTATTTTTCGGGTGAAAAGGGGTGAATATGCAATATTGAACCATTGTGGCAAGTTGTTTGGGTCCAAGACTCACGTGCAGTGAAAAAATTGTGTGAGCAACACATCATTCCCGGCATTGGAGGGTCAACAAAAATGACAAACTGGTTGCTGCATGTGAGGCACGTGCACACCATGCAGAGCAAAGTTAACCAACGACAAGTACGCAGGCATGCAGCCTTTATAAAGCCGCGCTACAAGGTTCAGATAACGACTTGCCGTCTGAGCGCTACAGAGATGCCAAGACTACGAGCAGAGGAACGCAATCGTGCCCTAGGCCATCTGGAGGCTGGTGTGGATGCCAGGCAGGTCGCCAACATCTTTAACGTCCACATCTCAACCATCTATCGTCTGCAGCACCGCATGCGAGTCACTGGTACCACTGATGATCGTCCCCGGCCAGGCCGTCCTCGGGTCACCACACCAGAGAGGATCGCCATTTTGTTCGAACCCATCTGCGGGACAGGTGGCAAACAGCCGCTAACACTGCTCGACAGGTGCCTGGGAATCTCCAGCAACGAATCAGCCTCAACACTGTGCGGCGGCGTCTTCAGGAGAACGGGCTGGCATGTAGGCGTCCTCACAGAGGTCCGGTACTGACACCAAGACACCAGCAGGACAGGCTGCAGTGGGCACAAGCCCGAATCAACTGGCGCAGGCAGCAGTGGGGACGCATACTGTTCTCAGATGAGAGCCGTTTTTGTATTGACATGGCTGACGGTCGTGTCAGAATATGGCGTCGACCTGGTGAACGCTATGCTGACTCCTGTGTGGTAGAGCGGAACCCTGGGGAGGCCCGAACGTTATGATATGGGGTGCAATTGGCATTAACCACGCCATAGGACCAGTCATCTTTCAGAACATTGGTCCTGGTCGCGGACAGGGTGTCAATGCACAGCGCTACATCCACCAGGTGCTCAGACCCCATGTCGTTCCTTTTTTTGCGCAACACCCAAACTGGACATTCCAACAGGACAATGCAAGACCACACACAGCCAGGGCCACCCAGCAATTTCTTCAGCATAACAACGTCAATGTGCTGCCCTGGCCAGCCCTCAGTCCCGATTTAAACCCAATAGAACATTTTTGGGATGAACTTGGCAGACGGTTGGACCTCCTGTGTCCACGACCAGCAACAGCGGCTCAACTTCACCAGGCCATCGTCCATGTGTGGGCTGGTGAGCCAAGGGGACGCATCAACCACCTGGTCCACTCAATGAGCCGCAGGTGTCAAGCAGTTGTCCATGCAAATGGTGGCCACACACGGTATTAGGACT
>CM031600.1:78203666-78223666 GCA_018398815.1 Conus ventricosus
CTACAGACGTACTGGCTCTGCCTTCACTTAACTCTCTACAGACGTAGTGGCTCTGCCTTCACTTATCTCTCTACAGACGTAGTGGCTCTGCCTTCACTTATCTCTCTACAGACATATTGCCTCTAGACAGACGTACTGGGTCCACCTTCACTTATCTTTCTGCCGACATTCTGGCTCCGCTTTCTCTAAGCTCTTGATGAACGTGTTGCCCTGAAAAACGTCATGGGCCTGTCTTCACTCTAATTGTCCATGTTGCCTTGATGACCTGCATGGAGCGGCCTTCACTTGACTCGTGCTCGACATGTTGCTTTGATGTACCCGCATGGCCGCATCTCTATTTAACGCTTGATGGACGTGTTGTGTTGATGGGCGCGGCTTTTACTGAGCAGCTGTATTTTGTTGTGCCTTGATGGCCATGCACGACTCTGTCTACTCTTTATTCTTGATCGACGTGTTGCTATCACTTAACTCTTGATCGACATGTTACATTGATTGCTGAGCGTGGCTCTATCTTCTGTCAACTCTTAATCGACGTCATATCTTGATGGCCCGGGAGGGCCCCGCCTTCACTCAAATTTGATCGACATGTTTCCTCGGTGGCCCACTGTGGTCCTGCCTTCATTTAACCTCCAGCTGACTTGTGGCCTTGATGGCCCTGTGTGGAGCCGCCCCCGTTTAGCACATGATGGACGTGTTGCGTCAGTGGCAGAGCATGGTCCTGCTGTCATTCAACACCTGTGGAACGTGTCGACTTTATGATAGCCACCTCCTCACCTTGCACCCAGTGGTTGGAGTATGGCGGGGAAGTACTCACTTTGTACTTGATGGGAGGAGTGAACTGCAGAGAGAAAAGAGTCCCCTGCTTCTGTTCTTGTATCAGTCCTCCTTCTTCCTCAGTGGTGTGTGGAAATGATCGTTCTACCTCTAAAACTTGTTGACTTTTCCCAACGTGGACCTCAGGACTGCTCACATTTGAATCCTGTTAGAAAGATCCGTCACTGTGCAAAATGCGTCCTGGGCCCATAAATGTCTCGTTGAATATTTTCCCAGTGAAACCCACCTAGCTCCCAGCCATCATTATTTTGCAACCTGTTTAGTAAAAAAAAAAAAAAAAAAAAAAATCCGGTTCATGAAGAAGCCGTCAATGCATTAGGATTATGCTACACCACATCTGTAAGCCATTAGACTACAGTGCACATGCTTACAGGTAGATTAATACTTTTTTTTTTTAATGTGAAGAGAGTACTCTGGACTTTACCAAGCAGGTGCCTGACCAACGCAGTATCCCAGCACGCCGGTCAGGCTAAACAAAGACACCCACCAACACCCTGTAAACGACACCCACCAACACCCTGTAAACGACACCCACCAACACCCTGTAAACGATCCAAGAAAACAAGACACGGAACCACCAAGAGTAATCCAACAGCCGTTGATGGTGGCGGAAGACCACACAGCCTGTTCCAGTGACGACGACAGCGCTGGAGGAGATGACGGACGATGTTCCCTGCTGCCAACGTGCTGCTGGTCCTGATGCTGAACACCGCCATGCACAACAACGATGGGCAGCGAAGTCCGACGTCCTCACGTTATTGTTCGTTCTGATCATCGACGAGAGGAGCGGCAAAGGGAAGAGGGAGGAGGGGGTGTGGATGGGAGAGAAAGGAAGGGGGGGGGGGGTAGAGGAAGGGAGGGAGGGCCCTGTGAATGGACAGAAGGAAGGGAGGACGAAGCTGAGGCCGCCCCCTACCAGACAACACAGTCACTTAGGCTGAAATGTTCCCGTGAAAGGCTCAGGCCGCTTTGATAGAAACCCGGCCACTTCCCAATACGCTTGCCTGCACGCACACATGCGAGGGGGCCAGGGATGGGGACGGAAGGGGGAGGGGAGGAGTAGAGTGGAAGTCGCAGTCAGAAGAGGAAAAGGAGGGAGAGGGAATGAGCAGGGGAAAGTGGGATGGGGTGGGGGTGAGGGTGGGGGCAAGGGAAAAGGGGGGGGGGGGGGGGAGGTAGGAGAGGCATGGTGGGGGTGGAGGGTTAAACGACCGGGACGACATAGAGTGGGAGGCTGGTGGTGGTGGTGGTGGTGATGGTAGTGTGGAGGACAGGTGGGGAGGTAAGCATAGAGAGTCAGCAGCCGAGCTTTTTTTTTTGCTTTTTTTTCTCCCTTGGTGCCGTCTCTGTCTGCCTCTCTGTCCCTCTCCTTCGCTCCTTCTGATCTGTCCCGCCATCCCTCCGCACCGTCTCTCTCCCACCTGATGTCCTCCGTCCACCCGCCCCCGCCCCTTCCTCTCTCACCACTTCCTCTCTGTGTGCCACCAGGGGAAAAAATCTGGGCCTAAAATATCCCCGTCCACTAATGTTGGTCTTGGGCACGTCTGTCTGTCTGTCTGTCTGCCTGTCGGCCTGCCTCTGTGTGGTCTGTCTAGTGACTGCAAGTCGATGTCCTTTGTCTGGGACAGATCCACCTCCAGAGACACAAGTCCCTCTGTCAGTGGAAGAAGTTCTTTGAGTGCTCTGCAGAAAGCAGGTCTTTGTGTTTGGAAATACTTCCGTGTCCTGCACGACCTTTTTGAGTAGGAGTTGAATTTTTGGGGGTGTAATTTCTTAAAAGCCATTTTTGTGTGTGGCAATATCTGTGGAGTTAGTAGTTCGTTTTGTCCTTTTATATGTTGTTGTCTGTGTACTCGCTGTTTTTGTTTGCTTGTTTGTTTGTGTCCTTATGGCAGCATCCGTGAGAACAGTTCTTTTTCCCTGTGTAGCATTACCTGTGAGAACCAGAAATCATTTTCCTGACTGGCACTCTCTGAGGGAATAGCAGTTCTTTTTTTTGTATAGTATTGACTGTAGGCAGAGTAGTTCTTTGCTGTAAACGACAGTGTCTGTGGGAATAGTAGTTCTTTATGTCGTGTTTGGCACAGCCTTTGGGCATAGCAGTTTAGTGTGTTCTGTTTGATGTTGTGCGGATAGTATTTCCTTTTCTCCTATATGACATTGTCTGTGGAAGTAGTTATTCTTTGCATCCTGTATGTCATTGTCTGTGGGAATATAGTTCTTTGTATTCTGTATATCATTGTCTGTGGGAATAGTAGTTCTTTGTATTCTGTATATCATTGTCTGTGGGAATAGTACTTCTGTGTATCCTGTATATCATTGTCTGTGGGAATAGTAGTTTGTATCCTATAAGTCATTGTCAGTGGGAATAGTAGTTCTTTGTATCCTATATATCATTGTCTGTGGGAATAGTAGATCTTTGTATCCTATATATCATTGTCAGTGGGAATAGTAGTTCTTTGTATCCTATAAGTCATTGTCTGTGGGAATAGTAGTTCTTTGTATCCTATATATCATTGTCTGTGGGAATAATAGTTCTTTGTATCCTATATATCATTGTCTGTGGAATAGTAGTTCTTTGTATCCTATAAGTCATTGTCTGTGGGAATAGTAGTTCTTTGTATCCTGTATATCATTGTCTGTGGGGATAGTAGTTGTTTGTATCCTATAAGTCATTGTCTGTGGGAATAGTATTTCTTTGTATCCTGTATATCATTGTCTGTGGGAATAGTAGTTCTTTGTATCCTATATATCATTGTCTGTGGGAATAGTAGTTCTTTGTATCCTGTATATCATTGTCTGTGGGTACAGTAGCTTGTACCCTATAAGTCATTGTCTGTAGGAATAGTAGTTCTTTGTATCCTGTATATCATTGTCTGTGGGAATAGTAGTTCTTTGTATCCTATATATCATTGTCTGTGGGAATCGTAGTTCTTTGTATCCTGTATATCATTGTCTGTGGGAATAGTAGTTCTTTGTATCCTATATATCATTGTCTGTGGGAATAGTAGTTCTTTGTATCCTGTATATTATTGTCTGTGGGAATAGTAGTATGTATCCTATAAGTCAATGTCTGTGAGAATAGTAGTTGTTTGTATCCTATAAGTCATTGTCTGTGGGTACAGTAGTTCTTTGTGTGCCATGGGACATCGCCTGTTGGGACATGAGTTATTTGTATCCTATATGCCGTTGTCTGCTGGAATAAGTTTTTTCCCCTAGTATGGCATTGTGTGATGGAATAGGATTCTTTTTTCCCCAGTGTCTTTGTGTCATGTATAGCACTGTCTGTGGGAAATGGTTCCGTTCAGCCCTGCAGGGCCTTATCCGTGCGAATAGGAGTTCTTTGTGTCCTACATTAGATTGTGTGTGGAAATAGTAGCATTTGTCCTGTATAGCATTAACTGTGGGAATAGTTGTTCTCTGTGTCTTGTATGGCGTTGTTTATATGACTGCTGAATGTTTTGTCCTGTAAGGATTGTCCGTGAGAAGGATAGTTTTTGTTTTTCTTCATGGTGATATCTGTGGCAACAGTTTGTCATTGTCGTATATGACACTGTGGGAATGGCTCTGTCTTTGGCCTGCATGTTATTGTGGGAATAGTAGTTCATTGTCCGGTACAGTATTGTGGGAATAGTAATACTTTATTGTGCTTTGTTGGAATAGTTCTTTCTGTAGTTCTTTCTTCTTCTTCTTCTTCTTCTTCTTCTTCTCGTTGCCTTCACACGCGGAGACCGGTTCGTTCCAGAAATGCCGTGGTCTTCTGTAGGGACGCCACCGTGCCGTACAGCTTGTCCTCGACGGGGGTAGGCTCTGGCCACAGCTCTTCTCTCAACCATCGGAAGTTCCCGCATTCCTGTAGTATGTGGGGCGTGTCCTGTTCAGCCTTTCTCCACAAGGACACATTGGGGATGGCACAACCTTGAGTTTCGAATGGAGGTGTTTATTTAGTCTGTTGTGCCCTGTTCGCAGCCTGAAGATGGTGACCTGCTCTGTTCTTGCAAGCAGGTGGAGGCTGTCATTCTGTGCCGGAGTTCGAAACAGAGCTTTGGTGATGGTATTCAGCTCTTCAAGGCTTACAGCGTTATCTTCCTGCTCTTTTGCGGCGCCCTGTTTGGCCATCTCATCTGCTTTTTCGTTTCCCTCAATGCCGCAGTGTGAGGGGATCCACTGAAGCACTGTTCGAAGACTCTTGATGTTGTTCAGTGCCTTCTTCAATGAGGGTAGCCTGTCACTGTTGTAGGCTTGAAGGACAGACAGAGCGTCTGTTAGAAAGACAACCTGGATGTTGTGGTCTGCTCCTGTGGCGATGGTGTGTGCTGCCTGTGTGAGAGCGTCAACTTCCGCCTTGTAGTTGGTACAATGAAGGCCTGTCGGTAGCGCCTCTTCTGTCCGTTCTCCACTGGGGTATTGGATGTAGACCCAGCTCCTCCATTTTTAACGGCATTGGTGGCAGAGCCGTCTGTGTATACCCTGATCCAGGAATCTGCGGGGTATCTTTCCTCCAGCATTGCCAGTGTTAGGGTCTTCAACACTTGGTCATCATGGTCACCCTTACTGTTGATATGGGAATGGTTGTGATGACAGTGATGTTGTTTTCTCTGTCTTCCCAGGGTGGTGCGTCAAGGGAGAAGGAGAGGGGTATGACCTGTTTTGGGAGGATATCTTGGTATTTTTTGGTCAGGGCCCTAGACCCACAGCAAAGCTTGATCTTTTTAGCCTGCGTGAGGATGGTGCTTGGAGTCGGTCTTTCATTGGGTGGTTCTGTGAGCACCTGAACTTGTTGGCTTGGGTCATTGCCTTTTGCTGTCTCCTGCTGGAGAGCGGTGGAATGCTTGATGTTTCTTCCATCTTCTGAATTGGCGTGGTCTTCATGGCACCAGTGATGATACGCAGTGCCTGGTTTTGGACTTTGTCCAGGGTCTGCAGGTGTGTCTTGGCAGCTGTCATCCAAGACGTGGACCCGTACTCAAGGTGTGGTCTTACTGTACCCTGGTACACTGACTTCAGGATCTTGTCAGTTGCGCCCCATGTGGTTCCCGCCAGTTTCCTCATTATGTTCAGCTTCCTTCTGGCTTTCCCCTCTGCCTGGTTGATATGAGGTTTCCAGGTCATTCTCTTGTCAAAGGTAACACCAAGGTATGTTTGCTGGTCTTCATACCTTAGTGTGGCGTTTCCTAGGGTGAGTTTTCCAGGCTTGGCTTTTGGGGATAGCGTGAAAAGAGTGGCAGTTGACTTCTCCCTGTTGATAGTTACGCACCAGCTTTCAGCCCATGCTGCAACATTCTCCAGGGCGATCCGCATCCTATAAGTTGCTGTTGTTGCATGCTCTTCACAGCACCAGAGCACCAGGTCGTCTGCATATAGCGCCGCGTGGACACCTCTTGGTAGTTCTGCTACAATGTCGTTGATAAAGAGTATGAACAAAGAGGGGGAGAGGACGCCTCCCTGGGGAACTCCCTGTCTCAGCAACACCTTTTGGCCACAGCGGGCGTCTACCGACACTCTGGCTCTTCGGTTGTGTAGGTACGACTTGGTCCACTGATACATGTTGCCACTGATGCCGCAACGCAGAAGCTTCACCAGGAGACCGTCTTTCCAGACCTTGTCAAACGCTTTCTGTAGGTCAATAAAGACCGCCAGGGCTGCCTTCTGGGCCTGGAAAGCATCCTCTATGACCTGTGAGAGGTGTGTGGTTTGGTCTTCGGTACTTTTATACTGTCTGAAGCCAGCTTGCTCAGGGACAATGATGCTCTCTGTCTCCAGGTAAAGTTGAAGGCGTTGGTTGATAATGCGTTCCAGGGTCTTACAGACACAGCTTGTTAGACTGATGGGACGATAGCTTTGGGCTTTACTTTTGTTCTTGCCACGTTTGAGGATGGGTATCATTATGGCTTCTCTCCAGCACTGTGGTACCTGGCCTTGCTTCCAGCTGAGATTGAATATGTCCAGCAATTTCTGAAGCGCGATGTTTCCTAAGTGTTGAAGCATTTCATTCGTTATGGTGTCAGGTCCCGGAGACTTCTTTTTCTTCAACTTCTTAATGGCCTTCTTCATTTCCGCCAAGCTGATGTTAGTATGCATGGCATCTGGTACCTCTTTCTTTCCTGCTCTTCTTTCCCTCTCTTCTTGTCGTATCTCTTTCTGCTGGTGCTGGCTTATGTTGATGTTACTCTCTGCAGCGTAAGCTCTTGCAAAGTTGTTGGCTGCGGCCCTTCCTGTACGTGTGTTTCCTTCATCATCTAGGGTGATCTTCTGGCCACTGGTGCTTTCTTCATTCAGGGCCTTTGTCAATTTCCAAAGCTTTGTTGTGTCTTTCTCCATGTTTAGGCTTGCTGTTTTTCTCTCTCCAACTTCTTCTTTTGCTCTCTAACTTGGTCCGCAAGAATTTTGCTTTTCTTTCTTGGAGTTTGATGTTATTCTCCTGGCTGGGATCGGTTTCAGCCTCTATCCTTGCTTCTGTGAGAGCATCATGTGTCTTCTGTAGCTCACTCGTCCAGTAGGGGGTGTAGTCTTTTCTTGCTCCTCTTGGTATGCACTCCTTGGCTGCCTGGGAAACGCTGGTGTTGAATTCTTTGACTACATTGTTGATGTTCCTCCCTTCAACTACTATGTTTCTTGTCAGCTCGTTGGTGCGTGTGCTGAACAAGCCCCACTGTGCCTTCTTGTAGTTCCATCGCGGATGTTGTGGCTGTCCTTGTGCTTTAGCACGCATAGTAAGGACAACTGGGCGATGGTCACTGCCTCCAAGTTGTTCTTCAACCTTTCTTCTGATCTTTCTGTGGATGTCGTCGGTGCAGAAAGCCAGATCTGGAGTCGTGGTGGTGCGCCAGCGGCGGGAGTAGAAGGTGGGTGTATCAGTGGGATCATTGACAAGAATGAGGTGGTGTTCATCTTGCCAAGCTTCAACTTCTTCTCCTCTGTTGTCAATGTTGTTATATCCCCAACTCTGGGACCGGCTGTTGAAGTCTCCAGTGATGAGGAAGCCGCTGTCTGGGACCTGGATTGTGTCAAGGGACAGCATCTTGTCATCAGGGCAGTAATAATTGACGATGTTGATCGTGCTGTCTTGGGTGACCACCTTGACTTCTATGTATTCAGCTTCACCAGTGAATTTCTTTACTTCGGAGGCGTTGATGTTATTTCTCACCAGTGTCATTACTCCTCCCTTTGTTCTCCCTTTTCGTCCGTTCGGAAACACCTGGTAGCCTCTGATCTTAAACGGCTTCCCCTCTTGCAGGTGTGTTTCCTGTATACAGCAGATGTTGATGCTGTTTTCATGAAGGAAGTGTTCTAGTTCTTCTTTCTTGTTGCTGACCCCTTCTGCATTCCACTGCATGATGTTGATGTCGGGGGTCTCCCTGTGTTTTCTGGGTTGTTGGCCAGTCGCTCTCCTTGCTTGTCCCTGTCTCCACAGGACAAGACGAAGGGACCTCCAGTAGCTGAGGGTGGGCTCCTTTGAGGCCAAGAGCCCGGCACTGCACCTGCCTGGGGGGACCTCACAGGGCGAGCACCATCTCGGTTAAATCGGTTTCCGCGTATCATTATAGGGCAAAGTGCGTGGTGTTGTGGTTTATTAGAGTGCGCCATGTTGCCCAACACCTCCGGCTTCAGCACTCAGCTGTGACAGGTAGTACTGGGCTTCAGCTTACCAGTAGCAGATCTATTTATTGACCTGACGGGGTGTAGTTCTTTCTCATGTATGGCTTTGTAGAAGTAGTTGATCTTTTTGCTCTATGGCATTACTATGAGAATAGTAGCCCCCCCCCCCCCCCGTCTCTGTCTGTCTGTCTCTCTGTCTGTCTCTCTGTGTCTCTCTCTCTGTCTCTCCGTCTTTGTCTGTCTGTCTGCCTGCCTGTCTGCCTGTCTTTTTCTCTCTCACTGTGTGTGTGTGTGTGTGTGTGTGTGTGTGTGTGTGTGTGTGTGTGTGTGTTGTATTGGGGAACAAATTTGAGAACATAATTATTTAGAGATGTATGAAACTCGACTGGTGTCAGTCTTTCCACATCATGTTAAACGTTTTTGGTAGTAACCGCTCGCAGTCTGGGAAAAAAAGCAGCTCTTTGTGCCTATATGACATTGGCTATGACAATATATTGTCTTCCTCCGTATGATCTCGTCTGTGAGAATTGTGTGTGTGTGTGTGTGTGTGTGTGTGTGTGTGTGTGTGTGTGTGTGTGTGTGTGTGTGTGTGTGCGCCTGTGCGTGTGTGTTGTTGTTGTTGTCTTCAATTTAACGTCTTTCCACATTAAGTGATATTAGAATGCGTGTGTGTGTGTGTGTGTGTGTGTGTGTGTGCGTGTGTGCGTGTGCGTGTGTGTGTGTGTGTGTGTGTGCGTGCGTGCGTGCGTGCGTGCGTGCATGCGTGTGTGTGTGTGTTTGTGCGTGTGTGTGTGTGTGTGTGTGTGTGTGTGTGTGTGTGTGTGTGTGTGTGTGTGTGTGTGTTGCATTAAACACAGTAGTTCTCTACCTGCTTGGTGTTGTATGTGGCAACCTTAAATCTTCGCCCTGTATGACTTTTACTTATGGGAATGGAACTTCCCTACACGTGCGACATTGTCGTGGGAACAGTAGTCGTTTTGCCTGAAATGCTACATGGGAACAGTGGAGGGAAGGGGAAAATTGCTGTTGGGGAATGGTTGAGGAGGAGAGAGACATGATTTAGGGGGAATAACAGGTAGAAAGAAATACTGTTGGGGAATACGTGAGTCAGGGAGAGGCCTGTTGTTGGGGAATAGCTAAGACAGGGAGAGGCGCTTTGGGGGGGAACACTTGAGGCAGGGAGAGGCCTGTTGTTGGGGAATAGCTAAGACAGGGAGAGGCGCTTTGGGGGGGGGGGGGGGGGGGAACACTTGAGGCAGGGAGAGGCCTGTTGTTGGGGAATAGCTAAGACAGGGAGGGCGCTTTGGGGGGGGGGGGGGGGTGGACACTTGAGGCAGGGAGAGGCCTGTTGTTGGGGAATAGCTAAGACAGGGAGAGGCGCTTTGGGGGGGGGGGGGGGGGGGGGGGGGGGGGGGGGAACACTTGAGGCAGGGAGAGGCCTGTTGTTGGGGAATAGCTAAGACAGGGAGAGGCGCTTTGGGGGGGAACACTTGAGGCAGGGAGAGGCCTGTTGTTGGGGAATAGCTAAGACAGGGGAGAGGCGCTTTGGGGGGGAACACTTGAGGCAGGGGGAGGAGAACGGCTGTTGGGAAATACATGAGGCAGGGAAGGCAGTGCATATGGTGAATAATTGAGGTTATGAAGAGAAGAGCTGTTGTGGAATAGTTGAGGCAGGAAGATAAGTGCTATTGTGGAGTAGTTGAGGTAGGAAGAGAAGTGCTATTGTGGAACAGTTGAGGCAGGAAGAGAATAGAAGTGCTATTGTGGAATAGTTGAGGCAGGAAGAGAATAGAAGTGCTATTGTGGAATTAGTTAAGCCAGGAAGAGAAGAGAAGTGCTGTTGTGGAATAATTGAGGCAGGAAGAGAATAGAAGTGCTATTGTAGAATAGTTCAGACAGGAAGAGAAGTGCTGTTGTGGAATAATTGAGGCAGGAAGAGAATAGAAGTGCTATTGTAGAATAGTTGAGACGGGAAAGAGAAGTGCTATTGTGGAATAATTGAGGCAGGAAGAGAAGTGATATTGTGGAATAGTTTAGGCAGGAGGAATAGTGGAGGCAGGAATAGATGTGCTAGTGTGGAATAGTTGAGGCAGGAAGAGAAATGCTGTTGTGGAATAGTTGAGGCCGGGATAGAAGTGTTCTTGTGGAATAGTTGAGGCAGGAATAGAAGTGTTGTTCGGGAATAGTTGAGGCAGGAAGAGAAATGCTATTGCGGAATAGTTGTGGCAGGGATAGAAGTGTTCTTGTGGAATGTTGAGGCAGGAATTGAAGTGTTGTTCGGGAATAGTTGAGGCAGTGGGAGAACTGCTGTTGTGGAATAGTTGAGGCAGGAATAGAAGTGCTGTTGGGGAATAGTTGAGGCAGGAATAGAAGTGTTGTTCGGGAATAGTTGAGGCAGGGGGAGAACTGCTGTTGGGGAATAGTTGAGGCAGGGGGAGAAACTGCTGTTGGGGAATAGTTGAGACAGGGGGAGAACTGCTGTTGGGGAATAGTTGAGACAGGGAGGACAGTGCATATGGGGAATACTTGAGGCATGAAGAAAAGTGCTGTTGTGGAATACTTGAGGCATGAAGAGAAGTGCTATTGTGGAATAGTTGAGGTAGGAATAGAAGTGTTGTTGGGGAATAGTTGAGGCAGGAATAGAAGTGTTGTTGGGGAATAGTTGAGGCAGGGGGAGAACTGCTGTTGGGGAATAGTTGAGGCAGGAATAGAAGTGTTGTTGGGGAATAGTTGAAGCAGGAATAGAAGTGTTGTTGGGGAATAGTTGAGGCAAGAATAGAAGTGCTGTTGGGGAATAGTTGAGGCAGGAATAGAAGTGCTGTTGGGGAATAGTTGAAGCAGGAATAGAAGTGCTGTTGGGGAATAGTTGAGGCAGGAATAGAAGTGTTGTTCCGGATAGTTGAGGTAGGGGAAGAACGGTTGTTGGGGAATAGTGGACCAGGGATTGAAGTGCTGTTGGGGGATAGGAGAGAAGTGCTGTTGAGAAACGGCTGCAGTGAGAGAAGTGTTGTTGGGGAATAATTGAGGCAGAGAGAGAAGTGCTGTTCTTGAGTAATTGAAGCAGAGAGAGAGAGAGAGAGAGAAATGTAATTGCGGTTGTAGACGTCTTTGCTTTTAATCTACTTATTTATTTTTGTGTGTGGTAAAGTTAAAGCACGGACAGATGCTTTTGTTTGTTTATTTGTTTTCGGGGTTGGTGGTGGTTCTTTCTTTCTTTCTTTCTTTGTCTATTTCTGTCATTCCTTCTTTCTTTCTTATTTTCTTTCTTTTCCTTTGTTCTTTTCTTTCTCTACGTGCTGAGCACACTCACCATTGATTGCCGATAATGTGACTGTTTCACGAAAAAGAAGGGGAAGGGGATGTGTGGGGCTGGGTGAGTTATAATTGGGGTGGGGGTGGGGTGGGGGGTGGGGGGGGGGGGAGGTAGTGTTGTGTTGACGGATACGAGGCAGCGTGTATGGATGGATGGTATGTATGTATGTATGTATGTATGCTTGAGGACGTCCGCGCAGGGAGGTAACTCTAGTGACGATGGTTCGTGGGGGGATGTTGGGCGGTGGTGGTGGTGGTGTGGTGGTGGTGAGGTTTACGGTGTTGAAAGGAGACAAATTGTATGTGACTTGAGTGGCTGCCTAATGCGGTAAGAGTATCGGTACAGTTGGTCTTACTCGCCACTCTGTGATTCGGTTTTTCTCTGAGAGCCAGACAGCGTGAAGGCAGTAGAGCTGAAATCGTGGGGCAGTGTTGACTGAGAGAGAGAGAGAGAGAGAGAGAGAGAGAGGGGGGAGGAGAGAGAGAGGGGCGGAGAGAGAGAGAGAGAGAGAGAGAGAGAGAGAGAGAGCGAGGAGAGGAGAGAGAGGAGGAGAGGAGAGAGAGAGTAGAGAGGAGAGAGAGACAGACAGACAGACAGACAGACAGACAGACAGACAGACAGACAGTGAGACACAGTGACACACACACACACACACACACACACACACACACACACACACACACACACACACAGAGAGAGGAGAGAGAGAAGAGAGAGAGAGAGAGACAGACAGACAGACAGACAGGACAGACAGACAGACAGGGAGAGGGAGACAGAGGGAGAGGGAGGAGAGGAGAGAGAAGAGAGAGAGAGAGAGAGAGAGAAGAGAGAGAGAGGAGAGAGAGAGAGAGCGAGCGCGGAGGGTTGAGGTGGGGACGGGGGTATGTCTGGCACCATTTTGTAGAAATGGATCGACAGGAAAGAACGAGAGGGGTGGGGGTATGGGATAGGATGAAGGAATCGGAAGGGTAGGAAAGTGGAGGAGGAAAGGGGTAAGGGAGGGGGTGTGTGTGGGAGTGGAGTAGAGGGGAGGGGGGGAAGCAGTTGGGAGCGGAAGGGAGGGGGTGGGGGGTGGGGGTAGGGTAGAGGGCGCTAGAAGAAAGGAGGAAACATGGGGGACTGGAACTTGCTTGACCGTTCGCCTCCATCGCAGTGTGTCGATGTGATTCCAAGTGTGATGCAGTGGCCTCGAGTTCTCTGTCTGTCTGTCTTTTTGTCAGTCACGTTGTTTGCCTGCCTGCCTGTCTGCCTGTCTGTCTGTAAGTCTCTCTCTCTCTCTCTCTCTCTCTCTCTCTCTCTCTCTCTCTCTCTCTCTCTCTCTCTCTCTCTGTGTCTCCACGCTCTCTCTTTCTCCGTATCTCTCTCCGTCCGTCCGTCTATCTGTCTGTCTATCTGTCTCTGACTATCTCTGTCTCTGTGTCTGTCTGTCTCTCTCTACTCTCTCTCTCTCTCTCTCTCTCTCTCTCTCTCACTCAGACACGAACACACACACCACACACACACACGACACCACACACACACACACACACACACACACACCACACACACACACACACACACACACACACACACACACACAGTCACACACGCACGGGCACACACACACATACACACACCCGCGCGTGCGCGAGCGCACGCACGCACACACACACACATACGCGCGCGCGCACACTCTCTCTCACTCCCGGCCAGCTCTCCTTCTCCCTCCCTACCCCCCCTCTCTCTGTCAATGGTGTAACACTAATAAATGGCATAGGGACTCACTTGTCAGATTTAGAACAAGAACCTTAGGTTTATATTCATATAAAAGGTGGTTTACTTCAGATTCGACCATGAGTTCGGTATGCCCGTTATGTTCGAATGGTTTCGAAGATGAGATGCATTTCTTATTCGAGTGTTGTGAATGTAATGAATTACGAAACACAAGTAGTCTGTTTACTAAATACAACGCGCGAAGATATGGCAAAAGGAAAATACTGACATCAGAAAATGAAGACATTATTAGATCACTTGCTGCGTTCATTGCGAAAGCAAATAATATTAGGAAGAAAAATTTAGATTGTTAGTTATCAGATTATTTATCGTGAAAATGTAACTCTGCTAGGTATCTATTATGTGTTACTGTTGTGCTGAAAGGAAAAGATAGTAACTGTCACTAGTTGTTGACTCATAGGTCGGTTGGTCCAAGATTACGACCAGTACGAATGGATGTTTTTACAAAGCTGTTTGATTTTGCATTTATTTTCGGTTATCGCCAGATGTAATTTTGCATTTTGATTTATGATTGCGCTTCCTTGGCATTAGAGCCGAAAGAGCTATTGCCAATAAATTCTTTGTCATTGTCATTGTCATTGTCAATGTTTCCGAAGCTGCAGCTAAACCTGAATACGATTTTTTTTTTGGGCATAGATCTTTACTTCTCTAGTAGGACCAATGTTACGCTTGCTGTAACAAGTGTCGGTTGACTCATTGCCTGTGATCTGCAGGAGCACTCGGGAATTCAGTGACATGGTGGCTGGTGTACTCACATTACTCAACGAAGCTCTAACTGATCCGCTCACTGACAGTCTGTAACCTCAAACTGATTTGCCTAATGACAGTGGAGGCAGTTCATACACATTGTCTGTGACCACAAGTGACAGTGTCTGCATTAGTTAATTTACCTGCATATATGGTGTAAGCCAAGTTTAATTTCTATATTTATGCGCACCTGTGGTGTCAAACATTTGAAGTACTTACGGGCATTGTCAGCTAATTGGCACTGAGTATTTGTCACTAGACGAATATAGCCTCAGACACACAGGAGGTGCGTGAGCATGCGCGCGCGCACACACCCACATACACATGCGCGCGCGCGCACGCACGCACGCATCGCACGCACGCACGCACGCACGCACGCACGCACGCACACACACACAACACAACACACACACACACACACACACATTTTGAACTTGCAAGTACACAGGAAGGAGGTAAAAGAGATGATACGTGTACCCTAGTAGATATCGTCATGCCATTAATGTTCAACTGATACTTGATATATTCAGGTGTGTGATATTGTAAACTGATATCTAGTATCCAGGTGTGTGATATAGTATAACTGATACCTGATATTGTCGGGGGTATTACATTGCACATTAATACCTGGTATCCTCAGAGCATGATATGGAGCAACGGATACTTGGTATTCTCACGTGTGCGACATAGTACATTGATACCATTTAAATTCTCAAGTTGTGATATAGATCAACTGATAGCTGGTTCATGTGGGTGTGATACAGTACAACTGATACCTGGTATCCTCTGGGTATGATATAGTACAAGTGATTACCTGGTGTCACTTAGGGTTTATGATATCATTACAATTGATACTGCTG
This sequence comes from Conus ventricosus, assembly GCA_018398815.1. Lineage (NCBI taxonomy): Eukaryota > Metazoa > Mollusca > Gastropoda > Neogastropoda > Conidae > Conus > Conus ventricosus. The sequence continues at coordinate 78,218,793 of CM031600.1, forward strand.
TTCTCAGGGTGTGGTATAGTACAATTGATACCTGGTGTCCTTAGGGTATGATCTGTGCCCATCGTCAACACAGCGCAGGCCTCCCAGGGTGGTACAGGACTGCTCAAAAGGCAGGTGAAGACAGTGCTTCTCTGGGTCCTCCCCAACACCTTCGGGTGTTTCTTTTTCTATTCTCAGGGTGTGGTATAGTAAATTGATACCTGGTGTCATTAGGGTATGATATAATACAATTGATACCTGGTATCCTCAGGGTGTGGTATAGTACAATTCATACGCGGTCGTCCTTAGGGTATGATATAATACAATTGATACCGGGAATCCTCAGGGCGTGGTATAGTACAATTCATACCGGTGTCCTTAGGGTATGATACAATACAATTGATACCTGGTGTCCTTAGGGTATGATACAATACAATTGATACCTGGTGTCCTCAGGGTGTGGTTATAGTACAAAACTGATTCCTGGTATCCTCAGGGTACGATATAGTACAACTGATTCCTGGTATCCTCAGGGTACGATATAGTACAACTGATTCTGGTAATCCTCAGGGTACGATATAGTACAAAACTGATTCCTGGTATCTCAGGGTACGATATAGTACAACTGATTCCTGGTATCCTCAGGGTATACGATATAGTACAACTGATTCCTGGTATCCTCAGGGTACGATATAGTACAAAACTGATTCCTGGTATCCTCAGGGTACGATATAGTACAACTGATTCCTGGTATCCTCAGGGTACGATATAGTACAACTGATACCTGGTATCTCAGGGTGCGATATAGTACAACTGATACCTGGTATCCTCAGGGTGCGATATAGTACAACTGATTCCTGGTATCCTCAGGGTGCGATATAGTACAACTATACCTGGTATTCTCAGGGTGCGATATAGTACAACTATACCTGGTATCCTCAGGTGCGATATGGTACAGCTGATTCCTGGTATCCTCAGAATACGATATAGTACAAGTATACCTGGTATTTCAGAGGTATGCTATAGTGCAACTGATACTTGGTATCCTCAGGGTACGATATAGTACAACAATACCTGGTATCTCAGGGTACGATAAAGTACAACTATACCTGGTATCCCCAGGGGTACGATATAGTACAACAATACCTGGTATCCTCATGGTACGGTAAAGTACAACTATACCTGGTATCCCAGGGTGCGATATAGTACAACTGATACCTGGTATCCTCAGGGTACGATATAGTACAACTATACGTGGTATCCTCAGAGGTATGCTATAGTACAACTGATACCTGGTATCCTCAGGGTACGATATAGTACAAACTATGCCTGGTATCCTCAGGGTACGATATAGTACAACTATACCTGGTATCCTCAGGGTACGATATAGTACAACTATACCTGGTATCTTCAGAGGTATGCTATTGTACAACTGATACCTGGTATCTTCAGAGGTATGATATAGTACAACTGATACCTGGTATCTTCAGAGGTATGTATAGTGTAACTGACCACCTAGTATCTTCAGAGGTATGATATAGTATAACTGATACCTGGTATCGTCAGGGTACTATATAGTACAACTATACCTGGTATCCTCAGGGTACGATATAGTACAACTATACCTGGTATCCTCAGGGGTATGCTATAGTACAACTGATACATGGTATCTTCTGAGGTATGCTATAGTACAACTGTTACCTGGTATCTTCTGAGGTATGCTATAGTACAACTGATACCTGGTATCTTCTGAGGTATGCTATAGTACAACTGTTACCTGGTATCTTCTGAGGTATGCTATAGTACAACTGTTTCCTGGTATCTTCAGAGGTATGCTATAGACTAGTACAGCTGACACCTGGTATCCTCAGGGGTATGCTATAGTACAGCTGATACCTGGTATCCTCAGGGGTATTAATACAGTACGATGATTCCGGTATCCTCAGCAAGTTGAGTTTGTTCAACTCCCCCAAATGGACAAGCGTTTGGCCTTCGAAAGTCAAAGAAAATAAAAGCGAGCACAGGAGCACTAGAATGGGACTCGGCTGGTTGGACAGTGGCTGATGAGGTTCGGGGCGTTCATAATGGTCGTCTGTGTTCCCTTGAGTGTTCACTTCGGGGTGAACAATCAGCACTGGCGCCATCATTAATTGCCCTGACTGTGGGGAGACAGTCTATTCTACCCTTCAGGGCAGCGCCTGATGGCATTTCACTCCGGTTTTCATATGGTCGTTTTCTTGTTTTGATGTACTTTAGTCAGAGGAGAGAGAGAGAGAGAGAGAGAGGCTCACTTGGTACAGAATGGTACTGTAGTCAGGGCACATTCAGTTGGCACAGGATGGAACAGTTGTCAGGGCACGTTCAGTTGCTACGAGTATCGCCACAGTCTGGACACGTTTCAGTGGGTACAGACTGGTACAACAGTCAGGTACTGGATAGAACGGCTGTCGGGACACGTTCAGTTGTTACAGAGTATCGCCACAGTCTGGACACGTCTAGTGGGTACAGACTGGTACAACAGTCAGGGCACATTCAGTTTGGTACAGGATAGAACGGCTGTCGGGACACGTTCAGTTGCTACAGAGTATCGCCACAGTCTGGACACGTCTAGTGGGTACAGACTGATACAACAATCAGGGCACATTCAGAACATCTACTTCATGAGGAGGGGATCTCGTTGTTTCGTTCTGGTTCTACTTGGGGACTGTAATTAGTTTGCATGGAGGGGATCTCGTGGTTTTATTCTGGTTCTACTTGGGGACTGTAATTAGTTTGCATGGAGGGGATCTCGTGGGTTTATTCTGGTTCTACTTGGGGACTATAATTAGTTTGCATGGAGGGGATTTCATTGTTTCGTTCTGGTTCTACTTGGGGATTGTAATTAGTTTACATGGAAGGGATCTCGTGGTTTTATTCTGGTTCTACTTGGGGACTGTAATTAGTTTGCATGGATGGGATTTCATTGTTTCGTTCTGGTTCTACTTGGGGACTGTAATTAGTTTGCATGGAGGGGATCTCGTTGTTTCGTTCTGGTTCTACTTGGGGACTGTAGTTAGTTTGCATGGAGGGGATCTCGTTGTTTCGTTCTGGTTCTACTTGGGGACTGTAATTAGTTTGCATGGAGGGGATCTCGTTGTTTCATTCTGGTTCTACTTGGGGATTGTAATTAGTCAGAGCTTAATCTAGAGCGCGGGATTGGTACAATCCCCGAAAATCTGTTCCTTCCCGCAATTATCGAGTCTTAACGCGGGAGACTCCCGCACATTTGCAGGACTACCCGCCCTGTTCACTGATCGTTGCGGGCGCTCGTTTGTCGTCTGCTTGAAAAACTGAAACTAGAACTGAGCAGGAGCGAATGATTTCTTGATATTTCATTGGCTGTTTTTTTTTTTTTTTGCTGTCCCAACCTCTGCACCACCTCAGAGGCAGTGTACCCACGCCGCTCATTCCGACACCCTGTCCACAGCCACAGCCCGGCCAGCCCCGCCGTAGCCCCGGCACCGGCAATCCACAGGGGGCAGTCAGTGTCAAGTCGTCAAGAGGCAACCCACCGGAGGAGACACTGCACTGCTGCCGAGTCACTTCGGTGGTGTTCAGTGGCGCCTGTTCTGATCTAACATACGCAGGAAACCACCTACTAAGCCCCCTACTGACGACAATAATTGCTTAGTCGCGGAGCAGGCGTGAGTGAGCTCTCCCTCCGGAGGGCGCCACCTCGTCCGTCCAACGACAGCCCCCATAGACCCGCCGGTGCCAGTGACCCCGACGGAACCACACCGAGGCCACAGAAGTGGAGAGGACATCGAAACTGAGGTCACCATGAGAGCAGGGCATGAAGGGCCACAGAACTTGAGACATTTTTTTTTTTAATGCTGATCGATGAGAATGAGGATGATTAAGATGATGCTACGGATTTCCATTTCGGTCTGAGACTACATGACAGGGCTGTACTCTACGCTTCCTTTCATAATATATCCCGGCGTCGACCAGGCCCGAGAGATACAGGCACCTGCAGTGTTGGTCATGAAATTTGAGCAACACTCTCAGAAACGCATCCATTAAGTGGATGAAGCTCGACTGTGTGGTCCCAGTCTTCCCAGCTGAGTCCGCAGCAAACTCAACTCTGGGTAGGAGCCGGTCGGGGCAGAAAAACCCACATGACTCTGATGGGATTCGAACCCACGACCTCCCAGCCGGGAGTCCGCGACGCTAACCACTTCGCCACGGCGGCTGGTATTTCATTGGCTGTTAGTGTAAATCAGCCAATCGGCGGCGTTCATCTCCTCCATCTCGATCACCGACGAGAAGTTGCGAGAGTTTTAAGGCGCCATATTGGATATTTTCCGAAATGAAGCGTGCACCCACCCTATTCGACTTCGACTTTCATGGAGGAAAAGTGGAAAAAAAAAGATTCTGTACCATTGAAATAATAGAAAATAAATCAAACAAATAACTCGAGAATCAAAGTAAATGTCCAACTGGACTCTTAACAATTGCCCTAACAACTTCTACAGCCTTTGCTTTGTTCCCAAAAATGTCCCAAAAATTCACGATTGATGGGTTCAGACATAATAACCAAGTAGGTAAATATTTTTTAGTATTACTGCAAAGGAAGATGACATGGAATAGTGTAATATTTTGGCCACAAATGCAAGTGACATTTTTACAATATTTTGTTTTGTATGCATCAAGTCTGAGTCTAAATATCAGACTCTTCAAAAGTCGTTCCTGGTGGAGATTGTGTCCCGTTTTTATATTTTACAAGCTTCTTAAAGAATTTTCCCTTGTTGTCCTTTATTATGTTTAGACACTCTTTTTGTCTTCCTATCACCGAATCCCATGATGCTTTACCTAAAAGGCTATAATTTTCATACAAGGATAAAGGAATATTTTAT
>CM031600.1:78233666-78276166 GCA_018398815.1 Conus ventricosus
TCGTAACCAAATCGCCCAGTGTAGAAAGTGAAAAAGAAAAACCTAAACGTGGTATGGATCGTAACCAAGTACAGATGAAGCGCCCAGTGTAGAAAGATAAAAGGAAAAGTCTGACGTGGTATGGACCATAACCAAATACAGATGAACCGCCCAGTCTGACTTGACAGCCCACTCGCCAGATTAAAACAGCAGAAAACAAACAAACAAACAAAAACAAATCCAACTAGCCAAACAAACAAAACAAATAGACAAACAAACATATGAACAAACAGAAAAGGAGATGAAGGAAAACAAAAGGCTTACGTGTAATGAATCATAACGAAATCAAACACGGTTAAATCTTTCATGAACAATGACTGAAGAACAGCTCACAAAGCCAACCCCCCCAAAAAAAAAGAAAAAAACAAACAAACAAAACAAACCAAAAAAAAAAACCAAAACAGTGGTCGGCAGTAAGTTACTCATAGCCACTCTGTCTGCGGCGGAAAACTGACACGGACGGCAGCCATTTTGAAAGCAAGCCAGAATTCAAATAAGTGTACAGAGCGCACATCAATTATTGTTTAATATGCACATCAAAGAAGAGATATAAGTGATTTTTCAGCACAGGCATCTTATTTGTAGGTTGTAAACAACAGACATTTACAAAAGATGTGCAAAACAAAATTCCCCCATTTGTCTGCCAGCTTGGAAAAAAAAATAAAAATCCACACAACGCTGATACAGATGTCAGTTTTCAGTATCTCTCGCTGCTGCAGTTGGTCCTGAAATGGATTATACCATGAAGCAGTCAGGATGTCGTGTACACATCTACGGTCACCGGTCCGAGATCTAACACTGCCCCCCCTCAGGGGGACGAAGTGTCGCTTCTGGCCAGTCAGAGAGCCGGCGCACGGACAGCGGCGGTAGATCTCCTCATCAGCATGCCTCCTCACGTAGAGTAGCCTCCCTTCTTCCCAGCTTACCCGCCATCCCCCCCCCCCCCCTTCCTTTTACTAGGCGGAAGTGACGTCGACAAGCGAGAAGGGACATACATCCGTCTGGACAGTAACGTGATTAGGAGAAGCACGTTGGTTGTGTGCGAATTGTTGCGGCAGGGAACGAGGCGGTGTGTTCGGGCAAACTCGTCGGTCTCGCTCTTCGTTTTGAGGGGGTGTTCTTTTGTGCCAACATTTCCCCGGCGAAATTAAAGGAGGGAGGAGGTTAGGGTGTGGTAGGGACTCGGGCGAGGAGAAGAGAGGATGAGGGGAGAGGGCAGTGAGAGGCGGTGGGTGGGTGGTATGTCAACGCTGATGCTATGGGCCTTGTCCTGTCAGCACGGTGCCCCGTGGGCCTTGCCCTGTCAGCACTGTGCCCTGTAGGCCTTGTTGTCCTGTACTGTCAGCACTGTGCCTTGTAGGCCTTGTTGTCATGTCAGCACTGTGCCTTGTAGGCCTTGTTGTCATGTCAGCACTGAGCCCTGTAGGCCTTGTTGTCTTGTCAACACGGTGCCCTGTAGGCCTTGTTGTCCTGTCAACCTGTGCCCTGTAGGCCTTGTTGTCCTGTCAGCGCTGTGCCCTGTAGGCCTTATTGTCCTGTCAGCACTGTGCCCTTGTTTAGCCTTCTCCCGTCAGCACTGTGCCCTGTAGGCCTTGTTGTCCTGTTAGCAATGGCCTTGTTGTCCTGTCAACCTGTGCACTGTAGGCCTTGTTGTCTTGTCAACACTGTGCCCTGTAGGCCTTGTTGCCCTGTCAGCAATGGCCTTGTTGTCCTGTCAACCTGTGCACTGTAAGCCTTGTTGTCTTGTCAACACTGTGCCCTGTAGGCCGTGCTATCTTGTCAACACCGTGCCTGTAGGCCTTGTCCAGCCTTGTTGTCCTGTACTGTCAGCACTGTGCCCTGTAGGTCTTGTTGTCCTGTCAACACTGTACCCTGTAGGCCTTGTCCTGTCAGCACTGTGCCCTGTAGGCCTTGTCCTATCAGCACTGTACCTTGTCTAGCCTTGTCCTGTCAGCACTGTGCCCTGTAGGCCTTGTCCTATCAGCACTGTACCTTGTCTAGCCTTCTCCTGTCAGCACTGTGCCCTGTAGGCCTTGTTGTCCTGTCAGCACTGGCCTTGTTCTCCTGTCAGCACTGGCCTTGTTGTCCCATCAACCTGTGCGCTGTAGGCCTTGTTGTCCTGTCAACACAGTGCCCTGTAGGCCTAGTTGTCCTGTCAACACTGTGCCCTGTAGACCTTGTCCTGTCAGCACTGTGCCCTGTAGGCCTTGTTGTCCTGTCAACACAGTGCCCTGTAGGCCTAGTTGTCTTATCAACAATGTGCCCTGTAGACCTTGTCCTGTCAGCACTGTGCCCTGTAGGCCTTGTCCTGTCAACACAGTGCCCTGTAGGCCTAGTTATCCTGTCGACACTGTGCCCTGTAGGCCTTGTTGTCTTATCAACACTGTGCCCTGTAGACCTTGTCCTGTCAGCACTGTGCCCTGTAGGCATTGTTGTCCTATCAACACTGTGCCCTGTAGGCCTTGTTCTCCTATCAACACTGTGCCCTGTAGGCCTTGGTGTCCTGTCAACACTGTGCCCTGTAGGCCTTGTTGTCCTGTCAGCACTGTGCCCTGTAGGCCTTGTTGTCCTGTCAGCACTGTAGGCCTTGTTTTGTCCTGTCAGCACTGTAGGCCTTGTTGTCCCGTCAGCACTGTGCCCTGTAGGCCTTGTTGTCCTGTACTGTCAACACTGTGCCCTGTAGGCCTTGTTGTCCTGTACTGTCAGCACTGTGCCCTGTAGACCTTGTCCTGTCAGCACTGTGCCCTGTAGGCCTTGTTGTCCTATCAACACTGTGCCCTGTAGGCCTTGTTGTCCTATCAACACTGTGCCCTGTAGGCCTTGTTGTCCTGTCAGCACTGTGCCGTGTAGGCCTTGTTGTCCTGTCAGCACTGTAGGCCTTGTTGTCCTGTCAGCACTGTAGGCCTTGTCCCTCCAGCACTGTGCCCTGTAGGCCTTGTTGTCCTGTACTGTCAACACTGTGCCCTGTAGGCCTTGTCCTGTACTGTCAACACTGTGCCCTGTAAGCCTTGTTGTCCTGTGCTGTCAACACTGTGCCCTGTAGGCCTTGTTGTCCTGTCAGCACTGTGCCGGACTGCCCTGTAGGCCTTGTTGTCCTGTCAGCACTGTAGGCCTTGTTGTCCAGTGAGCACTGTGCCCTGTAGGCCTTGTTGTCCTGTGCTGTCAGCACTGTGTCCTGTAGGCCTTGTTGTTCTGTCAGCGCTGTGCCCTGTAGGCCTTGTTGTCCTGTGCTGTCAGCACTGTGCCCCATAGGCCTTGTTGTCCTGTCAGCGCTGTGCCCTGTACGCCTTGTTGTCCTGTCAGCACTGTGCCCTGTAGGCCTTGTTGTCCTGTCAGCACTATGCCATGTAGTCCTTGTTGTCTTGTACTGTCAGCACTGTGCCCTGTAGGCCTTGTTGTCTTGTACTGTCAGCACTGTGCCCTGTAGGCCTTGTCCTGTACTGTCAGCACTGTGCCCTGTAGTTCTTGTTGTCCTGTACTGTCAGCACTATGCCCTGTAGGCCTTGTTCAGTTGTTGTCCTGTCAACACTGTGCCCTGTAGGCCTTGTCCTGTCAGCACTGTGCCCTGTAGGCCTTGTCCTGTACTGTCAGCACTGTGCCCTGTAGGCCTTGTTTAGTTGTTGTCCTGTCAACACTGTGCCCTGTAGGCCTTGTCCTGTCAGCACTGTGCCTGTAGGCCTTGTTCAGTTGTTGTCAACACTGTGCCCTGTAGGCCTTGTCCTGTCAGCACTGTGCCCTGTAGGCCTTGTCCTGTCAACACTGTGCCCTGTAGGCCTTGTCCTGTCAGCACTGTGCCCTGTAGGCCTTGTTGCCCTGTCAGCACTGTGCCCTGTAGGCCTTGTCCTGTACTGTCAGCACTGTGCCCTGTAGGCCTTGTCCTGTTCTGTCAGCACTATACCCTGTAGGCCTTGTTGTTCTGTCAGCACTGTGCCCTGTAGGCCTTCTTGTCCTGTGCTGTCAGCACTGTGCCCTGTAGGCCTTGTTGTCCTGTCAGCACTGTGCCCTGTAGCCCTTGTTGTCCTGTGCTGTCAGCACTGTGCCCTGTAGGCCTTGTCCTGTCAGCACTGTGCCCTGTAGCCCTTGTTTTCCTGTGCTGTCAGCACTGTGCCCTGTAGGCCTTGTTGTCCTATCAACACTGTGCCCTGAAGGCCTTGTTGTCCTGTCAGCACTGTGCCCTGTAGGCCTTGTTGTCCTATCAACACTGTGCCCTGTAGGCCTTGTTGTCCTGTCAGCACCGTGCCCTGTAGGCCTTGTTGTCCTATCAACACTGTGCACTGTAGGCCTTGTTGTTCTATCAACACTGTGCCCTGTAGGCCTTGTTGTCCTATCAACACTGTCCCCTGTAGGCCTTGTTGTCCTATCAACACTGTGCCCTGTAGGCCTTGTTGTCCTGTCAGCACTGTGCCCTGTAGGCCTTGTTGTCCTGTCAGCACTGTGCCCTGTAGCCCTTGTTGTCCTGTGCTGTCAGCACTGTGCCCTGTAGGCCTTGTTGTCCTATCAACACTGTGCCCTGTAGGCCTTGTTGTCCTGTCAGCACTGTGCCCTGTAGCCCTTGTTGTCCTATCAACACTGTGCCCTGTAGGCCTTGTTGTCCTGTCAGCACTGTGCCCTGTAGGCCTTGTTGTCCTATCAACACTGTGCCCTGTAGGCCTTGTTGTCCTGTCAGCACTGTGCCCTGTAGCCCTTGTTGTCCTGTGCTGTCAGCACTGTGCCCTGTAGGCCTTGTTGTCCTATCAACACTGTGCCCTGTAGGCCTTGTTGTCCTATCAACACTGTGCCCAGTTGGCCTTGTTGTCCTGTCAGCACTGTGCCCTGTGGGCCTTGTTGTCCTGTCAGCACTGTAGGCCTTGTTGTCCTGTCAGCACTGTAGGCCTTGTTGTTCTGTCAGCACTGTGCCCTGTAGGCCTTGTTGTTCTGTCAGCAGTGTGCCCTGTAGGCCTTGTTGTCCTGTGCTGTCAGCACTGTGCTCTGTAGGCCTTGTTGTCTCGTCAGCACTGTGCCCTGTAGGCCTTGTTGTCCTGTCAGCACTGTAGGCGTTGTTGTCCTGTCAGCACTGTAGGCCTTGTTGTTATGTCAGCACTGTGCCCTGTAGGCCTTGTTGTCCTGTGCTGTCAGCACTGTGCCCTGTAGGCCTTGTTGTCCTGTCAGCACTGTGCCCTGTAGTCCTTGTTGTTTTGTACTGTCAGCACTGTGCCCTGTAGGCCTTGTTGTCTTGTACTGTCAGCACTGTGCCCTGTAGGCCTTGTTGTGTTGTACTGTCAGCACTGTGCCCTGTAGTCCTTGTTGTCTTGTACTGTCAGCACTGTGGCCTGTAGGCCTTGTTGTCTTGTACTGTCAGCACTGTGCCCTGTAGTCCTTGTTGTCCTGTACTGTCAGCACTGTGCCCTGTAGGCCTTGTTCAGTTGTTGTCCTGTCAACACTGTGCCCTTTAGGCCATATCCTGTACTGTCAGCACTGTGCCCTGTAGGCCTTGTTGTCCTATCAGCACTGTGCCCTGTAGGCCTTTTCCTGTACTGTCAGCACTGTGCCCTGTAGGCCTTGTTGTCCTGTACTGTCAGCACTGTGCCCTGTAGGCCTTGTCCTGTACTGTCAGCACTGTGCACTGTAGGCCTTGTCCTGTACTGTCAGCACTGTGCCCTGTAGTCCTTGTTGTCCTGTACTGTCAGCACTGTGCCCTGTAGGCCTTGTTGTCCTGTACTGTCAGCACTGTGTCCTGTAGTCCTTGTTGTCCTGTACTGTCAGCACTGTGCCCTGTAGGCCTTGTTGTCCTGTACTGTCAGCACTGTGCCCTGTAGGCCTTGTCCTGTACTGTCAGCACTATACCCTCTAGGCCTATTTGTTCTGTCAGCACTGTGCCCTGTAGGCTTTGGTGTCCTGTACTGTCAGCGCTGTGCCCTGTAGGCCTTGTTGCCCTGTCAGCACTGTGCCCTGTGGGCCTTGTTGTCCTGTCAGCACTGTGCCCTGTAGGCCTTGTTCTGTCAGCGCTGTGCCCTGTAGGCCTTGTTGCCCTGTCAGCACTGTGCCCTGTAGGCCTTGTTGTCCTGTCAGCACTGTGCCCTGTATGCCTTGTTGTCCTGTCAGCATAGTGCCCTGTAGGCCTTGTTGTCCTGTCAGCACTGTGCCCTGTAGGCTTTGTTGTCCTGTCAGCACTGTACCCTGTAGGGTTTGTTGTCCTGTCAGCACTGTGCCCTTGTAGGCTTTGCTGTCCTGTCAACACTGTGCCTTGTAGGCCTTGTTGTCTTATCAACACTGTGCTCTGTAGCCCTTGTTGTCCTGTCAGCGCTGTGCCCTGTAGGATTTGTCCTGTCAACACTGTGCCTTGTAGGCCTTGTTGTCTTATCAACAGTGTGCTCTGTAGGCCTTGTTGTCCTGTCAACACTGTGCCCAGTAGGCCTTGTTGTCCTGTTAACACTGTGCCCTGTAGGATTTGTCCTGTCAACACTGTGCCCTGTAGGATTTGTTCTGTCAACACTGTGCCCTGTAGGATTTGTTCTGTTTGTCCTGTCAACACTGTACCCTGTAGGCCTTGTTGTCCTGTCAACACTGTGCCCTGTAGGCCTTGTTGTCCTGTCAACTCTGTGCCCTGTAGGATTTGTTCTGTCAACTCTGTGCCCTGTAGGATTTGTCCTGTCAACACTGTGCCCTGTAGGATTTGTTCTGTCAACACTGTGCCCTGTAGGATTTGTCCTGTCAACTCTGTACCCTGTAGGATTTGTCCTGTCAACACTGTGCCCTGTAGGATTTGCCCTGTCAACATTGTGCCCTGTAGGCCTTGTTGTCCTGTCAACACTGTGCCCTGTAGGCCTTGTTGTCCTGTCAACACTGTGCCCTGTAGGCCTTGTTGTCCTGTCAACACTGTACCCTGTAGGATTTGTCCTGTCAACACGGTGCCCAGTAGGCCTTGTTGTCCTGTCAACTCTGTGCCCTGTAGGCCTTGTCCTGCTCTGTCAACACTGTGCCCAGTAGGCCTTGTTGTCCTGTCAACACGGTGCCCAGTAGGCCTTGTTGTCCTGTCGACTCTGTGCCCTGTAGGCCTTGTTGTCCTGTCGACTCTGTGCCCTGTAGGCCTTGTCCTGCACTGTCAGCACTGTGCTCTGTAGTCCTTGTTGTCCTGTCAACACTGTGCCCTTGTAGGTATTGATGTCTTGTCAACTCTATGCCCTGTAGGCCTTGTTGTCCTGTCAACACTGTGCCCTGTAGGCCTTGTCCTGTACTGTCAGCACTGTGCCCTTGTAGGTATGGATGTCTTGTCAACACTGTGCCCTTGTAGGTATTGATGTCTTGTCAACACTGTGCCCTTGTAGGTATGAATGTTGTCAACACTCTGGTCGTGCGGTCATCTCTTTCCTTTCAACATTGCGACATCTTGGGCCTCGTCTTGGCTCTTGTGAACACTGTCCTTTTGGTATTTTGGATCGGCATTGAATGGTGATGTGTGTGTGTGTGTGTGTGTGTGTGTGTGTGTGTGTGTGTGTGGTGTGTGTGTGTGTTCAGTTCAGTTCAGTAGTTTTATTTAACGTCTTTTCATCGCAAGATGATCTTAGACCTTTAAACTGCAATGTACATTCCATTGTACTACCAGCACCTTCCCCCCACCCCCCACCCCCCAAAAACAACAACAACAACAACAATAAAAACCACTATTAACACACATATCTCAAATGGCTTTTTTCACAATAGTTTTGCAACTGGGGACTGAGCAATAACCAAAGCAATATAAAAAAAGCAAGAGTTATTTACCACACTATCAACATGGTCAGAATTATTTATAAAAATATTCTTCTCCTTATAAGCGGGGGTTAGTATAGGGCATTCAAATAAAAGATGACGAATTGAGATATTCTCCTGACATATACACGCTATACCTCGTGAATATTTTGTATTCCATGTATTTAACCGTAATTTATGAATTAGTCTGGCTATATACCTTGGACATGATGGCAGGACGAATAAATTCTCATTAAGATGTTTTTTCCGCATATTCTTTTCCAATCGCTGGATCAATTCATGCGGAGAAAAATTTAAGACTTTGTTGAAGGGTGTTTCAAAAATTGTACAAGCTCCCTGTTTTGCCAATTTGTCTGCTAATTCATTCCCTTTTAAACCACAATGTGAAGGAACCCAGCAAAAATCAACTGCTATACCTCGGGAAAGTAAACAATGTAATAGATGCTTAATTTCAAAAAGAATATCAGTTCTAATTTTAGAGTTCCAGTGCTTTAATGATTGTGTGTGTGTGTGTGTGTGTGTGTGTGTGTGTGTGTGTGTGTGTGTGTGTGTGCGTGTGTGTGTGCGTGTGTGTGCGTGTGCTTGCGTGTACATGTGTGTGTGTGTGTGTGTGTGTGGCGTGTGCGTGTGTGCGTTTTTAGTTTGTGTGTTTGGGCGAGGGTGGGGTTTGGAGGGGGTCGGACAACCAAAGAGAGAGGGAGTGAGAAGAGAGAGAGAGAGAGAGAGAGAGACTTTGCTTTGTTGTCAAGGAGATGTAAGGACGAACAACTACCTGGTGACAGACCAAAAAAGCGTTGTTTGCACAACTCACGTGGGAAGCATCAGCCTCCTCCCACGTGCACCCCCGAGTGCAATTTTTATGCTGCTGTTGCTGTGTGTGTGTGTGTGTGTGTGTGTGTGTGTGTGTGTGTGTGTGTGTGTGTGTGTCGGTGTGTGCGTACAAGTGTGTGTGTGTCTGAGAGAGAGAGAGAGAGAGAGAGAGAGAGAGAGAGAGAGAGAGAGAGAGAGAGAGAGAGTGAGTGTTTGTGTGTGTGTGTGTGTGTGTGTGTGTGTGTGTGTGTGTGTGTGTGTGTGTGTGTCCGTGCGTGTGTTTGTGTGTTGGAAAGAAAACAGCAGAGGGAAAGGTGTGTGTGTGTGTGTGTTGTGTGTGTGTGTGTGTGTGTGTGTGTGTGTGTGTGTACGTGCATGCGTGCGTGCGTGCGTGTGTGTGTGTGTGTGTGTGTGTGTGTGTGTGTGTGTGTGTGTGCGCGTGTGTGTGTGTGTGGCCGCGTGCGTGCGTGTGTACGTGCGTGCGTACGTGCGCGCGTGTTTGCGTTTTGGAAAGAAAACAGAAGAGAGGAAAGGGTGTGGATATGGGGAAGGGGGATGGGGGACGTTTACGTCATGCAGGCAAAGTGGGAGAGAAGTTCACCAGCACCCTACTTTAGCGTGAACCAGACAGAGGCCACATTTAGCAGGTGGACATTTCTAGAGCTGTAAACCCTGGGCTTCGCCACAGCACCAAACAGATGTGGCCAGCGGACGGCAGGTTTTCTTTTTTCTTTCTTTTTTTCTCCTCTTTTTCTTGTCCCTTTCTTTTTTCTTTCTTTTTTTTTTTGGGGGGGGGGGGGGGGGGAGGAGATAAGGAGGGGTGACGTGAGAAGACGGGAGAGTTGGGGGGTGGTGGGTGGATGTGGGAGTGGGGTGGGGGTGGGGGTCGGCGGGCGTACCGTCTGTCTGTGGAGGTTGGCTTCAGTGGTTTTTAATAATTTTCATTATCTCTGTCCAGCTACGCATGGGGATGAATTATAACCGCGTCTTTTGCGTGGATGGGTGGTTAAAAGATAAGGCCCTAGGGGGAATGGTGCCGTAGAATTTTTGTGTGGAGCTGAACGGATCCAACAGCGGATCCGGGATCCGCTTCAGCAAGTTGATGGCACGTTTTCCTACTGAATATGAACACTCTGGAGATTCTGGTACGGATTGAGAACTATCTGTTAGCCTTGTTTTTCTGGATGCCGTGGGTATCTGTGCTCCCGGACTACGCATTCAGACCCTCTGAACTTGTTTTCCCTGGCAGGAAATTTCATGACTTTTGTCTTTGTCCATGCGCCCAACTTCTGCCCAAATGTCAGTTCTCTATCAAAATTGTGTAGAGGCCCCGCCCTACAATACGTTGCCAAATGTGGTGGTGTGTAAAACATTTCTGACAGATTGATTTTAACCACCTACATCCACCCCCATTCCCCCCCCCCCTCTCTCTCTCTCTCTCTGACACAACTTTTTTGGTTTCTTTCGTTTTAGAATGTTTGTATGAATACGTGAATTCAAGCTATTTGGGGGTGATGTATTCATGTATTTACTCGCTTAATTGCGTGGCTTCGCTTGTAATTGTTTTCCTTTCCCTATTTCGTACACACATACATGAAGCAGTTAAAAGAAATTAAGTTTAAAAAGTTCTTTCTTTAAAGTAGGAGGAGGAGGACGAGGAGGAGGAGGAGACGAAAAGAAACAATCACATACAACATGCTCTTTCTGTATGATGTTGGTGCAAGCGCTGCCATACCTTATCACAGACAGTCCTATAACAGAATTATGGGTGTGTGCACACCAAATACAAAACAGAGATTACACATCAATTTTCCTACGTAAAGAGTACGTGTGTGCTCACAACTCACATTGTTCAGAAGTAAAAGAATTATGGGTGTGTGCACACCAAATACAAAACAGAGATTACACATCAATTTTCGTACATAAAAAGTACGTGTGTGCTCACAACTCACATTGTTCAGAAGTAAAAGAATTATGGGTGTGTGCACACCTAATACGAAACAGAGATTACTCACCAATTTTCCTACATAAAGAGTACGTGTGTGCTCACAACTCACATTGTTCAGAAGTAAAAGAATTATGGGTGTGTGCACACCTAATACAAAACAGAGATTACACATCAATTTTCGTACATAAAAAGTACGTGTGTGCTCACAACTCACATTGTTCAGAAGAAAAAAGAATTATGGGTGTGTGCACACCTAATACAAAACAGATTACACATCAATTTTCGTACATAAAAAGTACGTGTGTGCTCACAACTCACATTGTTCAGAAGAAAAAGAATTATGGGTGTGTGCACACCTAATACGAAACAGAGATTACACATCAATTTTCCTACATAAAAAGTACGCGTGGGCTCACAACTCACATTGTTCAGAAGTGAATAATCTTTGAGTCCCAGATGACGGTGCATGAGTGTATGAACACTCAGGTGGTAAAGAAATTTTGTGTTGCCTCATTCAGAAACATGTCAAGGAATATAACTCCTCAGAATTTTAAAAAACTTTGTAGACTTCAAGGTTTTTTTTTTTCTTCATCATATTTCATGTTGCGTTTGTTTCTGTACATACATACAAGAACAGTACCAGGTAACAAAACAATTTATTGGAGCATTAAACCTACTTTCATACAAGCATGCAGTTACGCATAGATATAAATACATGTAAATATACACACACATAATTGTTATACAACTTAACGCACATACATTGCATGCCCGCGTACATACTTAGCTGCACACAAACACGTATAAAAATGTTCGTTCCATTCCCAACGTTACGCATCCCTCTATTGTTTTTAAACAAAACAAAACTGTTATCAATTTTAGGTAGGAAATAAATTGGTTTCGGTGATATGTACATTACGATTGAAGCACATATGTGATGTCAGTGTTGATGCCCCGTCCATTTTTTATTTGGTGATTCACCTATTGATTGTTCTATTTGTATTGTATCTATTCTTTTGAAAGTGTACGTGGGAAATAACTCTTTCAGTCCATATCTACCATGGTACCCTTAGCGGATCCCCCATCCATCCCCTCCTCTCTCGCACTGACCCAGACGGCAGAATCAGAGTCTGTTCGACCATGCGAGGGTTTGTGTATTCCTAAGCCTTCTAGGTTTGAATATTAACGTCCTGTCTGGAAGGTAGTCAGGAAGCCAGATTGTACATCCCCCCCCCCCCCCCCCGCTCTTCCTACCACTCCAAGCCCTCTCTCCACTCCACCTTTCTTCCCTACTGTATGGTGTATCGAAGGAAAATATAATGGTGATCGTCTGTAGAGAAGATCGTTCCAGTCGTTGTGTCCTTACTTGTTGGGTGTGGAATCGTCTGTTCATCTGAAAGGAGTGAAGCTGAATTAGGGAGAAGTAGGTTGTTGGAACTTTGTTTAGAAGCTGGGGTGACTTTTACGTTCCGTTAGCCAGAGAATCTTGAGGAGGACGTCATCTCCATCTCCAGTATACCCTCAACATTCCTCAATGTGTGTGTGTGTGTGTGTGTGTGTGTGTGTGTGTGTGTGTGTCAGCATACAGAGAGAGTGGATGCATTCGGAAGATTAGAAGTGTGAATGACGGAGAGAAGGGTCATCATGCCATTGCTGTCGGTTGTAAGCATACAGTGTTGACGTGCACCATGGCTTTGCCTAGTGGGACGGCTCTGAGTTCACTGGGTTCTCGTTGTGTTCGTCAGGTTTTATGTTGAACTGCACGATTCATCCACTTTGTCAACCGCATGTGATTGTAGTAGTCGAGAGGTCCCCGTCTCTCTCTCTCTCTCTCTCTCTCTCTCTCTCTCTCTCTCTCTCTCTCTCTCTCTCTCACACACACACAACACACACACACACACACACACACACATTATACAAACTCACGCATACAAACTCACGCATGCACATGCAGTCACGTGCGCGCGCGCACTCCCGCCCACGCGCACACACACACACGCACGCACGCACGCACGCACGCACGCACGCACGCTGCACGCACGCACGCACACACACACACACACAGGACACACGTCTAACGCGCACATGCGTACGTATGCACACCATGCACACGCGTACGCGCGCACGCGCATACACACACACATGATTACACATGTTCACACAAAACAAAAATAAAAGGAAAAGGAGAGAGGGAGAGAGAGAGAGAGAGAGAGAGAGAGAGGAGAGAGAGGGGAGGAGAGGAGAGGCTACAAGAAAGCTGGGAGGGGTTAAAAGAGGTTGGATGGGGGATTCCGGAAAAATATGAAGATTCTTTTAAATGAAGCTTTTAAGCACTCTGAGAAAGCCCTTTGTACCCACTCCCCCACACCCTTCCTGCTTCTTGCAGGGGGAGGGGGGGGGGAGGGGGGTCAACAACAAAAAGGCAACAAACAAGCAAAACTCGAGAGGGGAGGGGGGCAGGGTGGTGGTGGATGACGGAAATTCATCTGCTTCAATTTGCTAATTGCAAAAGAAGAGAAAGAAGGGATTGGAATTGGACCAGCGAAAAGATTAAAACACAAGGAAAAGGGAATGTGTGTGTGTGTGTGTGTGTGTGTGTGTGTGTGCAGGGTTTGTGGATGGTACAGGGGTTGGGGATTGGTTTTGGGGAGTAGGGAAAGAGTGGGGGGGGGGGGGGGAGGGGGGTTGAGTAGAAGGCAGGTGTGGAGGGGGAGAAGCAGTGGCTTTCTTTCCACGCGAAGATGAACTGGTTGACACAGGCCGTCTGACAGTTTATGGACCCTGCTGGTATTCTGGACTAGGGTTGCCATTGTATTGGTCCCTTCCCTCCCCTTACCCGCTATCGGAAGTGTGTCGACGTGTTTAAATCAATGGGAGGAAAATAAAGCAAAACATTTCTTGCTATCTCTTCCCCCAACCCCATCTCTCTGCCCCCCTCTCTCTCTCTCTCTCTGTGTGTCTCTCTCTCCCTCTCTCTGTCGCTCGCTTACTAGCTTGCTCTCTTTACATGACAGAGAAAGATACAGAGACGGATATGTGGATATCAGGTTGAACAGAATGCGTATGCATCGAACTATCAGAGAGAGAGGAGAGAGAGAGAGAGAGAGAGAGAGAGAGAGAGAGAGAGAGAGAGAGAGAGAGAGAGCGAGAGAGAGAGAACGTGAGCAGGGAAACATCTAATCACCGCAGCTTGCCTTGGGACTGACCTTCCGCCCGTGCGATATGATTGGCCGTCATGAGCTGCGGTATGATTTGCTGTCAGGGACCGGTCTCGCTATCGATTGGCTGCCGGCTAGTGGGGCCATATGATATCGTTTTGTCGGTGGGTCCGTATTGATTTCTCATTATTCATCTCTCGCTGGCACCCTATCTCCCATCGCCAAGCATGGCTGACAAGGACAGAATTCGGTCAGGACCCAGTCCAATTCACCGTGGTAAAGACACAGAATCCGGTCAGCACCCTATCCAATTCACCGTGGTAAGGTCACAGAGTTCGGTCAGGACACAATCCAAATCACTGTGGTAAAGACACAGAATCCGGTCAGCACCCTATTCAATTCACCATGGTAAGGTCACAGAGTCTGGTCAGGACCCAGTCCAATTCACCGTGGTAAGGACACAGAATCTGGTCAGGACCCAATCCATTTAACCCTGGCGTGAGCACGTAGTTTTGCCAAGAGCATCTCACCCTCGTACAGAATGTTATTAGGATCAAATACATTTCACGCTCGTATGATTAAAGAAAAGGTAATTAAAGCCCCAGAGTCTAATGGCTCTAAGGGCAATGCTTTGTAAGAGGCTTGCTTAGTCAAGAGCATTGATTATGGAAGGTAGAGCCCATTCTCTCTTTCTGTCGCGTTAACCTTCCCCAGACCTGAATCAAGTATTCAGTTACTGCTGGGTGGACTGTGGGGGTTTTCAAGCCGTAAACATCCAACCTCATGAGTGGACCGCACTCGCGACTGTCAGCTCTGTAGGCAAACGCTTCATTCACTTGGCTACGGGTTCGTCCTTCGTTGGGGCATAGAATCTGTTCGGGACTAGACCTGTTTCACCCTGTTGTAGACACAGAATCCAGCTGGAAGATTTCACACTGCTATGGACACAGAATCCAGCAAGAAAATTTAATGCTCTTGTGGGCACATAATCCAGCTAGGAAGTTTCACATTGCTATGGGCGCAGACTCTAGCTAGGAAATTTCACACTGCTATGGACGCAGGATCCAGCTAGGAAATTTCACTCTGTTGCGGATACAGAATCCAGCTGGGAAATTTCACTCTGCTATGGCCACAGAATCCGGCTAGGAAATTTCACCCTGTTTTTGACACAGAATCCAGCTAGGAAATTTCACACTGCTATAGACGCTGAATCCAGCTAGGAAATTTCATCCAGTTGTGGATACAGAATCCAGCTGCTCCATCGAAGATATTTCACCGAGCTGTGGACGCAGAATCCAGTTGGGACCATGTCACCTGGCTAAGGGAACGGAAATCAGTCAGAACCAAACCGACTTTACCCTGTCATGGGGTTAGAATCTGGTCAGGTTTAAAACCATTTCAGCCTACCACGGGCACTGAAATTGGTCAGAACTAAACCCGCTTCACCCCATCAAAGGTACAGAATCATGCCTGGCCCATTTCCTACTGCTGTGAGCACGGTACTGAGCTAGGATTCAACCAACATTACCATCCTATGGACAACAGTGACGCTAGGACTAAACTCTTGTTAGGGGTACAGAATCAAGTCAGGACCAGACCTGTTTCACCTGGTTAAGGGCACAGAATACTGGGTAGGACAACAACAACAATAACAACACAACAACACCAACAACAAAATTCGCACTGGTATGAGCACATAAAGCTGAGCAGTACCAAGTCCATTTTACCCTACAGTAGGCACGGAACCATGTAAGGACAAAACCCATTTTACTGTACAATGGTCGCTGAATCATGTAAGAACCAAACCCATTTTACTCTACAATGATCGCTGAATCATGTAAGAACAAAACCCATTTTACTACCAGCCGCCGTGGCGAAGTGGTTAGCGTCGCGGACTCCCGGCTGGGAGGTCGTGGGTTCGAATCCCATCAGAGTCATGTGGGTTTTTCTGTCCCGACCGGCTCCTACCCAGAGTTGAGTTTGCTGCGGACTCAGTTGGGAAGACTGGGACCACACAGTTGAGTTTCCTCCACTTAATGGATGCGTTTCTGAGAGTGTTGCTCAAATTTCCTGACCAACACTGGAGGTGCCTGTATCTCTCGGGCCTGGTTGACGCCGGGATATATTATGAAGGAAGCGTACAGTACAGCCCTGTCATGTAGTCTCAGACCGAAATGGAAATATGTAGCATCATCTTAATCATCTCATTCTCACCAATCAGCATTAAAACAAATGTCTCAGATTCTGTGACCCTTCATGCCCTGCTGTCATGGTGACCTCAATTTTGATGTTCTCTCCACGTCTGTGGCCTTGTTTGGTTCCGTCGGGGTCACCGGTATCGGCGGGTCCATGGGGGCTGTCGTTGGACGGACGTGGTGGCGCCCTTTGGAGGGAGAGCTCACTCACGCCGGCTCCGCGACTAAGCAATTATTGTCGTCAGTAGGGGGCTTAGTAGGTGGTGTCCTGCATATGTTAGATCAGAACAGGCGCCACTGAACACCACGAAGTGATTCGGCAGTAGTGCAGTGTCTCCTCCGGTGGATTGCCTCTTGACGACTTAACATTGACTGCTCCTGTGGATTGCCGGTGCGGGGCTGCGGCGGGGCCGACCGGGCTGTGGCTGTGGATGAGGTGTCGGAATGAGCGGCGTGGGTGCACTGCCTCTGAGGTGGCGCAGAGGTTGGGACAGGAAAAAAAAAAAAAAAAAAAAAAACATTTTACTCTACAATGACCGCTGAATCATGTAATAACAAAACCCATTTTACTCTCCAATGATCACTGAATCATGCAAGAAGCAAGCCCATTTTACCTTACAATGGTCGCTGAATCATGTAAGAACCAAACCCATAACCCTACACTGGGCGTGGAATCATGTAAGAACGAAACCCATTTTACCCTACAATGGTTCTGAATTATGTAAGAACCAGCCCATTTTACCCTATAATGGGCTCTGAATTATGTAAGAACCAACCCATTTTACCTATAATGGGCTCTGAATTATGTAAGAACCAAACCATTTTACCCTATAATGGGCTCTGAATTATATAAGAACCAAACCCATTTTACCCTATATTGGGCTCTGAAACGTGTAAGAACCAAACCCATTGTACCCTATAATGGGCTCTGAATTATGTAAGAACCAAACCCATTTTACCCTGTAATGGGCTCTGAATTATATAAGAACCAATCCATTTTACCCTATAATGGGCTCTGAATTATGTAAGAACCAACCCATTTTACTCTGCAATGGGTTCTGATTCACTTACGATTCATACCCATTTTATCCTACAAATTGCACTGAATTATGTAAGACTAAAGAGCCAAACCCATTTTATCCTGCAGGGGGAATGGAATCATGCAAGAACCAAACCATTTTAGCCTACAATGGGCGTGGTATCATGTAAGAACCAGACAAAGTATACCATACAATGGGCATTGAATCATGCAATAACCAAACCCATTTTACCTTACAATGGTCGCTGAATTATATAAGAACCAAACCCATAACCCTACAATGGGCACTGAATCATGTAACAACCAAACCCATTTTACCCTACAATGGGCACTGAATCATGTAACAACCAAACTGATTTCATCCTGCAGTGTGCACAAATCACGTCAGGACCAGACCCATTTCATCGGCAAAAGGCACAGACTACTGGGTAGGACCACACCAAGTAGCACTCGTGCGCGCACACACACACACACACGCGCGCGCACGCGCACACACATGCACACGCGCGCGTGTGCGCGCACACACACACACACACACACACACACACACACACACGTACACAACACACACACACACACACACACACAACACACACACACACACACATTAGCCAGTTGCGTGCGTTATGTAGAATCAAAACATTGTATGACAGTACGTGTGCGCAAGCGTGTATATGTGAGAGGGGTGGGGGCGGGTGGGATGGTGAGGGAGGAGGAGGTATGTGCGCTGTCTCTCTCTCTCTCTCTCTCTCTCTCTCTCTCTCTCTTCTCTCTCTCTCTCTCCCTGTCTCTCATTCTTTCTGTCTGCCTCTCTCTCTGTGTGCGTGTCTGTCTCTCTCTCTCGCTCTCTGTCTCTCTTTCTCTTTGTCTCTGTCTCTCTCTCTCATGCATCGAAAAAAAGGGCGATTATTGATCTTAAGCACCATTTTTTTTTAGTCCAGCTCTGCAATTGCATTGCCTCTCCTGCTCGTCTTCTACCCACGTCCCCTCTCCATCCCTCTCTCAGTTGACCCTCCCACCCTCTCATCGGTCCAGCAGGAAGGAGGAGTGGGTTGGGGGGGGGGGGGGTATATGAAAGGGAGAGGGAGGCAGCATAGGAGATAGAATCATTCTGCTTTGCACTCACGCCTTGCTTTCGTAGTTGTTGTTGTTGTTGTTGTTGTTGTCGTCGTACCCTGGCTAAAAGACTCCAGGGATCATCCAAACAGCCAAAGTACTTGAACACTATGGTACAAATGCATCAGCTGGGGACGCTTTCGTAGTGACCACTGTACCTCTGTCCACTGCAGTAGAACTTGATTGGTCAGGCACACTCACTCTACTTTACACCCTTGAACATTCCCAAGTGCGCGCGCGTGCGTGCGTGCGTGCGTGCGTGTGTGTGTGTGTGTGTTTTCAGCATCACAGAAGTGTGAATGCATTCGACAACATAGAATTATAAAAGCCGGAAAGAAGGGTCACCATTTCTGTCAGTGTGGCATTTATTTTATTTTAAAAAAAAAAGATTTGACGTGAAGCATGCTTTGCACCATGGCTTTGCCCAGTGGGGCAGCTCCTGCGTTCACTGGGTTTCTCCTTGTGTCCATAGCAAAGTCTGAGGCGTTGATGTGAGGTTATGCGATTCGCCCAGTTTTGTAAACCATATTGCGATTTGTGTTCGTCGCGAGTCTCTCTCTCTGTCTGTCTCTCTCTGTCTGTCTCTCTCTCTCTGTCTCTCTCTCTCTCTGTCTCTCTCTCTCTGTCTCTTCTCTCTCTCTCTCTCTCTCTCTCTCTCACACACACACACACACACACACACACACACACACACACACACACACACACACACACACACAAATACAATCTCATGCATGTGCATGCATTCACACCTGCAAACATGTATGCACACGCAAACATGTATGCGCACAGACACACATAAACGCACATGCGCGTGTACACACACACCACACACACACACACACACACACACACACACACACACACACACACACAGCCCCCCATCCCCCCCCCCCCACACGTTGTCAAATAGAACACAAAATAAAAAGGAAAAGAGAGAGAAAGAGAGAGAGAGAGGGGCCACAGGGAAGTTGGGGAGGGGTAAAAGAGGTTGGATGGGGGATTCCGGAAAAGATTGAAAATTTTTGTAACAAAGCTTTTAAGCATACCGCCCCCTTCTTGCTCCGCGGGAAAATGAAAAACAAAAATGAAGCAACAAACAAACAAAACTTGGGATGGGGAGGTGGATGGAGGAAATTCATCTGCTTCAATTTGCTAATTGCAAAAGAGGAAAAGAAGGGACTGGAAATGGACCAGCGAAAAGATTAAAGATAAGAGAAGGGAATGTACGTGTGTTTGTGTGTACAAGTGGATAGGGGTTGGGAGGTTGGGGGTTAGTTGGTTTGGGGATTTGTGGAAGGAAGGGTTGATATGGAAGGCAAGTGTGTGTGTGTGTGTGTGTGTGTGTGTGTGTGTGTGTGTGTGTGTGTGTGTGTTGGGGGGGGGGGGGGGGAGCAGTGGCTTTCTTTCCACGTGAAGATGAAGTGGTTGGTACAGGCCGTCTGATAGATTATGGACGCTGCTTGTATACAAGACTGGGATTGCCATCAGTCCCCTCCCCTAGCTCCATCCTACCCCTCTCCTTCACACTATCCGAAATGTGTCGACGTTTAAATCAATGAGAGAGAGAGAGAGAGAGAGAGAGAGAGAGAGAGAGAGGAGAGAGAGAAAGAAAGGCTGTGGAACATTTCTTGCTTTTTCTTCCCTACCTCTCTGTGTCTTTCTCTGACTCATTGTCTCTCTGTCTCTGTCTCTCTCTCTCTCTCTCTCTCTCTCTCTCTCTTGCTCGCTCTCTTTCTATTACAGAGAAAGATACAGAGATGGTTATGTGGATAACAGGTTAAACATAGACTGTATATACATCAGTCTGTCAGAGAGAGAGAGAGAGAGAGAGAGAGAGAGAACGTAGGCAGGGAACCGTCTGATCGCTGCAGCTTGCCTTGGGACTGACCTTCCGCCCGTGCGATATGACTGGCCGTCATGAGCTGCGATATGATTTGCTGTCAGGGACTGCTTTCGCTATCGATTGGCTGCCGGCTCACAGACCATATGATATGGTTGTGTCGGTGGGGCCGTATTGATTTCTCATCATTCATCTCTCACTGGCGCCATATCTCGCCAGGCGTGGCTGACAAGACAGAGTCCAGTCAGAACCCAATCCAGTTCACCGTGGTATGGACACAGAGCCTAGTCAGGACCAAGCCCAATTCACCGTGGTGTGAGCAGAGAATTTTGCACAGAGCATTAATTTTCATTTCGATCTGTTGGTACAGAATTTTGTTAGGATCAACGGCGTTTCAGCCTCATATGATTAAAGAAAAGTTGTTAAAATCCCAGAGTCTATGCTGCGTAGGTCAGACATCTGTGAAGTCCTAGCATCCAGACCCTCTTCTTAAATTCTCTCAACTTAGTCATTGCATCTATCCCTCAGCTTGAAATCATGCGCAGTGTGGTCTCGAAACTTTGCAGATTTGGTGTAGCGTATATGGACTAGTCCGCAATTCAATGACACCTCCTTGATGAAACTGAAACTGAAACCAGAGTCTGACGGCTGTAAGGGCAGTGCACTACCAGAGGCTCACTGTGTCTAAAGCATTGCGTTATGGATGACATAGCCCATTCTCCTCTTCTGCTGTCTTGACCTAAATCAGGTGCTCATTTACTGCTGGTTTGACAGAGAGTTTTTTTTTCCAGCCCTAAGTATCCAGCATCATATGTGGACTGCAGTCATGGCTGTCCGCTCCATAGGCTAACGCTTCAATCGTTTGGTTGTGGGTGCCTCCTTGAATTAATCTGGGCAATTAAACTGACTTCACCATGCTGTGGACACAGAATCCAGCTGTTACGTTTCATCTCCCTGCGAACACAGATGTAGTGCAGCGTATATGGTCTAGTCCACTCGCAGTGACACTTCCTTGATGACGCTGAAACTGAAAGTGTTGACACAGAACCTAGCCAGGATATTTCACCCTGCTATGGACACAGAATCCAACTGGGACATTTCACCCTGCTATGGACACAGAATCCAACTGAGACATTTCATTCTGCTGTGAATCCTACTGGGATTTTTCACCCTCTTGTGGACACAGAATTCAACCGGCACATTTCACCCTTCTGTGGACGCAGAATCCAAACTGGGATCGTGTCATCGTTCTATGGGAACGGAGTTCAGTCAGGACCAAGCCAGCATCACCCTGATATGGGGTCAGAGTCCGCTCAGGGCTAAACTCATTTTACCCAACTGTGTGGGCAATGAAATCGGTCAGTACTGAACCCATTTCATCCTATTGTGTGGCCATCGGTCAGTACTGAACCCATTTCATTCTACTGTGTGGCCATCGGTCAGTACTGAACCTATTTCACCTACTGTGTGGGCATCGGTCAGTACTGAACCTATTTCACCTATTGTGTGGGCACCGGTCAGTACTGAACATATTTCACCTATTGTGTGGGCACCGGTCAGTACTGAACCTATTTCACCCTACTGTGTGGGCATCGGTCAGTACTGAACCTAGTTCACCTATTGTGTGGGCATCGGTCAGTACTGAACCTAGTTCACCTATTGTGTGGGCATCGGTCAGTACTGAACCCATTTCACCTATTGTGTGGGCATCGTTCAGGACTGAACCTATTTCACCCTATTGTTTGGGCATCTGTCAGTACTGAACCTATTTCACCCTATTGTGTGGGTATCGGTCAGTACTGAACCTACTTCACCCAATGTGTGGGCATCGGTCAGTACTGAACCTATTTCACCTATTGTGTGGGCATCAGTCAGTAGTGAACCTATTTCACCCAATGTGTGGGCATCGGTCAGTACTGAACCTATTTCACCCTATGTGTGGGCATCGGTCAGTACTGAACCTATTTCACCCTATGTGTGGGGCATCCGGTCAGTACTGAACCTATTTCACCCTATTGTGTGGGCATCGGTCAGTACTGAACCTATTTCACCCTATGTGTGGCATCGGTCAGTACTGAACCTATTTCACCCTATTGTGTGGGCATCGGTCAGTACTGAACCTATTTCACCTATTGTGTGGGCATCGGTCAGTACTGAACCATTTCACCCTATTGTGTGGGCATCGGTCAGTACTGAACCTATTTCACCCTATTGTGTGGGCATCGTCAGTACTGAACCTATTTCACCCTATTGTGTGGGCATCGGTCAGATGACCTATTCACCATGTGTGGGCATCGCGTCAGTACTGAACCTATTTCACCTATTGTGTGGGCATCGTCAGTACTGAACCATTTCACCCATTGTGTGGGCATCGGTCAGTACTGAACCTATTTCACCCTATTGTGTGGGATCGGTCAGTACTGAACCTATTTCACCCTATGTGTGGGCATCGGTCAGTACTGAACCTATTTCACCCTATGTGTGGGCATCGGTCAGTACTGAACCATTTCCCATGTTGGGCATCGGTCAGTACTGAACCTATTTCACCTATTGTTGGGCATCGGTCAGTACTGAACCATTTCACCTATTGTGGGATCGGTCAGTATGAACCTATTTCACCTATTGTTGGCACGTCAGTACTGAACCTATTTCACCTATTGTGTGGCTCGTCAGTACTGAACCTTTTCACCCTATGTGTGGGCATCGGTCAGACTGAATCCATTTGTGGCATCGGTCAGACTGACCTTTTCACCTATTGTGTGGGCATCGGTCAGACTGAACCATTTCACCTATGTGTGGGCATCGGTCAGTACTGAACCTATTTCACCCTATGTGTGGGCATCGTCAGACTGAACCATTTCACCTCTGTGTGGGATCGTCAGTACTGAACCATTTCACCCTATTGTGGGATCGGTCAGTACTGAACCATTTCACCTATGTTGGGATCGGTCAGTATGAACCATTTCACCATTGTGGGATCGGTCAGTACTGAACCATTTCACCTATGTGGATCGGTCAGTATGAACCATTTCACCTATGTGTGATCGGTCAGTACTGAACCATTTCACCTATTGTGGGCATCGGTCAGTACTGAACCTGTTCACCTATGTGTGGGCATCGTCAGACTGAACCTTTCACCCTATGTGTGGGCATCGGTCAGATGAACCTTTACCCTATGTGTGGGCATCGGTCAGACTGAACCATTTCACCCTACTGTGTGGCATCGGTCAGTACTGAACCATTCACCCTACTGTGTGGGCATCGTCAGTACTGAACCATCACCCACTGTGTGTATCGTCATACTGACCCATTTCACCCTACGTGTGGGATCGGTCAGTACTGAACCCATTTCACCCTACTGTGTGGGCAATGGAGTCGATCAGGACTGAACCCATTTCACCCCACTGTGTAGGTAATGAAGTCGATCAGGACTGAATCCATTTCACCCCACTGTGTGGGTAATGAAGTCGATCAAGACTAAACCCATTTCACCCCACTGTGTGGGTAATGAAGTCGATCAGGACTGAATCAATTTCATTCAGTTGTGTGGGCACTGACATTGGTCAGGACTAAACCATTTCACCTCGTCAAGGGCACAGAATCATGCCTGGACCATTTCCTCCTGCTGTGGGCAAGGCATCCAGTGAGGGCTCAACCAGTGTTACATCCCATGGACGTCAGTGACGTTAGACCTAAACTCATCGTCCTGCTAAGGGTACTGAATCACGTCAGGATCAGGCCTATTTCACCTTGTCATGCGCACAGAATACTGGGCAGGAAACCATCATCATCATTATCAGCAACAACAACAACAACAACAACAACAACAACAACATCAACAATAAGAAAAACAACAAAAACTCACTGTAGTATGAGCTCAGAAAACCAAACCCAGTTTACCCTGCAATGGGCACTGAATCACGTAGGAAACCAGACCCATTTTACCCTGCAGTGGGCACTGAATCACGTAAGAACCAGACCCATTTTACCTGCTGTGGGCAAGGAATCATGTAAGAACCAGACCCATTTTACCCTGCAGTGGGCAAGGAATCACGTAAGAACCAGACCCATTTTACCCTGCAGTGGGCACTGAATCAGGTAAGAACCAGACCCATTTTGACCTGCTGTGGGCAAGGAATCATGTAAGAACCAGACCCATTTTATCCTGCAGTGGGCACTGAATCACGTAAGAACCAGACCCATTTTACCTTGCAGTGGGCACTTAATCACGTAAGAACCAGACCCATTTTACCCTGCAGTGGTCACTGAATCATGTAAGAACCAGACCCATTTCACCCTGCAGTAGGCACTGAATCATGTAAGAACCAGACCCATTTCACCCTGCAGTAGGCACTGAATCAGGTAAGAACCAGACCCATTTTACCCTGCAGTGGGCACTGAATCACGTAAGAACCAGACCCATTTCACCCTGCAGTAGGCACTGAATCAGGTAAGAACCAGACCCATTTCACCCTGCAGTAGGCACTGAATCAGGTAAGAACCAGACCCATTTCACCCTGCAGTGGGCACTGAATCACGTAGGAACCAGACCCATTTTACCCTGCAGTGGGCATACAACCATGTAAGAACGAGACCCACTTTACCTGCTGTGGGCAAGGATTCATGCAAGAACCAGACCTATTTTACCTGCTGTGGGCAAGGAATCTTGTAAGAACCAGACCCATTTTACCCTGCAGTGGGCAAGGAACCATGTAAGAACCAGACCCATTTTACCCTGCAGTGGGCAAGGAATCATGTAAGAACCAGACCTATTTTACCTGCTGTGGGCAAGGAATCATGTAAGAACCAGACCCATTTTACCCTGCAGTGGGAAAGGAATCATGTAAGAACCAGACCCATTTTACCTGCAGTGGGCAAGGAATCATGTAAGAACCAGACCCATTTTACCCTGCAGTGGGCAAGGAATCATGTAAGAACCAGACCCATTTTACCTGCAGTGGGCAAGGAATCTTGTAAGAACCAGACCCATTTTACCCTGCAGTGGGCAAGGAATCATGTAAGAACCAGACCCATTTTACCTGTGTGGGCAAGGAATCTTGTAAGAACCTGACCCATTTTACCTGCAGTGGGCATAGAACCGTGTAAAAACAAGAGCCATTTTACTCTGCTCTAGGTACACACAAATGGGCAGGATCATATTAAGTTACACACACGCACGAACGAACGCACGCACATACGCACACATATGCACATGCGTGCAAGTACGCTCACGCACATACACACACACACACACACACACACACACACACACACACACACACACACACACACACACACACACACATGCACGCACGCATGCATGCATGCACGCATACACAAAACACACACGCGCTCACGCGCGCGCACACACCACACACACACACACACACACACACACACACACACACACACACACACACACACACCACACACACAGAGCAAAACTAGTCAATTGCCTGCGTTATGTAGAATCAAAACATATCGCAGTGCGTACGTGCAAGCATGTTGTGTATGAGAGGGAGAGGGTATGTGAGCTCTCTCTCTCTCTCTCTCTCTCTCTCTCTCTCTCATGCATTAAAAAAAGCGATTATTGATCCTACGCACCATTTTTTTTTAGTCCAGCTCTGTCTCTCTGCAACTGCATTGCCTCTCCTGCTACTCTTCCACCCACGCCCCCCCCCCTCCTCTCCGTACCTTCTCAGCTAGGTTACCCCAGCTGTCTCTCTCCCCCCCCTCTCTCTCTCTCTCTCTCAACTGCCCATCCCACCCTCTCATCTATCCAACAGGTCGGACAAGGGGGGAGGAAGGGGGATAAGGAAAGGGTGGGGGTGGGGTGGGGATAGGAGATGGAATCATTTCTGCTTTGCACTCACGTCCTGTGTTCGTAGTGACCAGCGTATCCCTCCCTCCACACACTGCAACAAATCTGGATTCACCAGACACACTCACTGGCGTGCGCGCCCGTTCCCGTGCACACATCATCATCATCAACAACAGCAACGACTCCGTCAATGATGACGATGAGGACGACGACGATGACGACTACTTCGACGACGTTGACAACTCCAATAATAACAACCACACACACACACACACACACACACACACACACACTTACGCTCAGGAAGAAGACGGATAGGGAATGGTCACACATTCACGTTTTTAACAATAAACAAAGCAAATAACTGAACTGAGACTGAAAGAAAGACAACTTTCCAAAATTTGGTATATTTCGAGCCATTGTGAACTCGACAGTTTTGGCCATGCCGAATGAAAATGTTCGCTTATGAATCGAGAACAGAAATGTAGGTCAGCAAGATGCATATTATTATACAGGTCCACGGTTACAGTTGAGGATCAAAACGCTTTAATTACATTCTCTATTACACTCAAGGCTGCACCTGGCTTTTCCAGAAGATCAGCCAGTACCAAATCATAGTCATCACACATTCCAGCCCTTGACCCATTCTATACCTGACTCTGAATCACATCCCGTATCCGTTTCTTTTTCTGTGCAAGAACGGTCTACATGACTTCATTTTCCTGACCTCACCTAGACTTTTCACTCCAAAATCCTTGTGCTTTACCAATGGCATAGATACAACAAGTCATGCATTATACCTCAATTTTCGCTGACATATGGCATTGAACTTATTTACTCGACCCCCAGTTCCAGGATAAAAGCATCGGTTTGTTGTTGTTTTGGTTTTGTTTTCTCACAGAGTCAGGGCGATTTTTCATCTGTTCAAACTTTTGTTGTTAATACTGGACCTTTGCTGTAACCCCGAACTCTTGACCAAACTGATTTCAGTCTCTGGTGAGTTGACATGAATTGATTTCCAGTGTAGGAGAGGGTTCATGTGGTTATCGCCCTTTGCGCGAACCCAAACTGTTTGCAGAACATACTAAGCGATCTTTACCGATCTTGGATCGCGAACTGAAAGACTGGGCAGCTGAAAACAAAGACGAGGTCGCCGAGGTAGCGAACTAGGCGAACTAAGTTGGCGATCTAAAAGAACAGCCTTATTAGGCAGCCAGCTCCCACGCGATGGTTTGTAAACAGACGTATTTGGCGTGCTTCCGAGCCGTTGCAAGAATCCCTTGTGACGTCATTATCGACGATCAGAGGATCTCTTGCAGACTGGATAATGAAAAGGGGTGGGGGTGTTGAGTGAGAGTGGTTGGCAGTAGAGTGGCGGGCGGGTGGGGGGGGGGGGGGGGGGTAGTGAAATGTGAAAGACTTTAGTGACTCTCTCTCTCTCTCTCTCTCTCTCTCTCTCTGTCTTACCAGTTTTGAGGAAATACAATACTGACCTTTCGTCCTTCGTTTTCATCGTCTTGAATATTGCTCATCTTGCCTGATTAAGACCAAAGCGGTCGAAATGCGCAGTGTGATTTTGTGATTCATTCTTTCATTCGGCGACACAGTAATTTTCTTTAATTTCGTTTCAGTTTCCGGCTGTTGTCACCTCACTTTGAAAGCGTCATTATAGACAATCGGGCGGATTAATGAACAGGGAGGGGGTGAGGGTGGGTTTGTATGTGAGTGAGAGTGATTGGCGGTGGGGCGGCGGAGGGGGTAATGAAATATGAAGGACATACCCCCCCCCCTCTCTCTCTCTCTCATGTGGTTTCGTCAGATTTAATTCTTCTTCTTTTCTTCTTCTTCTTCTTCTTCTTCTGTATTGATTTCATAAACATGAATCATTTTGTCAAGTTCTTGTCACGCCATAGATATCAAATTGTTGTTACCCCACTTGTCGAACGGCAGTTCCAGCTGATTACAATAAAATGTCAGAGTATCAAAAGTCTCTCTCTCTCTCTCTCTCTCTCTCTCTCTCTCTCTCTCTCTCTCTCTCTCTCTCTCTCTCTCTTCTCCACACACACACACACACACACACACACACACACACACACACACACACACACACACACACACACACACACACACGGCCCTCGCTTCTCCCTCCCCATCCCACCCAACTATTGGTTGCGTGTCTCCGCTTTGCTCCCCCCCCCCCCCTCTCCTCCTTCCGCATCCTTATCACCACCACCGCCTCTCCCAACCTCCCAGCACATCCACCCACAAACCTCCGCTACCCCTCCCCACTTCCACCTCCTCCACTTTTCTTCCCCCATCGCCTCCCTGGTGAAGGAATAAGCAGGAGAGATGGATGGGGAAGAGGGGGGCGGGGGGCGGGGGAGGGATAGTGAGGGTGGAGGGGGGTGTATTGCAGCCGCTAGAAACGTTGGGTAGCTGACAGAAACGGTGTTTGTCTGTCCACTTGTTGTGGTGTATATGTCTCCGGCTGTGCGTTGTGGTGCTGTGTTCGCGTGTGTCTCTGTGTCGGTGCGTGCGTGCGTGTGTGTGCGTATGTGTGCGTGTGTGTGTGTGTGTGTGTGTGTGTGTGTGTGTGTGTGTGTGTGTGTGTGCATAACTTGGCTTCGTGGACGTTGTTTGTGGGCATCTCACTCTTGTGTCTGTGAAAAGGACGAGTGGTTGTGTGCTCTTTGGCTGCGGGCGGCTTCATTTCACAGTTGAGGGGCTATGGTTGTTTTGATTTTAATTCGCGTGGAAGACTATCCCTTGGCGATTTAGGTGTGTGTGTGTGTGTGTGTGTGAGTGTGTGTTCGGCTTATTGGTACCTTTTGTTATTATTATTGTTATTACTATTATTACTATTATTATTATTACTATTATTATTATTATAACTGGTGTTGTTAGTGTTGTTTTTTGTTGTTGCTGTTATTGTTGATTTTGTTGTTATTGATCTTGAAAGATGTTTTTTTTTTCTTATTCTTCTGTTTTTTTGTGTGTGTTTTTTTTTGGGTGGATGAATCTTGAAAGAGCAAAGTCTAAGCCCACTGAAGGCTTATGTGTTTGGTAACATTTCTGCGAATAGTCCTGGTCTTGTTGAGATAGAAAGAAAGGCCGATCACCTGTGGCAGAAAGAAAGGCCGATCACCTGTGGCCTTGTCCTAAGCTAACTAGCTATACACCCTCCTTGCTCTCCATCCCGCCCCTCACCCCCACCCTCCGTCCTGTCATCCTTCTTCTCTTTCTCACTCTCTCTCTGTCTCTCTCTCTGTGAGAAAGATCCTTGTTAGTGAGAGTAAGCATTTTGCATTTATTTTTCTGATTTATTAATCATTGAATCTCCCAAAGGATATGAGGGATCTTGTGTTTGGATAACGAATAGTGCAGTTTTGAATGTGTACTTTACACACACACACACACACACACACACACACACACACACACACACACACACACACACACACACATACACACACACACACACACCTCCCTCCCTCCGAAGGGGAAAAAAATTCCTCTGAAAAAGATGGGTTCCAGAGGCATATTCATGCTCCAGTGGTGGTGTAGGGCTGCTCAAAGACAAAGGGATTTTTTCTCCTTTGGAATTTGATGTCGTATTTACAAGTTGTTGTTGTTGTTGATTTAATTTATTTAATATTATTTATTTATTTATGTTTATTTCTTTGTTTGTTTATTCATTTATCTATTTTAAATAATCAACCAAGTTCATTGCTTTTGAAAAGTAAGGAGGATGTTGTGTGTACTGAATGAATAGTGCATTTTTAAATGTTCCCATTATCAAGGACTTCGTTAAAATAAAAAAAAAAACTGAGGGGGTTGGGGAAGGGGGGTTGCAGGGGGGGGGGGGGAACAAAACAATCGCACCATTGTCCTCCAGTGATCGGACTTGGCTGACGTTCTCTCGTGTACGATGAAGAAAGGAGAAAACAACTCGGTTGCGCACACTCTGCAAGCACAATTTGCCATTGGAGTTCTTTTCTAAGTTTGGATACAGTTAGGGTTACGTCTGGACTAGGATTAAGGATAGGTCAGGTTGGGTTAGGGTTAGGGTCAGGTTGGGTGTGGGATAGGGTTAGGGTCAGTTGGTGTGGGGATAGGGTTAGGATCAGTTAGGTGTTGGGTTAGGGTTAGGTCAGGTTAGGTGTAGAGATAGGGTTAGTGTCAGGTTAGGTGTAGGGTTAGGGTTAGGGTCAGATTAGGTGTAGGATAGGTTAGGGTCAGGTTAGGTGTAGGGATAGGGTTAGTGTCAGGTTAGGTGTAGGGATAGGTTAGGGTCAGGTTGGGTGTTGGGTTAGGGTTAGGTCAGATTAGGTGTAGGGATAGGGTTAGGGTCAGGTTAGGTGTAGGGATAGGGTTAGGGTCAGGTTAGGTTGTTGGGAGGGGGA
Source organism: Conus ventricosus (assembly GCA_018398815.1). NCBI lineage: Eukaryota > Metazoa > Mollusca > Gastropoda > Neogastropoda > Conidae > Conus > Conus ventricosus. The sequence continues at coordinate 78,263,767 of CM031600.1, forward strand.
TAGGGTCAGGTTAGGTGTAGGGTTAGGGTCAGATTAGGGTAGGGATAGGGTTAGGGTCAGGTTAGGTATAGGATAGGGTTAGGGTCAGTTAAGTGTAGGGTTAGGGTTAGGGTCAGATTAGGTGTAGGGTTAGGGTTAGGGTCAGATTAGGTGTAGGGATAGGTTAGGTCAGGTTAAGTGTAGGGATAGGGTTAGGGTCAGGTTAAGTGTAGCGATAGGGTTAGGGTCAGATTAGGTGTAGGGATAGGGTTAGGAGTCATATTAGGTGTAGGGATAGGGTTAGGGTCAGTTGGTGTAGGGATAGGGTTAGGTCAGGTTAAGTGTAGGGATAAGGGTTAGGGTCAGGTAAGTGTAGGGATAGGGTCAGGTTAGTGTAAGGGATAGGGTTGGGTCAGATTAGGTGTAGGGATAAGGGTTAGGGTCAGATTAGGTGTAGGGATAGGGTTAGGGTCAGGTTAGGTGTAGGTTAGGGTCAGTTAGGTGTAGGGATAGGGTTAGGGTCAGGTTAAGTGTAGGGATAGGGTTAGGGTCAGGTTAAGTGTAGGGATAGGGTTAGGGTCAGTTAGGTGTAGGATAGGTTAGGGTCAGGTTAGGTGTGGGGATAGGGTTAGGGTCAGGTTGGTGTAGGGATAGGTAGGGTCAGGTTAGGTGTGGGGATAGGGTTAGGGTCAGGTTGGGTGTTGGGTTAGGGTTAGGGCAGGTTAAGTGTAGGGATAGGTTAGGGTCAGGTTAGGTGTGGGGATAGGGTTAGGTCAGGTTGGTGTAGGGATAGGGTGAGGTGAGGTGTGGGGATCGGTGTAGGGTCAGGTTGGGTGTTGGGTTATCGGTTAGGGTCAGGTTAAGTGTAGGGATAGGGTTAGGGTCAGGTTAGGTGTAGGGATAGGGTTAGGGTCAGGTTAGGTGTTGGGATAGGGTTAGGGTCAGGTTAAGTGTAGGGATAGGGTTAGGGTCAGGTTAGTGTAGGGATAGGGTTAGGGTCAGGTTAGGTGTGGGGATAGGGTTAGGGTCAGATTAGGTGTAGGGATAGGTTATGGTCAGGTTAGTGTAGATAGGGTTATGGGTCAGGTTAGGTGTTGGGATAGGGTTAGGGTCAGGTTAAGTGTAGGATGGGTTAGGGCAAGTTAAGTGTAGGGATAGGGTTAGGGTACGTTGCTGTGGGGATAGGTTAGGGTCAGATTAGGTGTAGGGATAGGGTTAGGGTCAGGTTGGTGTGGGATAGGGTTAGGGTCAGATTAGGTTAGGGATAGGGTTAAGGTCAGATTAGTGTAGGGATAGGGTTAGGGTCAGATTAGTGTAGGGATAAGGGTTAGGGTCAGGTTAGTGTAGGGATAGGGTTAGGGTCAGGTTAAGTGTAGGGATAGGGTTAGGGTCAGTTGGGTGTTGGGTTAGGGTTAGGGTCATGGTTAGGTGTGGGATAGGTTAGGGTCAGGTTAAGTGTAGGGAATAGGGTTTGGGTCAGATTAGGTGTAGGGATAGGGTTAGGGTCAGGTTTAGATGTAGGGATAGGGTTAGGGTCGGTTAAGTGTAGGGATAGGTGATCAGATTAGTGTAGGATAGGGTAGGTCAGATTAGGTGTGGGATAGGGTAGGGTCGGTTAGGTGTAGGGATAGGGTTAGGTCAGGTTAAGTGTAGGGATAAGGGTTAGGTCAGATAGGTGTGGGATAGGGTTAAGGGTCAGTTGGTGTAGGGAAGTGGTTAGGGTCAGGTTAGGTGTTGGGAGGGGATAGGTCAGATTAGTTGTAGGAAGGGTTAGGGTCAGGTAAGTGTAGGATAGGGTTGGGGTCAGGTTAAGTGTAGGGATAAGGGTTAGGTCAGGTTAAGTGTAGGATATGTAAGGGTCAGGTTAAGTGTAGGGATAGGGTTAGGGTCAGGTTAAGTGTAGGGATAGGGTTAGGGTCAGGTTAGGTGTAGGGGAAAAGGGGTTAAGCTCAGGTTTGAGTTAACGTCATCCATTTCAGGATTGGAGAGTCTTCGATTCTCTTTTATAACTCCTCATCTGTAATGCAGGAACATGCTGATAATGGGGTCCCGGCTCTCCTCTAGATTTCTTCTTCTTCTTCTTCTTCTTCTTCTTCTTCTTCTTCTTCTTCTTCTCCTCCTCCTTCTCCTTCTCCTCCTCCTTTCTTCTTCTTCTTCTTCTTCTTCTTCTTCTTCTTCTTCTTCTTCTTCTTTTTCTTCTTCTTCTTCTTCTTCTTCTCCCTCCTCCTTCTCCTTCTCTTCTTCTTTTTTCTTCATCTTCTTTTCTTCTTCTTCTTCTTCTTCTTCCTCCTCCACCTCTTCCTCCTCCTCCTCCTCCTCCTCCTCCTCCTTTCGTCTTCTTCTTCTTCTTCTTCTTTCTTGTTTCTTTCTTTCTTTCTTTTTTCTTCTTCTTCTTCTTCTTCTTCTTCTTTCTTCTTTCCCTTTTTCTTCTTCTCCTTCTTCCTCCTCCTCCTCCTCCTCCACCTCCTTGTTAAAGAATATTTCTCCATGGAATGCAATGTCTAGTTCACAACTACCGTATATCTTTTGATGGCTTTTGTTTTATTTTTTTTTGGGGTATTCATTCATACATTTATATATTTATGTATATGTTTATTTATTTACTTATTTATATATGAATTCAATGTCGAAGAATTTTAACAAGATTGTGTGTGTGTGTGTGTGTGTGTGTGTGTGTGTGTGTGTGTGTGTTCACACGCAGAGGCTGACATATAAGTGATCAAGCATAATATTCACTGGTGTGTGACTGAGCAATATGTTTCCACACAAACTGGAAGTGTGACTGAGCAGTATGTTTCACACAGACTGGTGTTTGACTTAGCAGTATGTTTCACACAGACTGGTGTGTGACTGAGCAGTGTTTTCACACAGACTGGTGTGTGACTGAGCAGTGTGTTTCACACAGACTGGTGTTTGACTTAGCAGTAGTTTTACACAGACTGGTGTTTGACTTAGCAGTATGTTTCACACAGACTGGTGTGTGACTAGCAGTATGTTTCACACAGACTGGTGTGTGACTGAGCAGTATGTATCACAGAGACTAGTATGTGACTGAGCAGTATGCATCACAGAGACTAGATGTGACTGAGCAGTATGCATCACAGACTGGTGTGTGACTGAGCAGTACGTTTCACACAGACTAGTGTGTGACTGAGCAGTATGCATCACAGAGACTAGTATGTGACTGAGCAGTACGTTTCACACAGACTAGTATGGGACTGAGCAGTATGTATCACAGAGACTAGTATGTGACTGAGCAGTACGTTTCACACAGACTAGTATGGGACTGAGCAGTACGTTTCACACAGACTAGTATGTGACTGAGCAGTATGCATCACAGACTGGAGTGTGACTGAGCAGTATGTATCACAGACTGGAGTGTGATTGAGCAGTATGCATCACAGACTGGAGTGTGATTGAGCAGTATGCATCACAGACTGGAGTGTGATTGAGCAGTATGCATCACAGACTGGAGTGTGATTGAGCAGTATGTATCACAGAGACTAGTATGTGACTGAGCAGTATGCATCACAGACTGGAGTGTGATTGAGCAGTATGCATCACAGACTGGAGTGTGATTGAGTAGTATGTATCACAGAGACTAGTGTGTGATTGAGCAGTATGCATCACAGAGACTAGTGTGTGACTGAGCAGTATGCATCACAGACTGGAGTGTGACTGAGCAGTATGTATCACAGACTGGAGTGTGACTGAGCAGTACGTTTCACACAGACTGGTGTGTGACTGAGCAGTGTTTCACACAGACTGCTGTGTGACTGAGCAGTGTGTTTCACACAGACTGCTGTGTGACTGAGCAGTGTGTTTCACACAGACTGGTGAGTGACTGAGCAGTGTGTTTCTTTCACGCAGACTGCTGTGTGACTTAGCAGTGTGTTTTGCAGACTGTCGAATATGATTGAGCAGTGTTTCAGACAGACTAGTGTGAAAGTGACTGAGCAGTTTGTTTCACGCTGTTGTATATGAATCTGACTCAGCAGTGTGTTTCAGACAGACGTTTTTTTGTAACTTTTAAAACAGCTTAGAGATGTATGGCTTCGTCACCAAGTGAACAGTGCTTTTGATAAACTGTTCAGTTTTCACCTTTTAAGGGGAAAAAAGACATTTTAAAACAGCTTGTAGATTAATGTCTTTGTCACCAAGTGAATAGAGCTTTTAATAAACTATTCAGTTTTCTTTCTTTTTTTTTTCTTTTTCTTTTCTTTTCGTTTTTGATGAATTTTTGAAGATTCTGGCGTAGTTTTTTTTTTTTTTTCCAAGCTAGCATTGTTTGTCACGACTCCAAGACTTTTTTTTTTCTTTGTCTAATTCAGTAACGGTGAATAAATCTTTCCTTTTCCGTTACTTATTGCGTTTTATTAATGTTTTTGCAGGCGGACGTTTGATGTCAGCTTGCTAGCTGACTGTTTGTTTGTTTGTTTGTTTTGGCCAGTGCGAGTGAGTACATTGTGATAGAAAAAGCTAAGCGACCGATCCAGGTCTTGTGCAGTTTGCTCGACACTTTGTGTGCGCTAGCGGAAATTATCGATCTGTTCCCCTTTCATTCTGCTCCCCCCCCTCATCCCAACCCTGCCCCTACCCCACGCACCCCATCCCAGCCCCCCTCTGTTCTCCCACCTCACCATTTTCCTTAGTCCTCAACCTTCTACCTGTCCCCTCTCCCCCTCCCCCCACCGCCTTTCCTCCTCCTCACACACACACACACACACACACACACACACACACACCACACACACACACACACACACACACACACACACACACGCACGCACGCACGCACGCACGCACATACACGCACACACACACACACACACACACACACACACACACACACACACACACACACACACACACGCACACTTAACACACACACACACACACACACACACGCATGCGTGTGCGCGCGCACACACACACACACACACACACACACACACACACACACACACACACACACACACACACACACACACACACACACACACCACACGCGCACACACACACACACACACACACACACACTTTCTCTCTCTCTCTCTCTCTCTCTCTCTCTCTCTCTCTGCTATCCCTCTCTCTGCCATCCTACTCACCGCCCCCCTGCTACATTTCAATTCTGTGATACTGTCAGCGTGGCTGTAGGGGACGGTGGAGTGGGTGGAGAGGCGAGTCATTTCAATCCTGTGACCGCACCCGCCTGCCCACTGGAGGGTAGGGACTGGGGTGGTGGTGTGGGACGTGGGTGGTTGGGGGAGGGTTGTCTCCCCCCCTCCCTTCCTCCTGAACAAATGCTGAATCCGCCACTGCCGCTGCCACCGCCACCCGTCCTCCAAGAAGAGCTGTGACGTCATTTGGAGAACTTGGGGAGGGAGGGAGGGTGGTGAGGTTGGGGTGGGGGTGGGGATCGGTGCATGAGGATTGAAAAACGAAGCAGGTGTGCCGTCGAATGTCCCCCGAGAAAGAAGTCTGAAAGTGCCAGACTCGCTGCCGGGCCATGGCCTTGCTGGGTAAGTTGGTCACTTGTCTTTTGTATCTAACGTGACTTAGTGGGTAGCTTGGTCACTTGTCTTTTGTATCTAACGTGGCATAGTGGGTAGGTTGGTCAGTTGTCTTTTACTGACTGATATGACTTAGTGGGCAAGTTCGTCACTTGTCTTTGTATCTAACATGACATAGTGAGTAGGTTGGTCACTTGTCTTTTGTATCTGACATGACTTCGTGGGTAAGTTGGTCACTTGTCTTTTGTATCTGACATGACTTAGTGGGTAAGTTGGTCACTTCTGTTTTGTATCTGACATGACTTGGTGGGTAAGTTGGTCACTTGTCTTTTGTATCTGACATGACTTAGTGGGTAAGTTGGTCACTTGTCTTTTGTATCTGACATGACTTAATGGGTAAGTTGGTCACTTCTGTTTTGTATCTGACATGACTTAGTGGGTAAGTTGGTCACTTGTCTTTTGTATCTGACATGACTTAGTGGGTAAGTTGGTCACTTCTGTTTTGTATCTGACATGACTTAGTGGGTAAGTTGGTCACTTCTGTTTGAATCTCACATGACTTAGTGGTAAGTTGGTCACTTCTGTTTTGTATCTGACATGACTTAGTGGGTAAGTTGGTCACTTGTCTTTACAGACTGATATGACTTTCAGTGTAACTTTGTCCTTATGTGTACAGACTGGTGTGACTGTTTACAGACTGATATGGCTTTCAGTGTAACTTTGTTCCGATGTGTGCAGACTGGTGTGACTGACCGTGTAAGTTGGTCAGTTTCGTTACAGACTGTTATGACTTATTTAGTAAACTTGTCATTGTCTTTACAGATGACATGAGTTACTCTTTGTAAGCCATGTCTCTGTTGTCTGTCTGTCTATTTGTCTGTCTGTCATGCCTATCTGTCTCTGTCTCTCTCTGTCTCTCTGTCTCTCTGTCTCTCTCTCTCTCTCTCCTCTCTCTCTCTCTCTCTCTCTCTCTCTCTCTCTCTCTCTCTCTTCGTCTCTCCGTCTCTCTCCGTCTCTGTCTCCCTCTATCTCCGTTTCTCTGCCTCTGTGTGTGTGTGTGTGTGTGTGTGTGTGTGTGTGTGTGTGTGTGTGTGTGTGCGTGCGTGCGTGCGTGCGTGCGTGCGTGCGTGCGTGCGTGCGTGCGTGCGTGTGTGTGTAAAAAAGTGACGAGCTTGCTATTTGACATTACCTCACTCACTTTCGGAGGTTTCTTGTCTTGTTTTGTTTGTTTGTTTTTGCTGCCTTTTCTACGGATATCCGGTCAGCCCGTGTTGTTTGTGATCCTTCCTTTTGCGCATTCCCTCCACGATGGTCTATCTCTGTTTCTCTGTGGGCGGCCACATGCTCTGGCGTGGGTGGGCGAAGAAGAAGAAGAAAAACGAGAACAGACTGCTCTGTATTCATTGAATACCCAGGAAAATGGCTGTTTTGTATTCATACGGGAAACGCTGTCTTCACCCTCTGGGAGGAAGGAAGAGAGCATTTTTGTGTCGAGGAAAGACAGTGTGTTTGAAGAAGAAGAAGAAGGAAAAAAAAGCATGTTGACGGCGTGATGTTCTTCAAGGAAAAAGGTCAGGACCAGTGCTGGTTCGTTTTTTTTTGTTTTGGTAAACGTACAGTGCTGTAGTTAGGAAGGAAGTAACAGGAGATTGCTTTGTGTGAATTACCCAAAGACAGGACTGTGGGGTGTTGAACCTTCGTTGTGTCCAGCGTGTGTGTGTGTGTGTGTGTGTGTGTGTGTGTGTGTGTGTGTGTGTGTGTGTGTACGTGTGTGTGTGAGGGTGGGTGGGTGGTGGTGGTGGTGGTGGTGGTGGTGGTGGTGGTGGTGGTGTGTGTGTGTGTGTGTGTGTGTGTGTGTGTGTGTGTGTGTGTGAGGTGGGTGGGTGGTGGTTGTGTGTGTGTGTGTGTGTGTGTGTGAGGGTGGGTGGGTGGTGGTGGTGGTGGTGGTGGTTGTGTGTGTGTGGTGTGTGTGTGTGTGAGGGTGGGTGGGTGGTGGTGGTGGTGGTGGTGGTTGTGTGTGTGTGTGTGTGTGTGTGTGTGTGTGTGTGTGTGTGTGTGTGTGTGAAGTTCGAAAGCCCCCCCCCTCTCTCTCTCTCTCTCTCTCTCTCTCTCTCTCTCTCTCCTCTCTCTCTCTCTCTCTCTCTCCTCTCTCTCTCTCTCTCATATCTTGCCCCTTGAATATAATAATAATGATGGCGTTGATGATGATGATGATGATGACGGCGATACAACTACTACTAATAATGTTAAAAATAAAAATAGTAATAATAATGATAAAAATAACAACAATAATAGTTACAGATAACAGTGATGCTAATGATAATCAGTTTATTTTTACGTTGGCTTTTGCCCACCATCTTTTCAGTTTACAATCCTGAAAACTTTTAAATCACCGAAGTTTGTTGTGCATTGCTCACGCAACCGGAAGATCAGATGCCATTAAGTTGAAAATAACACACAAGCAAACAAACGCGAGCTGCCTTCACACTCTCCCTCACGCTCTCTCAGCCCCCTTTCCCCACTCCCTCCCTCCCGCCCGCCCTTGTCCCCCCCCCCCCCCCCCCCCCCCCCCGTCCCTTCCACACTTCACGCCCTCTGCCATAGTTTCCCAAGGGTTTCATGGGAAGTGAAAACGTTAAGAAACCTCCTCCGCTCACGTGAATGGCGATCGTCACTTTCAGTGGGCCTTGAGCATCACTCCCTCTGTCTGTCTGTCTGTCTGTCTGTCCGTCTCTTTCTCTCTCTGTCTGCCTGCTTGTCTTGTCTGTTTGTCTGTCTGACTGTCTGTCTGTGTCTCTCTCTCTCACTCTCTCTCTCTCTGTGTCTCAATCTCTCTGTCTGTCTCAATCTCTCTGTGTCTATCTCTGTCTTTCTGTCTGTTTGTCAGTCTCTCTGCCTGTCTTTCTCTCTCTCTGTCTGCCTGTTTGTCTGTCTGTATGTATGTATGTATGTACGTAAATATGTGTCTCTCTCTCTGTCTCTATCTCTGTCTCTCTCTCTCTCTCTCTCTCTCTCTCTCTCTCTCTCTCTCTCTCTCTCTCCCCTTCAGTGGTATTACAAAGGGAGGGAAGTGGAAGTCGTTAACAGCTATAGACATCATAGTTTCACACTCGGTACTAGGATGGCTTTTGACACCGCATCAGATGAATATGTTAGGCGAGCAAAACAAAAAGTTACTGACGTTTTTAAAACGATGTGGGCTTTAGGAAACATGGAGATGTTGATATTTTTTTTTTTAATTGTTTGATTGTCAAGTAAAGCCCATGTTACTGCATGCTGCTGAGCTCTGGGGCTTGACGAAATACAAGTCTACACAAGCAGTTCATTTACTCGCTTGTAAACGTTTACTGGGGAGTGAGTCCCCAAAGTCCATTTACCATGATAATATAATGAAACCAGTCAATATAAGTTGTATATTGACAGTACTTTGAAACCCATTAAATACTGCTTTAAACTCCAAAATATGGCAATTGACAGATTTCCAAAGCAAGCCCACTTGATGATTCTGAATAAGATCCCTGAGTTTACCTGTGGTCATTTCAATCGTCATAACTGGTCATATTATGTTAAAAGATGTTTTGATATTTTTGGTTTTTCAGAGATTTGGATAAATGGAGGGGGTGGAAATGAAGTTATGTTCTTGAAGGAACTAACACAACGAATGTTGGATTGATGACTGGAATGCAAAAATTTCTCGGAGAGATCGTTTTTGAACGTCAGGTCATTCAAATCTACGTTTCACACAGAAAAATATTTTGTCAGTTATCACAATTAGTAAATTCAGCTATGATCTTTCGAGATTTTGGTTGGGATTATGCGATTTAACAATTAATAACAAATATGACGAATAACAGAAAAAAAGCCTGTCCATTTTGTAATGAAATTGAAATCGAATTTCATTTCTTGTTTGAATGTCTAAAGTACTCATGTTTGCGAAAAAAATATTTTTCAAGATTCTATTCCTACCCAAATGGCGATTGTTTAGCTTATTTGATGCAATCTGAAGACATGTTGATCCTTAGAAATTTCGCAATGTATATGTATCTTTTATGCGCTGAAAACTAGACATGAACTTATGAAAGAAAACTAGATACATGAATATGTGTTGTGATTCGTTTCAAACGCAAGTGAAAATAATTTTTGTTCATCTTGGTTTGTTTCCTTGAATTATTTCCCCTTGCAATTGTTTGCTTGTGTGTTTTGGAAAACAAGTTACTTCCTTTTGTTGATGACACGTACTTATTTTCTATTTTATTCTCAGCAAAGGTGTACCCATTGTATACAGGTCAGTGGCCTTAAAATTGAAAATTTCAGAGTTTTTTTTTCACTCTCTCTCTCTCTCTCTCTCTCTCTCTCTCTCTCTCTCTCTCTCTCTCTCTCTCTCTCTCTCTCTCCAGTGCTTGAAATTAGTATGGGTTTGCGTATGTTTGGGATAACCAAGGTGTTCAAAATGTAGCTGGGTTTTTGAAATGTTAAAAAAAAAAAGGATTATTGACTGTAGATGTCAGAACTGGCATGATCATGACCATCATGCTGATAGGTTCATACAGTACAGACAGTCTAAGACTGCTCATGAGTTAGAACCATATATCAATAGAAAATTAATCAATGATATATTATGAGCACATTGGCTAAATCTGAATTTGGTGTTTCTGACACTGATTGCCATCATTTTTGACCATGCAGACGATGAATTGACTACAACGCTGAGAGCGAGCGAGCGAGCGAGAGAGAGAAGAGAGAGAGAGCAGAGAGCGAGAGAGAGAGAGAGAGAGAGAGAGAGAGAGAGAGGTGCTTCAGATGCTTCAGACATATTTTTTTTTATTGACATTGACCTATAATAGATTGGCTTTGATATTGAAATTTTTATAGTAATACAGAAAAAGAGCTATTAAGGAACATAGTTATGTTGTTGCCCGTACTATTTGAGAGATAGAGAGAGAGAAAGAGAGAGAGTAGTCCCTAGTTAACATAGTTTGGGGGAGGGGTCGGGAAAGAGAGGAGTTGAAGGGGAGGAGGGGGGGGGAGGCAGGACATGTGGTGTCATGTGCACAGAGGTATAAACAGAGGGAGAAAGAGAAGAGAAAAGTTAAATTGTACAGAAAAATATATTGTGTTGCAGTCAACCATAGTACAAATGGTGATTTTTTGTATCTACTCCCCAAATTCTTCAAAAGGAACTCGTTCATGTGGCTGTCATTAAAAAAAAAAAATCTTTTACTGGTGTTTTTTTTTTTTTAGCATTGTAGCTTTTAGCTCTTTTTTCCTTCTTTCTTTCTTTCTGTTCCTTCTTTCCTTCCTTCCTTCCTTCCTCCTTCCTTCCTTCCTTCCTTCCTTCCTTCCTTCCTTCTTTTCTTTTTTTCCTTTCTGTCTTTCTTCCTACTCTCCTTCTATTCTCTCTTTCTGTCTTTCTTCCGTTCTTTCTTTCTCTTTCTTCCTTCCTTCCTTTCTTTCATTCTGTCTTTGTTTCTTTCTTTGTTTCTCTCTGTCCTTCTTTCTATCTTTCTTTCTTCGTTTCTTTCTTTCTTAACCTTAACACAGATTTATGAGCGACTGACTGTATGTAGCAAGGGGAGCTATTTTAAGCTGGAAGCTGGGATGCGTGAAATTGTGCGGATTGCATCAGAGGTGTAGGAATATTGATTATTCACATAGATCAGTTCAAAGTGAAAGGCTTTTGGGTGGAAAGGGGGTGGAGAGGGGAGGAGAAGAGGAGGGGGAAGGGGGTGGCGAGGTGTGTGGAGGGAGAAAAGGGGCGGAAGCCTTTTATTTGATTATGGCAGGAATTCTGGGACATTTAGGCAGCGGGTCTCACATCTTTCCCTGGGGGTTTACAAGTGTCTGTCTCGTTCCATAACCTGGGTCATTTATCTATTTTTTTTTTCAAATGATGTGGTTCATCTACCTATCTGTTCTGGTTCATGATATGGGCCATTCATCTGTCTTTTTTTCTGCTTCTTAATGTTGCCATTTATTTATCAGTCTTGTTCCACCGTATGGATTAGTAATCTTTTTGTCTTTTCCCTTTCTCCATTCCATGCATAAATTGGAGCACACATGTACGTCTACGTAGAATTGACCACACACACACACACACACTCACACTCACACACGCATGCAAGCACGCGCGCGCACACGCGCGCGTGCACGCACGCACGCACGCACGCACGCACGCACGCACGCACGCACGCACGCACGCACACACACACACACACACACACACACAGAGTAGCAGTGCAGTGTCTCCTCTGGTGGGTTTGCCTCATGACAACTTGACATTGATTGCATCCTTGGATTGCTGGTGCTGCGACTGGTGGATCAGACTGGGCTGGAATGTCACCAAGGAGCAGGGATCAGAATTAGTGGCATGGGTGCAGTGCCACTGAGGTGGCACAGAAAAGGGACAGAAAAAAGAAAATCATTGTAAGACAAGTGCAGTTCCTTTTGGACAAGACCAGGAAGGAGAAATGGAGACAGTCCTATCTCTGCCTAAACAGGTTGCCAGTCTCTGTCGTTCTATATTTATTGAACTCTTCCAACATTAACTCTGTATGCAAATATCTGACACCTGGGGGCCGCAAAGACTGCTATGCACATTTACACTGTCTAGACTGGGCCTGTTGTAATTCCCCCTCACTGGCTGTCGTGAATGTACAGCGTCAAAGGGCACACAGCTCCGTCACCGGGCATGTCTGTGAAGTGAAAAAGCGAGAGAGCATGCGACTTCCATACCCAGTCTTTGCACTGGCTGTCAGTCCCTTCCAGAATGGAATGCAAACTTTCCGCCCTTTGCCCTGCGTTTCTGTCTGGGTCTTTCTCCAGTATGCATGTCTGATCGACTCGGTATGTCCGGCTGGAGCAGACACCTTCACTCATCTGCTGGCACCAGCGTTCAGGAGGAGCCGTAA
>CM031600.1:78278666-78348666 GCA_018398815.1 Conus ventricosus
CTGTATTTCTGCCTTTTTGTGTGTGTTTAGAGGAGGGGGAAGAGCATGGGGGATATACTTGTCCTGGCAGTGCCTCTTAGGCTTTTTCTGTTAGCTGATTTATATATCTATCTCCACTCCTTACCATCCCTCTCAACCCTGCGTTCAGTTTCTCTCTCAGTCTATCTATGTCTGTATGTATTGCCTCTCTGCCCTGTCTGTCTGAATGTGCATGATGGGGGGTGGGGATGGGGAACGCTTCAATCAATGAAGGGATTTTGAAGGCAGGTGTAACGTAAATCACCCGTGTAACTTTCCGATAGAAACCCGACAGAAATGGCCTTGGAGAGGGGGGGTGAGGGGGGGGGGGGGGGGGGGGGGGGGGGATGGTGGGGCATCAGAAACAGAGAACCTCTCCAATAAATTCTCATGACCTTCCTCCAAGAGGGGCAGTGGAGATGATCTCAATGCTATTGAACAACGCTTGAGGAATGGGAGGGAGGATGGATGGATGGATGGGTCAGAGATGAAGAGCCTTTGCAAGAAAGTCAGCTTCACAGTGAGGTGACTGCCGGCAGACGTTGAAACAAAGAGATTACTGTTCCCACCGTCCACTTTGCGTCCAGGTTGAGGAGATAAGTGACTGTTCGTTCTTTGTTTTCTTTGTCTTGAATGTTGCCTGTCCTGCCTGAAGAAGACCAAAGAGGTCGAAACGCGTTGTCTTTCGTCTTGCAATTTGTTGGTCTCTGTCATTCGGCGGAATAGTCATTTTTCTTGTAGGTTTCTTTCCAGTAGATTTTCATGACCTTTCTCCTCCTTGAAGCCTGCAGAGATGATTTTGCATCCACTGCTCTTTGATGAGCGTGGGATAGATTCGGAAAATCTTTTCACAGGTGTCTCACACCCCCATGGCTTTTCTTCTTGAGAGCCAGCAGAGGTGATGCAGAGAGGAAACTGATTTTGGACTGTGTGGAGGGAGGGGATGGGGGTGGGCAAGGGTTGTATGACTGGTATGGCAGATAGGGAAATCCTTTTCTGATACATTTTTGGGGCTTTTGTGCTAGACTTAGCCAACAGATATGAGAATGAGGAAATTGCCGGTGTAGGCTAGTATGGCAGATAGGGAAATTCTTTTCTGATAATTTTCTCTGGCTTTTCTGCTAGACTTAATCAACAGATATGAGAATGTGGAGATTACTTGTGTGTATGTGTGTGTGTGCGTGTGTGTGTGTGTGTGTGTGTGTGTGTGTGTGTGAGAGTGTGTGTGTGTGTGTGCGCGCGTGCATGTGCGCATGCATGTGTGTTTGCATGCATGCATATGTGTGCATGCTTAGGAGGGTTGCGAGGGGGAGGGGGAGGAGGGGTGGGGGAGAGAAAGGAGAGAGAAAAGCACCCAGGGTGGGTGATGCCAGACACAAAGAGAGAGAGACAGAGGGGGGGGGGGGGGGGTGGGGGGGAAGAGGGACAGGTAGATGTTAGGGAGGAGGAGGAGGAGAGGATACCAGACCCCTTGAACAAAAAGCATTTTCTGGTCTGTGGTTTCCGTGATTCACACATGGGTGAAAACAAAGTGCGGTCAATGACAGGGTGCGTTTGGGAGCCAGTGGAGTGCACACACAGCACCAGCACAACCCATATCACTTCACACCTCATCACACTGCGCATAGCTGTTGCTGTGCATGCACCACTGTACGGTTCATACACTTCTGCACAATATATGAGCAATACATCATTGCTTTATGCAGCAATATGTGCCCATACTGTTGGTGGTTTATGTAATAGTTCACAGGCAACAAGATCTTTTTTGTATTGTTTTGCACAACCGACCCCCCCCCCCCCCCCCCCCCCCCCCCCTTTTTAAGCCATGTAAAAGTGGTATGTTATACAACAGGCATCAGACTTGTGGGGAAATCGTGGGTTGATTTTGTAGGTTTTTTTTTTGTTTTCGTTACGTAGGGGTGTTTGGTTGTTTGGTTTTGTATGTGTGTGTGTGTGTGTGTGTGTGTGTGTGTGTGTGTGTGTGTGTGTGTGTGTTGTTTTTCTTTTCTTTTTGGAAAGCTTTAAACTGTTCAAGCTGACATCCCAAGATTCATAACCAAGTTGGTTTGTACATGAAAACAAGTGTGCAAGCATATCTCTGGGCAAACATACTCGCTTGTGTGTGCATTTGCACATTTATGTACTTGTGGACACATGTACAAATGCTGTCATTCATTTGCACAGTCCCTCTGTCATGCACATCAATGTGTGTCTACTGTACACCTGCACACACATTCACTCATATGCATTCATACACACAAATGCAAGCGCTCACTTACCTACGTATTCACATACACACTCACACACACACACACACACACACACACACACACACTTACACACACACACACACACACACTTACACACACACACTTACACACACACACTCACACACACACACACACACACACACACACACACACACACACACACACACACACACACACACACACATGTACACGCATGCACTGCATGCTCTCTTACACGCACGCACCCTCACATACAAACATACACACACACACACACACACACACACACACACACACACACACACACACACAACACACACACACGCACACGCACACGCACCCTCACATACAAACACACACACACACACACATACAAACACACACACACACACACACACACACACACACACACACACACACACAAGCACACGCATGCACAAACAGACACAAACCATATGTACACACACACACACACACACACACACACACACACACACATGCATGCATGTATGCATGTGCGCGCGCGCACACACACACACACACACACACACACACACACACACACACACACACACCACACACACACACACACACACACACACACACACACGTGCTCACACCTTCACACACATACACGCACGCATGCTTGCATGCATGTACGCATACACACACACATGCACACACACTCCCTCAAACACACACAAGCACACACTGTTACTCCTGCAGTCCCTGTGTTGGTTCTCACCATCGTTTGACTGTCTGACTATCCTGTAGTCTTGTGTACACAATCGTCTAAGTCTGGTCTATCTACCAGTTCTAGATTACCGCACTCAGGAACAGCTAGCAGGACCCACGACATTCCACCAAGTTGTCACATGCAGGTCTAGCTTCCACACCCACACATGTCACACACGCATCTGACCATCCCGGGGGAGGGGGAGGGGAGCAGTTTCCAACACTACATCTCCAGAGCAACGTCACCGCATGGCAGGCAGCTAAAATGACCCATGTCTATATCGATGCCAGTGGGGATTGAAAGACTCATAACGCCTGACCGCCATCTGGCTGCTGTAGTAGCACTGACCGCCATCTGGCTGCTGTAGTAGCACTGACCGCCATCTGGCTGCTGTAGTAGCACTGACCGCCATCTGGCTGCTGTAGTAGCACTGACTGCCATCTGGCTGCTGTAGTAGCACTGACTGCCATCTGGCTGCTGTAGTAGCACTGACCGCCATCTGGCTGCTGTAGTAGCACTGACCGCCATCTGGCTGCTGTAGTAGCACTGACCGCCATCTGGCTGCTGTAGTAGCACTGACCGCCATCTGGCTGCTGTAGTAGCACTGAAGCGGGCTAGCACTCCAACATGGCAAATTAGGTTGTTATTTTTTTCCCCCTTTTCCTTTTCCTTTCACTGGAGAAGTCAGAAAGAGCTTTCCCATGTTCTTCCCTCATCTTGCGCCGAGTTTAAAGCCATCAGGGCCTTCTTAAAAGCTCCACACTGAGGGCAAGAAACGACTTCGGTATTCAGGTTCACTGTGGGCGGGTGATGTTTCAGCCCTGAGAGCGATGCTTGAATATTCTTTACTCCTCCATGATTCAAGTTTCCTTTTTTCGTCTTTTTTTTTCTTTATCTTTCTTTTTTTCTTTCCTTTTTAAAATTTTTTCATATCTCTGGTCTTCTGCACCTCTAAAAAGCGTTAATATCAGGTTGCCTGCACACAGTCACACCCAGTTGTGCTGTTGTTGCCCCAGCACAAGCAATCCTTAGGGAGCAGTCAATATCAGGCTGCCATGGGACACCCCATCAGAGAAGGCACTGCACTGCTGCTGAGTCCCTTCTGGGTATAGTATTTTCAGTGGTGCCTGCAGCTCTGAACACTGTTCCCCTACTGGTGACATTGTTTGCTGATGTTGGGAGCCAGGGTGGAGAAGTGTCTCCCTTCTTGAGGCTCACCACCACATGCCTTCATTGACAGTCCCCAGGAATGGCCAATAATGGAGATGTTGACACAAACTCACCAACAAGTTGATCTGGATTCTTTTCAAACTTCTGGAGAAGGTTTTTGTTTCTTTTTGTACTCCCAGTTCTTATAGAACAAGGAGTACTTTACTATGGAAATGAAGAAATGCTGTCTGTTTGTCTGTCTGTCTGTCTGTCTGTCTGTGTGTCCGTCTGTGGTCAAAATGTGTTCCACTCGCTCCAGACAAAACTTCTGGGCCGATCTTTCTGAAAATTTGTAGGTATGTTCATTGTGGGTCATGGATGATGCCCTATGCTTTATTTTACCAGAATAGCCGTTACTAATGGCTATAAATCATGATTAAAAAAAAAATCAAGTCCGATAAAGGAAATAACCACCACACTGTGGAGTTTTTTCTTCCACTAACAGGAAATTGTCTCCCCTGTCTGTCACTGTGCTAGGAGTACGTTTATATGCTTTGCATCTTGTTTTCTTTTTCATCAGCATCACACATTATGAAGTTAAGAAATGCCATTCAGGTTCCACCCATGGAAGGCAGTCTGGTCTTTCGAAAGTTAATTTGTGGTGGAGATCGTCCAAGTTGTAAGAGGAGACACAAAAGACCAGAGTGGAATCGTTCCGAGAGGAAGTAGGAAGGGGAAGTTTTGGGAGGCGGTGTGGAACGAGAGTGGGACCTTCTAGTCTTAAGATGATGTTGTTAGACATTCATACAGAAATATCTGGTGAAGCTCAATCTGAAAAATAAGATTCTAAATGACAGTCATGAAGCATATACAATGGTCTGCTCCTCAACATTACAGGAAATGCAGATTCATTGCTATTAAGACCGTGTAAATGTGCCTCATGTGACTCACTTTATACTGAGATATATTCAGACTAGAATGGAGGTCAAGATTTTGACTAAAGTTACCACAGCAAGCTTTGGTTTTATCTTCCATCTAATTTGCTAATGATTTCTTTGGTCATCCTGTCAGTCAGTCAGTGAGTCAGTCATTTACCCGTACTATCCACCTTTCTATTTTCAGTCTATTCACCTGTCTGTCTCCCTCCGGGGGTTGCGACCTTGTCGTGGTCGGAGGGCTTGCGTGGTCCAGTGATCCCTTAGGCTTTGCTGGCGGGGGCATCAATACTTGGGAGATAGGCTGGGTTTTTTCACACTGCTTGTAGGCCTGAGAGGTGAAGATGCTGTATGGCCTAAGCGAAACGTGGTAAGAAGTTGATGCCCCTGGTAGGGCTTCCCATGTCAGATAGGCTAAGGGTGAGGATCCTGACTAAGAGTAACCCGCCTTTCTCCTTTTCTTGTTTTCTGCCTTCCTTATTTGGCCCTTTTCTATCTTCGTCTCCCCTTCAAGTCTTCTTTTACACACTCCTTTTCTCTCTGTGGTCTCCTTAAGATCCGCCGCGTTTGCCGTGCGGTGCGACCTGTGTCGGAGGGGAATGAGATCCTGGTGGTTGAGAGAGCCAGCGCTCTCAACACATCACTTTGGCTCGGACCTCTCCTAGACAGGGAGTACACTTTGGCCCGGGTGTACTAATCGGCTCCCCTTCTTGGGGCTGGGTCAAGACAGGCAGTCCCCCTGCTGGCCATGTGAACCCCTGCAGTGCTCAGCTCTCTGTCCCCGGGAGTTGAGCATGATCAGGGGGGATAGGGTTGGTGGTTTTCTGTTTGTCGTATATCTCTCCCGAAGCCTGGAAGGGGTCAAGACATTGGTTTCTTGGCCCTGGCCCTTAGTTGGACTCCAAGGTGGGTGGGTAAGGGAGGGATGAATTACAGTAAACTAAATATGGCTTCTTTAAAAAATATCCCCCCCAAAAGGAAGAGGAAGGCAGCATCCCCTGTTTCAGGGGATTTCGAAGGTGACAGTGATTCAGATACTGAGGTACGACAAAGGACAGGATTCTGGGCTTCCTGGCTCGTAATGGAAGGGACGGAGCAGGAAAGACCCCTTTCAGCTCTGAGCCCTTTTGCTATCCAGAAGGGCTTTCAGGGTTTAGCAGGTGACCCTCAGTCCATCAAAAGATTGCGAAATGGCTCATTCCTCATTCAATGTAGAACAAAAATACAGTCTGAACAGCTGCTGAAGGCAACGAAACTTGTGGACAGGGAGATCAAGGTAACTCCCCACAAACAGTTAAATTCATCGAAAGGCGTGATTCGCTGCCGGGATTTATCTGGTGTCACAGAGGCAGAGATCAAATCGGAGCTGGCGTCCCAGGGTGTGACGGAGGTGCGCAGGGTGACAGTAAAGAAGGGTGCAGAAAGAGTGGCCACCAACACCCTCTTTCTGACATTCTGCAACCCTGTGGTGCCTCCGGTCATCAAAGTCGGCTACCTGAATGTTCGTGTTCAGCTGTATGTGCCGTCCCCGTTGAGGTGCTTTAGGTGCCAGAGGTTTGGCCATGTCAGGGACCGCTGTTCTGGGCAGGAGGTGTGTGGTATTTGCTGCAAGGCAACCCATGATGGGCCGTGCAAAGATCCGGCACATTGTGCTAACTGCGGTGGCGACCATCCCTCCTCTTCACGAAACTGTCCTCTTTGGATTCAAGAATCTGCTATCCAACGTGTCAAAACGGAAAAGAAGATCTCATTTTTTGAAGCCCGGAAACAGGTTGTGGGCAGTCAGACGCCGACAGCTTCTTCCTATGCTTCGGCTGTAAAGAAAATTCCCACAGTTTCTACTAGGTCAGTCTGCTGCCAGACTGATGAATTCATGTTTTCGAAGACATTGCAAGTAAGATCTGTCAGTTCTGGTGGTAGCAGGTCCACCACCTTCCAACCCAAATGAATGCCCTGGTGGAGGCAAAAAATCCGCCACCCCTCAGACTGCCCAGCAGTCTACAACATCTGCTGCTGGGCAGATTAAAAAACCAGCCCCCCTACCTCGAACTCCTCTGTCCAGTGCCCGTGCGGGCAAGGGAGTTCAACCCAGTGTGGAGATGGTGGAGATAAGGAAGAAACCTCCACCGTCTCCCAAACCCAGACCTTCTTCACCTGTTGGCAAGTCCGCCAGCAGGTCTGAAGAACACAGTCCAGTGAAACTACAAAATAAATTCACTCCATTGGAAGCAGACGTTGAGGAGGAGATGACCTGATCTCTCTCCTTTTCGCCCTCTGCACCATGGATAGTACTATATTCCATTGGAATATCCGTGGTCTAAATTCCAACTTCGAGGAGCTGCAGCTTCTGTGTCAATCTATAAAACCTTCCGTCGTGGCTCTTCAAGAAACTCAAATTCAAAGCCAGAAGACCTTTACTCTTTCTGGCTTTAATATTCTTTCAAAACCTGCACAACCATCCACGTTGGGACTGTCGGGCGGTGTTGCCCTTCTCCTACATAAAACTTTGTTGTATAGTCCTGTTGCTCTGTCTACCTCCCTTCAGGCTGTAGCTGCGAGAGTCACTCTCCACAAGACTGTGACAATCTGTTCCCTTTATCTCCCACCTTCTGTCCCGGTTTGTCGTCAGGACCTTGTCAGTCTGATAGGAGAACTTCCTCGACCTTTTTTGCTGTTGGGTGACTTTAACGGTCACAATCCTCTTTGGGTAGTGCCGGTACGTCATCCAGAGGTCTGCTAATTGAGGATGTCCTTTCAGACTTGGATTTGTGTTGTCTGAACGACGGATCAGCAACTTACCTCCACTCTTCCACAGGTTCACTTTCGTGTTTAGATTTGTCGGTTTGTGACCCTCGCTGGTCCTGGACTATGAGTGGTCTGTCCATGACGATCTGCACGGAAGTGACCATTTCCCTGTCCTTCTACAACCTGTATTAACTGAACATGTCTTTGTCTCTCAGCATCTCAATTATAAGAAAGCAAACTGGGATCTATTTGCAGCCACTATTTCCAAGGAGTTCCAGGACACTGATTTTCTTCAGAGTCCGGACCCAGCAGAATCACTGACTAACACTATAATCAAATGTGCTAAAGCCTGTATTCCAGTGTCTTCCGATAAACTTCAAATGCCAAAAACACCCTGGTTCAATTCAGAATGCCAACAAATTTCTAAAGTTAGAAAATGGGCTCAGCGTCAGGTATACCAACGACCTTCGGGTCCCAATGCTCGAGCCCATCAGAAACTCCGTGCTAAATCAAGACACACTTTTAAAATCAGTAAACGTCGGTCCTGGAGAAGCTTCTGCTCCAGGCTGACATCAAAAACTTCTAAGAAAAAAGTGTGGAACATCATTAAGAAAATCAAAGGGAAGAACACCTGTCCCACTGTGAACCATCTCAAGTTTTCGGATTCTTTAATAACAGAGAAGAAAGCAGTTGCTAATCTGCTTGCTTCAACCATTGAAAAGAATTCCTCCTCTTCTAATAAATCAGCCACTTTTGTCAAAAACAAAGCCCTAAAAGAAAAATCACCCTGCAACTTTTCGTCCGATAACATGGAAGACTACAATCTTCCTTTCACGTTAAACGAGCTGAAATCTGCCTTACTTTCTTGCAGCGATTCCTCTCCAGGTATAGATGAAATCCATTATCAGCTGTTGAAACATCTTCCGCTAGAAGGTCTGAACACACTGCTACAGGTCTACAACCATGTGTGGACTACAGGTTTTTTTCCACCCTCTTGGCGGAAAGCCCTCATTATTCCCATCCCCAAACCTGGAAAAGATCTTTCTAACCCTTCAAACTACCGTCCCATAGCTTTGACCAGCTGTGTCTGTAAACTGATGGAGAAAATGGTCAATGCTAGGCTCATGTGGAAACTCGAAACCGATGGCCTTTTGGCGAAAGAACAGTGTGGTTTCCGCAAACATCGGTCTACAGTTGACCATTTGATTCGTCTGGAATCTACACTTCGGAATGCCTTTCTGAACAAACAGCATGCTGTGGCAATTTTTTTCGACTTGGAGAAGGCCTACGATACTACCTGGAAGTCGGGGATACTTCATGATCTCCATGATCTGGGTTTTCAAGGTCATCTTCCGCTTTTTATTCAAAATTTTTTGGCAGAACGACAGTTTCAGGTCCGGGTTGGCACCACTCTCTCTGATGTTCACGAGCAGGAGTTGGGTGTTCCACAGGGGAGCATACTGTCTCCTGCCCTCTTTAGCATAAAGATCGACAACATTGTGAAATCAGTTCAGCAGGGTTCAGACTGCTCATTGTTTGTGGATGATTTCGCTGTCTACGCAACTGGAAGCCTGTACCCGAGTGTCCAGCGCAGGCTCCAGCTTTGCGTAGATAAAATCCATCGGTGGGCGGATGAAAACGGTTTCACCTTTTCTCCAACAAAGACGCAGTGTATTCACTTCCATAATTTCCGTCAGTTTTTCCCAGATCCTGAACTTCAAGTAGGGAAATCTCCCATCCCAGCTGTTAAAGAGGCCAAATTTCTGGGAGTCATTTTTGACCAAAAACTTAACTTTCTCAGCCATATTAAAAACCTCAAAACTGCTTGCCAGAAAGCACTGAATATTCTGCGGGTCGTAGCGCACACTGACTGGGGCGCTGATAAGAAAACTTTGCTGCACCTCTACAGAGCCTTGGTCCGTTCCAAATTGGACTACGGTTGTGCTGTCTACGGCTCCGCAAGATCGTCTTACCTCAAACTCTTGGACCCTATCCACCATCAAGGGCTTCGTCTCTGTCTTGGAGCGTTCCGCACCACCCCTGTGTACAGCCTGTACGCAGAGGCGGGTGAACCTTCACTGTCCAACCGCAGGCTGAAACTGTCTTTGAATTATTACATCAGACTGTTCTCGGAACCAGAAAATCCTGCCTATGACTGTGTCTTTGATCCTCCGTTCCAAAGTAAGTTTGTGAACAACCCTAAATGTATTCCGCCGTTTGGTCTTCGTATGCAGCCTCACGTGCGGAATGCAGGTCTAGACCTAGGTGTAGTATCTGATTTTTCCAAGTTTCCGGATCAACCACCGTGGACCTTCTTCACGCCAGAGATTCGTTTTGATCTTGCAGCTTTTCGCAAAGAGTCTACCAGCTCTCTGGCATACAAGGCGTTGTATGCTGAGCTCTGTTTGAAATTCCCATCCTGTCAAAAAGTTTTTACTGACGGTTCCAAATCTGAAGATGGAGTGGCCTGTGCAGCCTACTGCCCTGGGGCTCCTTCTCAGATACTGTTGGATCATATTCATTCAGATGCTTCTGTCTATTCTGCTGAACTTACTGCTCTGGTTTTGGCTTTGAAGATAATCTCACATTCTTCAAAGAGGGACTTTCTGGTTCTGTCGGATTCGCTGTCAGCTTTGGAGGCCATAGCTGGCCGCAACCTTCAGCATCCAGAACTTTTACTTTTTTTTGAACTTTTTAGTAAGTTGAAGGCGGACGGTTACAACATTACTCTTGCTTGGGTTCCTGGTCATGTTGGCATCGGCGGGAACGAAATGGTTGATCGTTTAGCCAAGAATGCCACAAGAGAGAAACTGTCCAACACTTATATCCCCTGCTCAGATGTGAAACCCAAAATTAACGATTATGTGAGAGACCTCTGGCAGGAGGATTGGAACACACAGACGAATAACAAACTCTTTCAGATCCGTCCAAACCTTAAGGACTTCCTCCCATCTACGTCAGGTGGTCGTAAAGAGGAAACAGTTCTGTGCCGGCTGCACACCGGCCATTCGTATTTTACCCATTCTTACCTTTTAAAGAGTGAAGAAGCTCCGTGGTGTATTCCATGTCATGCGCCACTCACAATGAAACATGTTCTTTAGAGTGTTGGGACTTGCACGATGTGAGACACAAACATTTTACAGCGGAGTCCATGAAGATCCTGTTCAGGGATGTCCCGCCAGACGTGATCCTTGAGTTTTTGAGAGAGATTAACATTTTTCATCTGATTTAAGATTTTACGGCAGAAAGATTTTTAACAAAGTTTCTGGTGCGTTTGCAGATGATGTCATTTAACGAGATGTGTGAAAGTTGTTTTTTTTTTTTTTTTTTTTTTTTTTTTTTAAATGACTGGTGAGTTGATTTTAATGTGGTGACAGCCCTGATGTGGCCCTTTGCGGTCGGCTGGCTATAAGCAACATTATCTTATCTTATCTTACCTGTCTGTCTGTTCATACATTTACCTATCAGACATCCTAGAGACCAAATCCAATCATCAACTAATCTTAACATGACTCTGTGTGTGTGTGTGTGTGTGTGTGTGTGTGTGTGTGTGTGTGCGTGTGTGTATGCGTGTGTGTGTGTATGTATGCGTGTGTGTGTTTGTGTGTTGTGTGTGTGTGTGTGTGTGTGTGTGTGTGTGTGTGTGTGTGTGTGTGTGACACAGTGATGCGGTTGACCAAGCCCACACTGATGGCCTTCCAGCCACTGATCAGTGACAGTCGAGACCTGTGCGGTGACCTCTTCCAAGCCCTCAACCAGTCCGACCTCTCCAAGCCCCGGGACCTCAACTACTTTCCCCTCGGCGACCTCCTGACCCTGCCTCAGAACTTTGGGTGGGTTCTTGGGGTTTTTTTCTTTTTTTTTTCCAGCTTGGACAGATTCTGGTGTGTGTGTGTGTGTGTGTGTGTGTGTGTGTGTGTGTGTGTGTGTGTGTGTTTCTTTTTTTTTAAATCTGATTTTTGTTAGGTTCATTTTTCAGTTTAAGGGTTGGTTCGTTTTTAAGGTGGATTACTTTTTAGATTTGGTAGGTAAATTTTCAAGTGGGTATTTTTTTGTTTTTTTTTTCAGATTTGAGGCAGTGACCTTTCGTTTGAATGATTTAGTTTTGTGGTGTAGGATAGCTTGTTTTAGAGTTTGGGTAGTTAAATTCTCGTGATGATCAGATTGATATTCATGGTTCATGCTTGTACCTGGAATATTGTCTTAGTGTGGATTGAGTTTCACAGGAATATTTTCCTCTTTAAGGGTTGTGTCCAGGAACATTTTCATTGGCGTGAAGTATGTTATAAAACCATTTTCCATAGAACGGATTGTGTAACCGAAAAATGTTCCTCAGTGTGGATTGCATGATAGGAATATTTCTGGTCAGAGTGGAATGTGTAACTGGAACACTTTGGTATTGCATACTGTGTTGCTGGAACGTGTTCATCAACTTTGGTAGTGTTGCAGGAATAGTTCCATGTTTCAGGATTGTGGCACTGGACTATTTTCTCATGTTCTTGCAACTTTCTGGCTTTTTTTCTTCTTTAAAGTTACTAAAACATTTCCCCCAGTGTTATGTTCATTGTGTTACACAACTGTTTTGTTCAGTGTCATGTTCAGGGTGTTATAGAACCATTTTTCTCAGTGCCATGTTCAGGGTGTTACAGAACCATTTTCAGCAGAGTCACATTCATGGTGCAACAGGACATTTTCCTCTGTGTCATGTTCATGGTGTAACAGGACATTTTCCTCTGTGTCATGTTCATGGTGTAACAGGACATTTTCCTCTGTGTCATGTTCATGGTGTAACAGGACATTTTCCTCTGTGTCATGTTCATGGTGTAACAGGACATTTTCCTCTGTGTCATGTTCATGGTGTAACAGGACATTTTCCTCTGTGTCATGTTCATGGTGTAACAGGACATTTTCCTCTGTGTCATGTTCATGGTGTAACAGGACATTTTCCTCTGTGTCATGTTCATGGCGTTACAAGACATTTTCCTCTGTGTCATGTTCATGGTGTTACAAGACATTTTCCTCTGTGTCATGTTCATGGTGGTACAAGACATTTTCCTCTGTGTCATGTTCATGGCATTACAAGACATTTTCCTCTGTGTCATGTTCATGGCGTTACAAGACATTCTCCTCTGTGTCATGTTCATGGCGTTACAAGACATTCTCCTCTGTGTCATGCTCATGGCGTTACAAGACATTTTCCTCTGTGTCATGTTCATGGCATTACAAGACATTTTCCTCTGTGTCATATACATGGCGTTACAAGACATTTTCCTCTGTGTCATATACATGGCATTACAAGACATTTTCCTCTGTGTCATATACATGGCGTTACAAGACATTTTCGTCTGTGTCATGTTCATGGTGTTACAGAACCATTTTCCTCCGTGTCATGCTCCTAGTGTTATAGGGTCATTTTCCTCTGTGTCATGTTCCTAGTGTTATAGGGTCATTTTCCTCTATTTCATGTTCCTAGTGTTATAGGTCATTTTCCTCTATGTCATGTTCATGGTGTTATAGAACCATTTTCCTCTATGTCATGTTCCTAGTGTTGTAGGGTCATTTTCCTCTATGTCATGTTCCTAGTGTTATAGGGTCATTTTCCTCTATGTCATGTTCCTAGTGTTGTAGGGTCATTTTCCTCTATGTCATGTTCATGGTGTTATAGAACCATTTTCCTCTATGTCATTGTCACGAGTTTGTCACGAGGCCTACGACGTTCGACCCACCTAGGGTGGCGGAATTACTTATTTATTTATTGTCGTTGCTGTTGTCGTGTATCCGTCCCTTAGTGTGGCTTGTGGTGCAGTTGCACCTTGGTGTAGTTCAGCTCAACTTCGGTTTGCTTTCTCTCTCTCTCTCTCTAATTCCACCGCCCGTGCTATTCATCCTGCAGGTTCACGGGTGGCCGGTACCTTTCTCTCGAACTTTCTGTCTATCGGCCTCTCGCCTGTCTTTTTACCTGTCGCACGTGCTTCATTTCTTTTAGTTTGAAGTATGCTCACTCTGTGACGTAGCGTGGCATGTTGGCCGCCATTGCTGAGGGAGGTTAGCTCTTCACTCGAGCGGGAGATGTCCCTGGGAGCGCCTGCTCCAGTCTTGGTTCTTCACCGTATCATCGAGAGTACAGTCAGTACTTTCAATTCCTGCAGTCGGCCTGTAGGAGAGGGACATCACTTCTTCTGTTTCCGCATCTTCGCCTCTGTCCTCTCGACTGGACAGAGGGTAGAGAGAGTCGTTTGACCCGCCTCTTCGGGGTCACCCACGGGTAGCTGGTAAGCATCAGTTTCGTGGTTTGTTTGTTTTGGTTTGTTGTTGTTAGCCGGCTTAGTCTTCTCTTTTGCGCAATTTTCTTTTGTTTTCGAAGTTGTAAGAGAAATATTGTGTGAGACCTTTTCTCTGGTTAATTCAATCTTTAACCTGGCCATTCTAAATTATTTCCAAAATTCTTTCTCCTGTTTATGCATCTGGTGATGCGGTAGTCGGTGGGGAAGGGAGAGAACCTGGTGATTCAGGGTTGGAACTTGCTTGGTCTCGCTCGTCCGCCCCTGTCACATTCGCCGGACTCTTATCTTTCGGCCACCGTCTGTTTGTGTGTGCAAGGAGAACGAGTTTTATGTTCGCGAGCGTGCGTACGCATGATTTGTCGTTTGGATGCGTGGTTGGAGATTTGTGTTGTTTTGAAATGTGGCTATAAAATGTGACAATTACGCCATTGAATTATTATTTGCAAATGTGGTGACAGCTATAAAGCGATGGTCGCTGTGTTGGTTATTTCCTAAGAAAGGCAAATGTTAAATGTGAGTGAGAGAAGGGTGAAGATAATTCATATTTGTTTTATAACCTGTTGGTTTAATGCAGTCTTTTACCTGCATCGTGTGAGAAGACCCTAGTGAACATTCTTGATTCGAGGGGTTTACTGTGTTATGCTCAGGTCTGTGTTGAGCTGGGATTATGGGTGCATTTAATAGACTTCCCCTCGCCCATCATACGAGTGGCTGTTAAGATTTGACAGCATGGCTCAGACTGTACTGACGGCGGGGTTCCAGTACCCTTCTTCCTTCCTCCTTCCTTCTTCCTTCCCTCCCTTTCTCCTCTCCTCCCAGCTACGTTTCCCTCCCCCCCTTTCGGGGGCTTCACCCGGAGTACGGACTGGATGGTGCCACGTGCTGGTTGAGGCCACGCTCTGGCTGAGACCACGGACTGGATGGTGCCACGTGCTGGCTGAGACCACGGACTGGAGGGTGCCACGTGCTGGTTGAGGCCACGCTCTGGCTGAGACCACGGACTGGATGGTGCCACGTGCTGGCTGAGACCACGGACTGGATGGTGCCACCGCTGGTCGAGGCCACGCCTTGGTCGGGACCGTGGACTGGTAGAGGAGCCCGCCGTCTTGACTGGCCGGCCCTGACCCCCGTCCAGGACCTCCAGTAACAGCGCCACGTCCCTCCCCCCCCCCCCCCCCCCCCCCCCCCCCCCCCCCCCCCCCCCCCCCCCCCCCCCCCCCCCCCCCCCCCGCCCCCCACGCCTCCCCGCGAGCAACGCGACCTCCTGCGGACCACCGGCGACACCTAGTGCGACAGGGTCTCCCAGTAGGCCCGACAGAGGCTGGGGTGTGGACGCACTCCATGGTGTTAGAAGGGATCGATGCTGGAAATGTTTCTTTATAATTGTGTATATATTACATGTGCTAGAATGCTGTAATTGTGATTGTGTACGTCGTATGGTGAAATGTTTATTTATAATCGTGCATGTTGTGGGTGTTGGAGTGCTTGATTGCGATTGTGCATGTTGTGTGCGTTGGAGTGCTTGGTTGTGATTGTGCATGGTGTGTGTGTTGGAATGTTTATTTTGCTGGTGTGAATAAATGGGGTGTTGTATCGTAATCTTTATTTGTGGTCTCTTGCGGGGCGTGTGAGGTCAGTCACTCCCTTCACTCCCACCTAGACCGATCCTGTCAGGGCAGACCTCCAGGGGTCGGTCGTGACAGTCATGTTCCTAGTGTTATAGGGTCATTTTCCTCTGTGTCATGTTCTAGTGTTGTAGGGTCATTTTCCTCTATGTCATGTTCATGGTGTTATAGAACCATTTTCCTCTATGTCATGTTCCTAGTGTTATAGGGTCATTTTCCTCTATGTCATGTTCCTGGTGTTGTAGGGTCATTTTCCTCTATGTCATGTTCATGGTGTTATAGGGTCATTTTCCTCTATGTCATGTTCCTAGTGTTATAGGGTCATTTTCCTCTATGTCATGCTCCTAGTGTTATAGGGTCATTTTCCTCTATGTCATGTTCATGGTGTTATAGGGTCATTTTCTTCTATGTCATGTTCCTAGTGTTATAGGGTAATTTCCCTCTATGTCATGTTCATGGTGTTACAGAACCTTTTTGCTCTTTGTCATGTTCCTAGTGTTATAGGGTCATTTTCCTCTGTGTCATGTTCCTAGTGTTATAGGGTCATTTTCTTCTATGTCCATGATGCTGCAGG
Source organism: Conus ventricosus (assembly GCA_018398815.1). Taxonomy (NCBI): domain Eukaryota; kingdom Metazoa; phylum Mollusca; class Gastropoda; order Neogastropoda; family Conidae; genus Conus; species Conus ventricosus. Next base: position 78,294,982 of record CM031600.1, read on the forward strand.
ACCATTTTCCTCAGTACGATGTTCATGGTGTTAATGAACATTTTCCTCACTTAGACTTAGATGCTCCCGCGTCCTGCGTCAAGTCTCTCCACCGTGCACGGTCCTCAGCCAGTCTGCTGGTGTCACTCCATCCTCTATCAAAGAGTCTGAGGTCTCTCTCCACTGTCTGTTGCCGGCTCATCCTGGGTCGTCCTCTTTTTCTCTGGCCTGCTGGGGTCCATTTAATGGCCTGGTTTGCTGGTCTTGATGAGGGTAATCTCAAGACATGACCCAGCCAGCGGAGGTGCTGTCTGCAGACGATGGTTGACACGGGGAGCTGTTTGGGCCTCTCCCTGACGTCTTCATTTAGTATAAGTCTGACCATTTGATGCCCAAAATCTTACGTAAGCACTTAGTGTCAAAAGCGTCAAGTTTCTTCTCCTGGGTGGTCTTTAATTGCCAGGTTTCACAGCCATATAGCAGCGTTGACATCACAGTAGAAATCACATTTTCCTCAGCACCATGTTAATTGTGTTATAGGACCATTTTCATTAGTGTCACGTTCATTCACCTTCATTGTGTTACAAGACCATTTTTCATTTGCATCACATCCCTTGTTTTGCAGAAATATTTTCTTGGGGGAGACATTTTCAAGTTACATCAGTGTGCACAATGACAGCAACCAGCTGTGTAAAGACATTACACTGAAGGTAAGCACATGTGCACAGTGTGAAAATACATTATATTGGAGGTTGGCAAATATTTACAGCAATGTAAAACATAACATTGAAGACAGACACATGCTTACAGCATTTATAAAAAAAACCCAGTATAATAGGTAAGTACATATCTATAGTGTGTAAAGACATTACATTTGCATAGTTCTCAATCCTTCAGAATGTTTCTGGTGTTTCCCGGGATTCAGAAATTATTCGGGAATCCTGATACAGGAAAAAAAAAACAGAATCTTTTTTGAAAGGGTATAAATTTTTGCGAATAAAGTAAATTAATTAGGGGGATGAGGCAGGTTTTTTTTTTTTTGCAGAGATGCTTTCCTTTTTCAACCCCCTTTAGGAATGCCCCAAGGGGTTTTAAAATGCTCTCATCAACGCTAAAATTGCCCCTTTTTCACTCCCCCACCCTCCTTCCCCCCTTTTTCCGAATTGTGACGGTTGGCAGCTGCACTTTGGAGTAAACCATCTTGTGCTGTAGAGTGTGTTTTTGTTGGTGAACCCGTTTCAGTATGTAACAACATTGAAGGTAGCACCGTGTACTCAAACACTTACATACGGTTTTTGTGTGCTGTTACAGTCTGTGAAGTATGGAGTAAATATGAAGGAGCGGGGCATCAAACCCTACAAAAAAGGGGCACTCTTTCTCCCTTGGAAAAAAATACACCCCCGGAAAATCCAAGGAATGCTGCTCTAACCTGATCACCGCAATCGACGGCACAGAGCACCAGAGCAAACAAGGAACCCCCCAAAAAGGATGTTCCACTTGCCTATTCCCCGCACCGGACCTCCGGGCAGCAACACAGCAACTGGAGAAATGAACAAACACAAATTAACTTCATTCAAGACTGGCGCACCCTTTTCGACCCCTGATGTAGTCAGACGGGTTCAGGCGAACAGAAACTGGGTGTTCAGTGTGGGGGCGCACCCTTATGGTCCCCAGATCTCGGGGGAGCAAAGGTCCCCCTTGTTTGTTTACTGGAAGAGTTTTTTGGCAACATATCCCCCGGGGGGTTGCGACCTTGTCGGGGTCGGGGGGTTTGGTGCCCAGTGCCCCTTGGCTTTGCTGGCGGGGGCATCAATACTTGGCAAAGGGGCTTTTTTTTCACACTGCTTGGCCTGGAGGGGCGATTGTTTGGCCAAAGGGGTAACGTGGAAAAGGAGTTGATCCCCCTGGTAGGGTTCCCATGTCAATAGGTAGGGTGAGGATTGACTAAGAGTAACCCACTTTCCCCTTTTTTCTTTTTTTCGCCCCCCTTTTTTGGCCCTTTTCTATCTTCTTTCCCCCTTCAAGTCTTTTTTTCCCCACACTCTTTTCTCCTGGGGTCCCCCTTAGATCCGCCCGTTTGCCTGCGGTGCGCCCTGTGTCGGGGGGGAAAATTAATTGGGATTGGAGGGCCCCGCGTCTCAACACATCACTTTGGCCGGCCTCCCCTAGACGGGGGAGTACACCTCCCCCGGGTGACTAATCGGTCCCCTTCGGGGGCTGGGTCAAGACGGACTTTTCCCCCTATGGCCAATTTAAACCCCCTGCAGTGCCAGCTCTTGCCCCCGGGATTTGAGCATGACGGGGGGGGGATGGGGTTTGGTAGTTTCGTTTGTCGTATATCTCCCCCAAGCCGGGGGGGGCAAGACTTTGGGGTTTCTTGGCCCGGGCCCCTTTTAGTTGGACCCCAAGGTGGGGGGGGTAAGGGAGAGATGAAAAAAAATAAAAAAATCAGGTTTTTCAAAAACAACCCCCCCCAAAAAAGGGGAAAGGGCTGCATCCCCTATTTGGGGGAATTTTGATTCGATAGTGTTTGATTGGGGGGACACAGGGAAGGTTTTGGGGTTTCCTGGTGTGATGGAAGGGAGGAGCGGGAAAAGCCCCCTTTCAGTCTGAGCCCTTTCCTACGAAGGGTTTTAAGTTTAGAGGTGACCCTCGGTCCTTAAAGAGGTTGAGGAGGGTTCATTTCTTATTCAGTGAAACACCAAACAATTGAAACTGCAAAGGCAAGAAACTTGGGACGGGGGAATCGGGTTTAAATCCCCACAAAGTTGAAACTCATAAAGGCGTGATTCGCTGCAGGGATTTAGGGTGTTCGAGCAAAATTTAAAAGGGGAGTGGCTCCGGTGTGACGGGGTGCGAGGGTGACGAAAAAAAAAAGGTTTCGAAAAGGTGGCCCCCAACCCCCTCTTTCGCCCTTCTGAAACCCCGTGCTGCCCCCGGCATCAAATTTGGTTTTACTTGAATTTTCTGTTCAGTTATTTTCCTCCCGTTGAGGTGTTCGGGGCCAGAATTTTGGGCCCCCATGTCGGGGGACCGCTGTTGGGGAAAAGAGGTTGCGGTGTTTGCTCAAGGAACCCTGATGGGCCGTGTCAAAATCCGGGGCCCTTGTGCTAGCGGTGGCAACCATCCTCCCCTTCACGAAATGCCCCCTTTGGATCGGAATCCGTATTCAAAGAATCAAAAATGAAAAAAAAAATTTCTTTTTTGGGCGAAACAGGTTTGGGCAGTCGTCGCCCCAGTTTCGTAGCTTCGGCCGTAAGAAAGTTTTCCCAAAAATTTTAAAAAAATTTAGTTGTGTAATGATAAATTTCATTTTCGAAGACATTTCAAGGGAAAAAGCAGCCTTTGGGGGAAACGGCCACCACCTTCAACCAAAATGAGTGCCCCCGGTGGAGGCCAAAAATCCCCACCCTCAGATGCCCCCCAGTCTAAACATCGCTGTGGGGAGATTAAAACACCGCACCCCGACCCCGAAAAATCCTCTGTCCCGTGCCGGCGGGGAAGGGGTTCAACCCCGGTGGGTGGTGGGGTAAGCAAAAAAACCTCCCCGTTCCCAACCCGACCTCTTTACCCGTTGGGAAATTTCCCGCAGGGCTGCAGAATCCGTGAAATTAAGCAAAAATTTACAGCTTTGCAGCAATGTTGAGGGGAGATGACCCGATTCTCTCCTTTTTTGCCCCTTTCACCCTGGTAATCAATATTCCATTGGAAAATCGTGGGCTAAATTTAACTTTGAGGAGCTGCGCTTCTGTGTCAACTATGAAACCTTTTTGTCGTGGGTCTTCAAGAAACCCAAATTAAAACAAAGACCTTTATCTTTCGGGGTTTTTATTCTTTCAAAACTGCACAACCTCCACTTTTGGGGTGTGGGGGGGTGTTGCCTTTCCCTTTACAAAACTTTGTTGTATATCCGGCTTGTCTACCTCCCCCTTCAGGCGTAGCTGCGGAGTCCCTCCCAAACTGTAAATTTTTTTCTTTATTACCCCTCGTCCGGTTTTTTGTCAAACCCTTTTCAGTCTGTTAGGGGAACTTCCCCGACCTTTTTTTCTGTTGGGTGACTTTAAAAAGGTCCAACCCCCTTTGGGGGGGTACGGTTCGCTCCCGGGGTCTGTGATTGAGGTGTCCTTTGGATTTGGATTGGTTGTCTGAACGACGGATCTGCAACTTACCCCCTTCTTCCCCAGGTTCACTTCGTGTTTAGATTTGTCGGTTTGTGCCCCCCCCCTGGGCCGGCTAGAGTGGTTGTCCGACGATTGCACGGGAAAGGGCCTTTCCCTGTCTTCTAAAACCCTATAATGAAACACGTCTCTGCTTCAACTCTAAAATTACAAGAAAGAAACTGGGGTTTTTGCAACATTTTTTCTAAAAAATTCCAGGACCTGACTTTTTTCGAGTCCGGGCCCAGTGAATCACGATAACACTGTGATCAAGTGTGCTAAAACTTGTATTCCGTGTCTTCGAATAAACTTCAAAAAGCCAAAAAACCCCCGGTTCATTCAGAAGCCAACAAAATTTTCCCAAAATTAGAAAAACGGGCCAGCGTCAGGTAACAAACCCTTCGGGTCCCAAAAGCTCGGCCCATCAAAAATCCGTGCCAAACGGACCATTTTAAAATCAGTAAGTCGGTCCTGGGAAGTTCTGCTCAGGTGACATCAAAAATTCTAAAAAAAAAGTGTGGACATCATTAAGAAAATAAAGGGAAGAACACCGTCCCACGTGAAACCCTCTAAGTTTTCGGGGTTCTTTAAAACAAAAAAAAAAGCGTTTCTAACTGCTTGTTCTCCCTTGAAAGAAATTTTCCTCTTCTAATAATCAGCCCACTTTTTCAAAAACAAAGCCCAAAAAAAAAAATCACCCCGCAAATTTTATCGACAAAAATGGAAAACTACAATTTCCTTTCGTTAAACGCGAAATTGCCTTACTTTTTGCAGCGATTCCCCTCAGGTATAGATGAAATTATTTAAATAGTAAATCTTCCCCAAGAAGGGGCAAAAATCCTTTACAGGGATACAACCATGTGTGGATTTCAGGGTGCTTTCCACCCTCTTGGCGGAAAACCCTCATTATTCCCCTCCCCAAACCTGGAAAAAAATCTTTTTAATCCTTAATAGTTCCATGCTTTGACCAGCTGGTCTGTAAATTGATGGAAAAAAAAAGGTCAAACCCCGGTCTGTGGAAACTCGAAACCGAGGCCTTTGGCGAAAGGGAACAGTGTGGGTTTCCCCAAACATCGTTATACGTTGACCCTTTGATTCGTCGGGAAATTTCACTTAGGAACCTTTTTTAAAAGGGGCGCAGCAGTGGCAATTTTCTTTTACTTGGAGAAAGGCCACGAACCCCCGGAAGTCGGGGATTCTCCATGATCTCCCGTCTGGGGTTTTTGGGGTTTTCTTCCCCTTTTTTTTCAAAATTTTTTTGGGGAGACGACAGTTTAGGTCCGGGTTGGCACCAATCTCTTGATGTCACGACAGGAGTTGGGTGTTTTCCCCAGGGGGGCATACTATTCCCGCCCCCTTTTTGTATTAAAATCAACAAATTGTTCAATCTTCAGCGGGTTCAATGCTCATTTTTTGTGGTGATTTTGCTGTTACGCAATGGAAGCCCGTACCGAGTGTCCCAGCGCAGGCTCCAGCTTTGCGTAGATAAAATCCATCGGTGGGCGGATGGAAAACGGTTTCACCTTTTCTGCTACAAAAAACCCAGTGTATTCACTTCCATAATTTCCGTCAGTTTTTCCAGATCCGGAACTTCAAGTAGGGAAATCTCCCATTCCAGCTGTTTAAAGAGGCAAATTTCTGGGAGTCATTTTTGACCAAAAACTTAACTTTTCAGCCATATTAAAAACCTCAAAACTGCTTGCCAAAAGGCACTGAATATTTGCGGGTCGTAGCACACACCGACGGGGGCGCTGATAAAAAACTTTTTGCACTCTACAGAGCCCTGGTCCGTTCTAAATGGACTACGGTTGTGCTGTGTAGGCTCCGCAAGATCACTTACCTCAAAACTCTTGGACCCTATCCACCATAAAGGGGCTTCGTCTCTGTCTTGGAGCGTTCCGCACCACCCCTGTGTACAGCCTGTACGCAGAGGCAGGTGAACTTCACTGTCCAATCGAGGCTGAAACTGTCTTTGAATTATTATACCCGACTGTTCTCAGAACCACAGAATCCTGCCTATGACTGTTTTTTTGACCCTCCGTTCCAAATTTAAGTTTGAAAAAAACCCCGAAATGTATTCCGCCGTTTGGGTTCGTATGCAGCCTCACGTGGGGGAATGCAGGTATAGACCGGGGAGTTTTTTCCCGATTTTTCCAAGTTTCCGGATCAACCTCCATGGACCTTTTTCACACCAGAGATTCGTTTTGATCTCGCAGCTTTCCGTAAGGAGTCTACCAGCTCTCTGGCGTACAAGGCTTTGGGTTGGCGAGCTCTGTTCCAAAACCATCCTACCCAAAAGTTTTCACGAGGGTTTTCCAAGTTGAGGATGGAGTGGCCTGTGCAGCCTACTCCCCTGGGGCTCCTTCTCAGATATTTTTGGGAAAACATATACATTCAGATGCTTCTGTCTATTCTGCTGAACTTATGCTCTAGTACTGGCTTTGAAGATTAATCTCCATTCTTCGAGGAGGGACTTTCTGGTTCTGTCGGATTCGCTGCCCAGCTTTGGAGGCCATAGCGGGCCCGAAACCCTTCAGCATCCAGAACTTTTATTTTTTTTGAAACTTTTTAGCAAGTGAAGGGGCGGTTACAACATTTCTCTTGCTTGGGTTCCTGGCCATGTTGGCATCGGGGGAAAGAAATGGTTGATCGTTTAGCCAAGAACGCCACAAGAGAGAAACTGTCCAACACTTATATCCCCTGCTCAGATGTGAAACCTAAAATTAACGATTATGTGAGAGACCTTGGCAGGAGGATTGGAACACACAGAGAATAACAAACTCTTTCAGATCCGTCCAAACCTTAAAGACTTCTCCCCTCTACGTCGGGTGGTCGTAAAGAGGAAACAGTTCTGTGCCGGCTGCACACCGGCCATTGTATTTTACCCATTCTTACCTTTTAAAGAAGTGAAAAAGCTCCGTGGTGCATTCCATGTCCCTGCACCACTCACAATTTAAAATGTTCTTTTAGAGTGTTGGGACTTGCACGATGTGAGACACAAACATTTTACAGCGGAGTCCATGAAGATCCTGTTCAGGGATGTCCCGCCTGACGTGATCCTTGGGTTTTTGAGAGAAAATTTAAAATTTTTCATCTGATTGGGATTTTTACGGAAGAAGGATTTTTAACAAAGTTTTGGTTCGTTTGTAGACGATGTCATTTAACGAGATGTGTGAAGTTTTTTTTTTTTTTTTTTTTTTTTTTTTTTTTTTTTTTTTTTTTTTAAATGTGGTGAGTTGTTTTTTAACGTGGTGAACCCCTGTTTGGGGCCCCTCTGGGGTCGGCTGGGCTATAAGAACTTTATTTATCTTATAGACAAGCTTTATTTCAGGTTTGAAGACATCCCTCTTTAGTAATCTGAGGGTTTTTGGGGTAAAACCTTTTGAAGCATCTGATTTTAATTTGTCTACCCCCCTCCTGTTTGCTCGGCAGTAAAGGGTGGGTACTGATTTAGTTTGGGGAAGGTTTTAAGGTTGCGAGGGTGAGGTATAGTTTGTTCTGGGGTTTTGATTTTTTTTTAAAAAATGACAAAAAGTTTGTTTTACAGAAGAAATGAATTTTATACGTCAGGGTGTTTAGTAAAAATTAAAATTTTAGGTTTAACATTTGCACAACATAAGACAGTCAGCATTTTAAGACTTTGGGGAGAAAAGGGTTTTTTTGTTAAGCCCAGCCCCCAAAAGGGGATTTGGGGCGGTTGGTTAGGTAAACAATACAGTTATTTTAAGGGTAGGATAATGCCCTCCCAAACTAATGACAGTAGCATGTAACAGACATTGATTGGGTTGAACATGTCACAAAAATACTGTGGGTTTTACAACAGTTGATTATTAAAAATCCAGAATAAATGACAGTCAGTTTCGACGAGTTTAGTTGAATGTTCACAGACAAATGAAAGTCGCATGAAAAGACTTATGATTGATTGACCTGGTCAAGCTTGAAGTGGGATATTAAGAATTTGATTGTTTTTGATTGTCACGTTTGCGTCAAATTGCGTTGATTAGATTGAATGTGTCACAACAAGACCCCCTTTGGGGGACAGTTTGAAGATGAATTTGCCCGTTAAAATGCAGTGGAAATGTTAAAGGCAGTTAGTTAGTTTGACATGTGTCCGAATTATGCAATGTTTTACAGGCAGTATGATTAATTGCATGTGTCGGAAAAATGAAAATAAATGGTTTTAAAGGGCATTGATTAGTTTGACATTGCACAGACTAATGAAATCGGTTACAGGGTATATTAATTAAATGGTCAAAAACTAAGAAATAAAATGTTTTACAGGCAGTATGATTGATTGACAGTGTCCAGACTTAGACAATAATGTGTTACGGGCGTAGATTAACTGGATGCTCACAGAAAATGACAGTCAGCATGTTAAGACACTAGAGTTTTGACCAGAATAATGTCAATTGTTTGTTTACGGAGGTTGCGGTGGTGTTTTTTTTTTGCTTCGCTCTCAAAATTTTGGGTGCGTGTAAAAAATTTTTTCTCTAAACACACCCACACCCATACACGGGGTACCCAGGAAAACCACGAGTTGTTTTCTTTTCTTTAAAATTTGCTGCTAAACCCATCAAAACATAATTTGTAAATTTGGGCAAAGTAATACATGCACAAAACCCAGCATATAGATAAAGATTATAAAAACTTCAATCATCAGATATCATTTACATTGTAAATCATACTTTTTTCCGGGGGCGCCGCCCACATGTCTCAAATATAATCAGTTTTCATTCCACTACCAACCCAAAGTTCAGCATTAAAAAAAGCGAAAAAGGTAACAAGGGCCCCCACACGGTAAACACACCCTTTTTACTGAACACAGCATGAAGAAAAAAACGGGGTCTAAACGCAAGCAATTTTAGTCAAAACTTCAAAGAAGAACGGAAAATTTAAAGGCCCAACAAAATCCCAGAAGAAGACCGCAATTCATAAAAACAGCAATCCACAGATGAAGAACCCAGATTCTAAGCACAGAAAACCAAGAAGAAGAACCGCGTTTATAAAAACCGCAATCCACGATAAAAGAACCGCGATTCAAAAGCACAGTAAACAAGAAAAACCCCGCAGTTCACAAAAGTACGCAATAATTTGAACCCCCGGGAACACTTTTTCCCCACAGTCCCTGGAACAAAATAAACTTCGATTGACGTCCCGTTGATCTAAAAAAAATTTAACTTCTGTGATTCACACACAATGTTCCCCAAAAATAAATTCAGGCCCACCGCCACAGCGAGGGTAAAATTAGAGACATAATTTCTTATGGATTTTTTAAATCATCTCGGCGAACACCCTTCAAAACAATTTTTTAACAAATCATTCCTGCTTCATTTTCCCGCTGGTCCGTCTCAAAAGTATCCCATACCAGTAACATGATGTACTACTGATAAAAAAGTCAGCCTCCCCACATGTAACATAGGAGAAAACGAGATTAAACAAAAAAAGTAGGGGGACCCAATCCTGGGCGTTGTTTTGCTTCATCTCTTGTCTAATATTTTTTTTTTTGTCATCCGTTACCTATGTCTTTTTAAAGTTGCGCATAATTTCGTTGACGCCCCAATATCCCCCCCCTAAAGAAAAAAAAAAATGCCCCGAATTGTTTTTTTGAAAAAGAAGTAAAAACCCAGCGAATAACAAACCTCAAAATTCATTCACTCGACAAAAAACGAAGCCCCCGGAAAGCAGTTCGGGAGTCCTTCCAGGGACCTCAACAACGAAGAAAAAAAAGTTGTGCCCCCGAGAACTCTAAAGCCCTTTTAAGCTGCTTGTTGTGACCCCAGGGGACACCCTCTCCATCCCACAGGAGTGGCGGTGGCGGGGATGGGCGCACCCACACCTGGGGTAATGCATATATACGATGTTTGCCCCACTGGGTCGCCTCCCCCAACCCAACTGGGTAAGCCCCACAGGGTCATGCCATCGGTCAGGCTCTCCCCCCCACGGGGAGAGAAAAGGGTTGGCAGGGGCTGCACCCACACCCAGATGATAATGCACTACATGTCTATGACCACTCGGTCGCCTCTCCTTTCCCCCACGGGGTAGGAAAATGGATAAAATTCCCCCCAAATATGCGTATGCCTTTTGCGATTCAGAAATTTTCGCTAGCGTACGACTGGGTGAAAGAAATAAACATTCTATGGAAAAAACCAACCCCCAAAAACCAACAGAACTGATCAGTCCTGGAAAAAAGGACCCCCAAATTGGGAAACAACACCGGTGAAGAAGAAAGACCCCTGAATTTTCCCTCAAGTTCAGACACCCGGGGAAACGACACGTAAAATCTTTTTTCCCGACGAACACAAGGGGAGATGATACTGACTTTCGAGGCTAAATGTATAAGATCCCATGCCCAAATCTCTCTCCCCAAAAATCTTTCCGAAAAGGGGTTTTTATAAATTTTTTTCTAACAGGGACATCTGTTGTAAGAGGGATCTCTAATGGTACATCATGGAAAAAACCTTTTTTGGGGGGTAAAAATGCCCGAAAATCATCAAAGATTAACGCAACCCCGGTACTTTTGTCAGACAAAGTACAATCAAATGTACAAAATGAACGTTTCTTGGCAAAAAGAGCCATGGAATGTTAAAGTGGGGAGGGTTTTTAAAGGTCTCACAGTCCTGGACTCCCCAACTGTACCACTATTTCCAAACGTAAAAAACAGACTCGGAGGGGGCCCACAGAAGCCAATTGGAGAGTATCAAGAGAAACCTTTTCCCTGCTCACAACCCAAAGGAGTATCTTAACCAGGCACTGAAGTCCCGTAAAAGAACGACTGTAGGTAACATCAGAAGTAACATAGCAACAATCAGAAGATTAAAAAAGCAAGACTTTTTGATCTCCCTTTGTTTCGGAAAAAGACAGAGGGTTTGTTTTAGATCATTTGGGGTCGACACAAAGGCTTTTTTTTCCACACTGCTTTTTTTTAGCCTGTAACGGGCAAAAAAGAAAGGCAACAGATACATCATAAACTCACGCACAGAAACTCCCGGCACTTCCCCATAAGATCTGCAACAGGGCTACCAAGCACAACAAGTCAAACGCCCACAAAATAAGGACAACTGACCGAAACTGTAGCCGTGGAAAATCATCCCCAGACCACCAAAAGAAACACACTTCACTGTGGTTCCCCATCGACTGCGAAACTAAACTTTGCGAACGCCCCAAATAGAGCACCCGTTCACTAGAAAAGAACTCAAAGTGCCTTCACAGAACCAGATCCCAAAAGCAAATTTTCGTGAAATACCGCGTAGCAAGCAAAAGGGTTCAATAAAAGAAAACAAGCACGGATGTTTTCTGGGCTAGGTTTTGGGAAAAATGGAGTTACTAAACCCAAAAGGAATTCATCTGGGTGGTAAGGGTGCAAATTCACAAAAGGGGTTTTTACCTGACTTCCTGGACACCTAGCAGCTACATGTCCTTCTTTTTACCAAAAAAACCCCAAACAGTGCAAATGATAGAAGACTTTCGAGGAATCTTCGCCAGAGTAAACGGGCGCCCGCCCCGATTTCGGCTACCGCCAAAATTATTTCCCGACCCCGTGAGTAACCAAAGCTTGATGACCATTAAACAGTACATGTACACCAAAGTTACTTCCCAATCAGCGAGGAACCCAATAGGGCCACTGTTTGAAAAATAGAGTACTGTTTCCTCTGTCGACGACCACGTTGGGTTCTATCGACTGAGGAAAACATTTTTGTCAAAATGACCCGGGGTTTTTTACCCCAAAGAAGCCCAAAAGTTTACTCGCTTTTTAGAAAAGACCTTTTGTTGGATGAGCATCGTATGACTTGAGACTTTTCATTCATCAAAGTTTTCACATTCTTTAACAAAAAAAATAGCCCGGTCCCCTTGGACAACTCCAAAAACCTCAGCAAGGGAAGTCCCGATCTTCAAAAATTCTCAAATTTTTTACAAAGAGCCAACGGTCAAAAAACGCCTAAGTCAACTGCAAAGGTCTCGAAAGGTTCAAAGGAGCTGGGTTTGCCCCCGAAAACGCTTACGAAAACCATCGGGGTCATGAAATTTTTTCGCAAGCTCTCTTTCAAAACTCGTAAGACCAACTTATTTTTTACAAGCGTGATAAGAGTTTAAAGCGGAAACCCTCAAGCAATGAGTAGGTATGTTACCCCCAAATCCCGACCATCCCAAGGAAAAGGCGGGGTTTTAAAACGAAACAAAGTAATGCTTAACGTTCTTTCTTTAAAAAGGGGGGCTTTGGAAAGTTGGGCGAGGGGGGTTTTAAACCGGGGGGAAAAACCCCAACCTGCTTCATGTCCCGTCCCGAGACCGCAAATCTGCTGAGAAGTTTTTTGTAACTGTATTCGTTTTGTTTCCCCACCTCTTGCATTCTTTTTTTTTTTTCTGCTTTGTATTTCTCCTTTTGTTTCCTTTGTATCTGCTTTTTTTGTTATCTCTTTTCTTTTCTTTTCTTTTGTTCTTTCCCCTCTTTCCCTACTTTAGCAATGCATTTTCCCCAAAAGGCAAAGATCTTTCCCCCCAGACCAATCTTACCTCGTTGAAATACTTTGCAAAAACTTTTTCCCCGTCCCCAGAGGACATACAGGATTTTTCTTCCTTTTGTCCCCTCATGAAAATATGAAATAATGTCCTGTCAACCCGAAACCACTAATGGATCAAATAAAACAAATTTCTACCAAAAAAAAACTTTTGAAACCTGTCTATTGAAAATATAGAATTCCCCAAAAGGGATTTTTTTTTTTTCAAAAAAAACTTAACGACAATACTCTTAAAAACTTTTTTATCAAACCAAACCCAAAACAAAATAGAGTAAAACAAAAAAGGATTTTTGGTATGGGGGAAAGAAAAACACAAACGGTAATCAAGCCAAATTTTTAGCAAAAGAAAAAAATCAAGCAATGACATAAAGTAATAACAATATAACAATGTATTTTTGTTGTTGTTTTTCACACCTGATTCAAAATGAAACAAACACGATTTTTTTTTTTTTAAAAATGGGTTTAGGGCAGCACTCCACATACTATTTAAGAAAAAAGAACCTGAAATGCGAAGAAACAAAAACAATCCCAATAAAGATGAAAAGAAATAATCAGGAATACTGAAGATAAAAAAATTTAAAACCGCAAGGAAAAAGAACTGGAATAGGCCTCGATCTTGAACTTTCGAAGGGATACCCGCCTGGAGACGGGGGAAAAATAGACAAAACGTCTAAAACAAAACAATAAAAAAATCAATTGTTCAAAAAGGGAAAATTTTGTGAACGGACCCATATTCTAATTTGGGCAATTTTTGGTGACAAAAACAAATCCTACCCCTAAGGCTATTTTAAATTTAATGCAAAAGAAAATTTAATAGGGGCACCAGATGTTTGGAGGTGTGCGGGCGGGTTTTTGTTGTTGACTCTCCTCTCAAAAGTTTGGATGGTGTAATTTTTATTCTCTACACACACCCCAAACGACATGGTAGCCCGGGGAACACCGAGTTAATTTTTTTTTTTTATAATTATGCGCCTGAACCCCAAAACATAATTCATGTGAAATTTGGTCAAATTAAAAAATGTCCAACAGCTTTTAGATCAAGTATAAAATTCAATCATCAGATAATTTTACATATGTGTATCACTACATATCTCGCCCGGCGCCGCCCCAGTGTCTAATATATAATCAAGTTTTCAGTTACTCCAAGCCCCCAAATCTACGCATTAAAAAAAGAAAGAAGGATAACCCAAAGGGCCCCACCGGTAAAACAGCCTTTTACTAAACACAAGCGAGAAAAGAAACGGGTTCAAAACAGCAAGCACAAATATTTCGTCGAAATATCAGAAGAAGAAACGGCAAATTTTCAGGACAAAAATCCCCCCCGAAAAAACCCCAGATTATAAAAAAAAAGCAATCCCGATGAAGAAGCGATTCAAAAACGAAAATAGAAGAAGAACCCGATCATAAAATACAGCAATCCCCGATGAAAAAGCAGATTTATAAAACACAGTAAACCCTGAGAACCGCAATTCCAAAAAATACAGCAACAATATTGAATCCCCGGAGAACACAATTTCACCACAGTCCCATGGAACACAATAAACTTCGATTCGACGTACCGTTGATCTAAAACAAATATTAACTTCTCCGTGTATTCACACTACAATGTTCACATCAATAAATTCAGCCCACCGACACACATGCGATGGTAAAATTAGAGCACATAAATATTCTTATAGGAGTTTTAAATCATTCTCGGCGACACAGCATTCACAACATTTTTTTAACAAATACATTTCCTGCTTCATATTCCGCTGGTACCGTCATCAAAAGTATCCCACATACACAGTGAACATCGATGTACTACTGACTGAAAAGTCAGCCTCTCCACATAGTAACACTACGGAGAAAAAAAACGATGATTAAACAAATAAATCAGGCTGGACACCAACTCCTCGGCCGTTAGTTCTTGCTCTCTTCCCTTGTCTCCTATTATTATTTTCGTCATCCAGTTACCTATGTCATTTTAAGTTGACGTCATAATTTACGTTGACGTCACAGTGTTACAGACATTATGATTATGTTGTCATATGTCACAGACATAATGACAGCATGTTGCAGACAGTATGGTTAGGTTGACATGCGTCACAGGTATAATGACAGTCAGCATGTTACAGACACTGAGACAGTATGGTAAGGTTGACATGTGTCACAGAGATAATGACAGTCAGGTTATGGTTCTAGCATGAAATGTCACAGGCGGACCTTCAGACGGGGTCACAGCGCATCAACCTGACGTCGGTTGGGGACCAGCCGGTGCCAGAACTGCTGCCAGACCACAGCATCGATGACGTCATTCACCATGAGGTCAAGGAGCTGGGAACACACATGTACGTCATTACTTGTGTGTGTGTGTGTGTGTGTGTGTGTGTAGAGGACAGTGGTAATGTTGGAAGACATGTATGTCATGAAATGTCAGTGTAGTTGGCAGGGGGAGTGGGTGGATGGAATGTTCAATTGTGTATTTAACCTTTACCATGTGTGACGAGAGGTGGATGAGTGGTAGGTGGGTCCTCTAGGGAAAGGACTTGGGATAATTTCTCTATGAGAATTATCTTAACATTTCACCTACACCCTCTCTCTTACTAGTGGTGGAAGGAGCAACTTTCCGGTACTAGTCATCGAAAGAAATTTATATTTGTTCCGAGTATTGTTAAAATACTTGATAGTTGCTCTGAGATAAGTTTCCTTAGGCCTGTACTTTTAAAAGTACTTGTAGCTCAGAGAGACAGAATTGAAGAGAGAAGTTCGAACATTCAACATTGATTGAACAACAGAGAACTGACACAAGTTAAGTGCAATTTCACACATCAACTTTACTGCTTACACATAGGTAAGTATATGTATGTCTGTTCTATAGGTTTAGTTTTAGTTCTCATTGAATCACAACAATGAAGGGCCCTTCCTCACTCCTACTTTACTTGCTTACACTCCATGCAGCCGCTTAAGTTGGAATACAGTGGGCCTGTCAAAGTTACTCTGAATGCATACTTTTATTACACATCCACTTCGTTGCGTACACCCAGTGCAGTAGCCAAAGTGGTACTCATAGACAGGTTTTCACTGTTTCATCATAAAGTGAGGGTAAGGGTCTGATGGATTTGAGTCCAGTGGGGTTGCTATCTTGACTTATATCGGAGAGGGTAATTGATCTCTCCTGTGGCTGGTGACTGCTCCTCTTGGGTAGATCTGTTGTATGGTGTCGCCCCGGTTTAAAGTGTAGCCATGGTGTCTGGCGTTCCCCGGTTTCTGGCATAGCCACAGAGTATGGTTTAGCCACAGTTTGTAGCGTGACCAGGAACCCAGTTTTGCGATAAAGAGAACTTGGTCTGTAGGTGAGAAGCTGATGGCTGGTTTGTTGAGTGCACACATTTACCCTTTTATCTTTCAGAAGAAGTGTGAGACTCAGCCAGCAAAGTTTTCTCTATGGTAGAGTTTCTACTATAACTATCAATCTCCACTTTTGTTTAAAGGCTCAGTAAAGCTAACGAAAGGGTAGGAGACAGTAATACAATGCTACACAGTTTCAGTCAAACAGCTATTCCATGTTTCGTATGAATTGAATCACATTGACTTGGGCCACACTTAGTCCAAGTACACATGTGGTGTAGACTTAAAGTCATACACTACAAATCATTCCAACATTCACCAGTATTTACAAATCAGCTTAGCAGTTTTTAACCTAGCACAGGCATACTGTTTTTCTGATCAAAATTCATCGTTGAATTATCATCTTAACAGATAGAATTGCATACTGGCAAAAGTCAGAGTGAACACAAAGAATAGTGGTCAGATAGTTAACAAAGAATCATAACCACAAGGAGAGAGCTTTGGCCATATGATGGCAAGCGAACTACTACACAGAATAATCATTCAACAGTTAGATAAATGTCACTAAGTATTTGTACAAAGTTACAATGTTAATCCACACGCATACATAAAATCAATACATAGATTCGAAAATATAAAACATAGTTCCAACTCACTTTTCCTGGGATGCAACAGTGATCTTAGACTTGAGATCAAGAAGTACGAGGAGGTTACCAGGCCTTCTCTCTGGTCGTCCCTTTGTCTTCACTGTTCTGATCTACAGGCAGTCTTGAGAAGTCA
Source organism: Conus ventricosus (assembly GCA_018398815.1). Lineage (NCBI taxonomy): Eukaryota > Metazoa > Mollusca > Gastropoda > Neogastropoda > Conidae > Conus > Conus ventricosus. Next base: position 78,311,744 of record CM031600.1, read on the forward strand.
GTGAAGTCGCAAGCCTATGTGTCTGGTATATGTATTCTAAACTGCCAAATCAGGTTCTGATGTGGCTGACAAGGTGTCAGTCAAACACCGGGAGTGAGAGGGGGAGGGATCTATTCTTACCATCATTCGCCTTGGAAGTTGTTTGAACTTCGTCGGTGCCAGCCTGCTGAGATCAGCGGTCGGTTAATTTATGTGTCCGTATAGACGAATGCTAAATTAGACCATCGCGGGTAAACACAGTGACATCATTTACCAGAGGTCCACAGCACGCGGACGGTAGATGTGAAAGAGGGGGGGGGGGGGGGGGGGGTTGGAGAAGGTGGGAGGTTTGCCGGTTACTCTTTGTGTCACAGGATAGAAGGGGGGTGGGGGGGGGGGGGGGGTAAAGATAGTGCCGGGAAGGGAAAGGGGGGTGAGACTGGCCATTGTTACAATGCAATGTAAATTTTCCAGCGGCATAGTGCGCCCTGTGTGGGAGTGCGGGAGTTTGAAAGGGGACGGGAGGTGGACCGAGAATAACGAAATGTGTCACGTGTTTCCCCTGACGTAATTTTTTCCTTGTAAGAGATCATGTAAGTCAGGCGGCTCATGCTGTTCTAAGAGAGAGAAAGGGGAGGGGGGTGGGGATGGTTTTGAGAGGTGAGAGGGCATAGATTTGAAATCTATTATGCGGTTTGGGTTTGAGTGGGACGGATAGGATGGGTTTGTCAAGCGTTTCGTTACACCATGCTTCCTGGGTCTTCCATGACCCAGTTACTCAATAAAAACATATCTTATGAACGAACAGGGCTACGCTCACAAAATCTTAGGACTTTGTCAACGATCTTAATAGTCGTTGGTCACAGAAACTTCATATATGGGCACAATCAATTATCAGAGTAATTAGTCTTGGTTCCCCCAGGACATATACATTTTAATGGGTCACACATGACCTACGCCATTGGGTGAGGAATAAGTAGCTGAACCACCCTTTATCAGATGTGGGTCTTACAAGACCCACGTGATCTGAATAGGGATAAGCAATAGGAAAAGCCTCTACAACACGTATGGGTCTTGGGTGACCCGCTCGATCAGGTCTGTGTAGTCAAAAACGTCAACGTGTAAAGGTTAAATGGTTGTGTGTCTGTGTGTACCAGGCCTCATCAAAGAAGGAATCCATGTGATAACGTACAGTGTCTAAATGTCAAATGTTATCGGCTTCAAATTTTTTGAAGGATCCCCATAAATTGGCTTCTCACTGTTGGAATGTTTTTGCCTGCCTCTGTCTCCCTCTGCCTCCTCTTTCATGTCTACAACCTGCTGTTCCTTCTCTTTTTTCTTTTTTTTTTTTTCTTTTTCTTGTTTCATTTTTATGATGGCGTCTGTATCCTTCTCTTCCTCTTCTTAATTTTTGTCTTCATCTTCTTTCTCTTCTTCTTCGTTCTTCAGGTCCTCATCTTAGTTTCTGGTTTTTCGTGTGTGTGTGTGTGTGTGTGTGTGTGTGTGTGTGTGTGTGTGTGTGTGTTTACAAAACAGCATAAATGAGAGGATTGCTCCCTCATTTCACGGTGTTTTGCGTTAAGCCTCATTTACATTATTTTACAGGCATGTGTGTGTATACGAAACAAAACAACTTGATTGTGCAGCACAGACCTGTAACAATCTCCCGAAACTGAAAGAAGTTTGATTCCAGTCTTCGTATTTATGTAAATCAATTTTTTTCTGTCCACCTCATTTCATGGCGTTTGTCATTGTGCCTCATTTGCATTCTTTTACAGGCATGTGTGTGTGTGTGTGTGTGTGGTGTTGCTGTTGTTGTTGTTGTTGTTGTTGTGTGTGTTGTTTGTTTTGTTACCTTATCTTTCACACCCATTCGTTGCATAGCTCCCATGTCGATCACTCAGGCTTCACTGTACACACCCACACCCATGGCCGCCCTGTCTGGGACAAGCTCTGTGATCCACAGGGAGCTGTCAGTATCATGGCGTCATGAGCCACCCCACCAAAAGACAGTTGCCCCCTCACTGTCTTCTTTCTTCTGTTCCTCTTGAACCACAAACATCACAGACCTTCGGGATCTAGTTAAAACCACTTTGCTCTCTCTCTATTTTAAATTTTTTTTTTTTTTTTTCACCAATATCAGCAAGTTCATGTGGTTGTTGTTGGAAGAAGCCTGTGGCACCCTCTGAAGAGGCTTTGCGGCTGAACAGTTGCTGACATCAGTCAGGGGTTCAGTGGGTGACTCCATGTGATTGTTGCATCAGTGGTGTCCTGCGCCGAACACACCGCCAAAGTAGCTCAGTTGCAGCACAGGGCCTTGTCTGCTAGGTTGCCTTACAGCAACTTGATCTTGACTGCTCCCTGTAGACTGCTGCGCTGAAGTCTGCAACAGCAGAAGCCTGGATGGAGCTGTGCACGGGGGGAGCCAAACAGAGGAGATTGGGAATAAACTTGGAAGCGGAGGGAAGAGATGGATGGAGGAAGAAAAATGAGGCAGAAAAAGCGAGTCTGAGACTCCCACATCAGATCTTCACAGTGAAATCTGAACCAGCAGCTGCTCCGCGCGTGTGGTCGTCAGACATGCTTTAGCCAGCTCCAACATCATTCATCTCAGTTCCAGGATCTTTTCCTGTCCTCCCACCTCCCTCCCTCCCTTTCCCTCTCCCTCCAACATCTGCAATTCCATAGAAATGAATATTGCCTCGAAATGTGATTGGATGAATTTGCGCAACTAATTATCTTTCATGACCAACAGTAAAGTCACTGTGTAGTTCCACAGACATGGAAATTGTGGGTATTACGTGTGAACCTTCAAGTGAAATTTGTGCGGTTAGTTATCTTAAATGACAGACAGACATTGAAGATATTAGTTCCATAGATGTGGAAATGGTGAACTCTTTTTTTTTTTTTTGCTTTGGAGAGCCAAACTTTTCTCTTTGTTAGCAAATTTCTCCCAGAAGGAAGTGAGGCACAGTTCTCTTCCACCATTCTCCATGCTTGGGCATCTGGAACAAGCTCTTTCAGGAGGTCATACGAAGCTCTCTGTTAGCATCTGAATTTTTGTTAATTTCTCACACCCAGCATCAGTACTCTCTAATCATTTTTGCTGCACATTTAGTTTTTCTCCATCATGATTTGAACAGTGAGTAGAATCCTATCATTTTCAACTAAAACCGTTTCTTTTCATTGTGCTAAACAACAACAACAAAAAATGCAAATACCACAGCAAAATATTCTCACCAGTGGAATTGCTGCCGGGTAATTTTCATGAGTGAATTACATGTTGGAATATTGCCAGTAAAAAAACACAACAAACAAACAAACAAACAAGAACTAGTGGAACTGGAGTTTGACTGATTTTAACAAGGCTTGGTGGAAAGAGAGAAGATGGCTGAAGGATGGAGACAGTAAACTTGGGTGCAGACATGTGGCATGGAACTGGACCAGAAGGGTGTCCCAGGAGCCACTGGACTGCAGCGAAGGTGGTAGCTCTTCCAAGAGCCAATTTAAGTAATTTTTTGTCATTTTTTCTTCTTTTTTTGTGTGTGTTAATGAATGTTGTTTCTCCTGGCGTCTCCAAGTTCTGGCTAGTGAGCGGAGTGTTGTCTCTAGGCGAGGCTCACACTCAGCAGTGCTTTAAAACAACAGGCATTGCTGACTGATGGTTCGCTTTGTGTGTGGCAGACTGGTGTGCGCCGTCAGTTACGCTCATCCGTCAGGGGAGCGAATGCAGTTTCGCAAGTTTTTCAAGTTTCAGGTGAGTGGTTTCTTCTTGAATGGTCCGAGTGCTTTGGGACTGTCATTTCCTGTCCTTTTTTTAATTTTTATTATTTTTTGTTGTTTATTTGTTTGTTGGTCTTTCTCTTGTCAGTCGGCCTCTTTTTCTTTCCCTTTTCTTTACCCTCCATTTGTTACACTCCTTCCTCGTCCACCCTGATCCAACCTGCTCACCCTTTCCTCCGTCCAGCCCCCACCCACCCACTGCCACCCATCCAACACCACACACACTGCCGCTCACACACACACACACACACACACACACACACACACACACACACACACACACACACACACACACACACACACACACACACACACACACACACAAACACACATATGCACACACACATATGCACACACACATACACACACACACACACACACACACACATGTGCACACACACACACACACACACACACACACACACACACACACACACACACACACACACACACACACACACACACATATCTCTTCCCCCAACCTCCTCCAGTCACACACAGAAGATTGGCCCGAAAAAGGCAGCCCCATGTAAGTTGTGAGAGGTGCCCAGTGTAGTGGTTCCAGCCCTTCTCTCTCTTTCGTGGGTTGGACTGGTGCGTTTTTCTTCCATGGACTTCCACTGTGTCTTGAGTGCTGGTCTGGATTCTGGTCATGTGGGTGAAGAAGCAAAAAGAGGACGGGGACTATCATTGCCTCGGAAGGGGGTGTATTGGCAGAATATGTAGACAAATCCTTTCATGCTTAGCCTGGAGGAGAGAGGTGCAGGACAGACATGGTTGGACTGATATGGTGTTCATGGGAAAGTGTGAAGTCTATGTTTCACATAGACGCCATATTGGTTGTACTTCTGTGCGGTTCTGGAGAGAAAGCAGTGTTTCATGTGGACACCACGATGACTGCACTGATGTAGTGTTGTGGAGAGAAAGCGGTGTTTCATGTGGACACCACAATGATTGCACTGATGTAGTGTTGTAGAGAGAAAGCGGTGTTTCATGTGGACACCACGATGATTGCACTGATGTAGTGTTGTAGAGAGAAAGCAGTGTTTCATGTGGACACCACGATGACTGCACTGATGTAGTGTTGTGGAGACAAAGCAGTGTTTCATGTGGACACCACGATGATTGCACTGATGTAGTGTTGTAGAGAGAAAGCAGTGTTTCATGTGGACACCACGATGACTGCACTGATGTAGTGTTGTGGAGACAAAGCGGTGTTTCATGTGGACACCACGATGATTGCACTGATGTAGTGTTGTAGAGAGAAAGCAGTGTTTCATGTGGACACCACGATGATTGCATTGATGTAGTGTTGTGGCGATAAAGCGGTGTTTCATATGGACACCGTTTCTCTCTCTCTCTCTCCCTCTCTCTCTCTTCTGACTCTGTCTATCTGTCTGTCTGTCTGTCTGTCTGTCTGTCTCTCTCTCTCTCTCTCTCTCTCTCTCTCTCTCTCTCTCTCTCTCTCTCTCTCTCTCTCTCTCTTTCTCTCATGCACACTGCTGTATTGAAACTTCAGCAGTCATGGACAGATATATTCTCCTCATACAGCTGATCTCAGATAACTGACACCCCTACCTGTATAACAGCAACCAGCAGAACACTGATTTATGTCACAGGCTCACAAAACATCATCCAACAAAATGTCCCTGTAAATGGTTACAACAAAATGTCCCTGTAAATGGTTACAACAAAATGTCCCTGTAAATGGTTACAACAAAATGTCCCTGTAAATGGTTACAACACAATGTCCCTGTAAATGGTTACAACACAATGTCCCTGTAAATGGTTACAACACAATGTCCCTGTAAATGGTTACAACACAATGTCCCTGTAAATGGTTACAACACAATGTCCCTGTAAATGGTTACAACACAATGTCCCTGTAAATGGTTACATTTGCCAGCATGTGTCACAGTCGGGGAAAAATGGCACTAAGGTCCCCCAAACAGGTCACAAACATGCGACCTACACATCATTTGCAAGATTTAAGGAGAAGAGCTTTCGTGTTGATCTCTCCTCCTCACCATATTCAAATGTCTACCGTTATACTAATCTCACTGTCTATCTATCTGTCTGCCTCTCTGTTTCCAAGCAGACCACTCGTCCTGTCATCAGTGTATCATTATCATTTTTTTTTTTTTTTTTTTTTTGCAGGTGTTAAAGCCTCTGGATGTCAAGACTAAATTCTACAACGCAGAGGTGAGATTGTGACAGGTCAAGAATTGTCATGTCCCTTGGTACAACAGCAGTCAACCATCTGTGTGGACAATGACCTGCTCTACCTGATTTGACAACTTCATACCTCTGAATACAACTTTTCTCTGTCACTCTCTTCTCATAGTTTCTGTCACTCTGTTCTCATAGGTTAATCATATGCTGCAGATCTCTGCTGTTTATTTTGAAGATGACTTGCATGTTTTATTGTGTTAACACAGTTAAGATTCGCTTTATTTTTTAGATGCGTTGGTGATTCACCATTTTGCATTTTCTGTAATGCAAAAGAACAACAAACAAAAATAAAAACAAAAAGATAGACACTGATGTCAAAGAAAATGGTTACAGTTGCTGTGGAAATTGTAGAGCAGCACAATGAAAAATGTTTTCACTGGTTTCATAGTACTGTTTTGATATGAAGACTTTTATTTTTCTCGTTTGACTTATTTCAAACTTAAAACTAGAATAATAAAACAAATATTGCAATAAAACATAGGAAGACGCTGAGGACACTAAGTCTTTTTAACAAGGATGTGGATAATACAAAAGCCGTAATAAAATGACAGAGACTGTGACATGGAATGTGACATCAGATTAAATGTACAGTTAGAAAAAAAAAACATTTTCAATGAATATGTCTTCCTCAGACATAAACCAGTGACCTTTTTGTATAGATTTGTTTCTTCAGACATAAACCAGTGACCTTTTTGTATAGATTTGCTTCTTCAGACATAACCCACTAAATCTTCAACAAGTATGTCTTCCTCATTCATAAACCAATAATCTTTTCTTTTTTTTTTCAAATTTGTCTTCTACAGATGTAACCAATAAATTTCAACAAATATGTCTTCGTCAGACAAAAACCAGTAACTTTTTTTTTTGGTCACAACTTTGATTTATTCAGATGTAACCAGTCAATCTACAACATATGTCTTCTGCACACATAAACCAGTAATTTTGTTTTCTTATTGTTTACAAAGAATTTAATCATTTGAAATGAGAAATCAAAGTACATAGAAGCTATTTCATGTAAATAAATTTAACACCTGTTGTGAAAACACTTTTCAGCATTTAGTGCTTTAGGGTTTTTTTTTTGGTTTGGTTTATTTTGTTTTTCTCTTTTCTTCTCGTTCTTTTTCTTTTTTTTTTTTCTCCCCTCTTTTTTGTACAAATTTGTCTTTTCAGACATAAACTAGTAAATTTTCCACAAATATGTCTTCTTCAGAGGTTGCAAACAACACACACACACCCCACACACACACACACACACACACACACACACACACACACACACACACACCACTACATTCCTGTGCGCAGTCAGAATGAGAATGAGTTTTGTTGTTAATGGAAAGTGTTATTGTCTGTGGTGGTCAGTGTTGTCAATAGTTTGTTCGGTGGTTCAGTTCTGACGGTGCCAGATGTCACGTGCTGTGAATGGAAGGGCTGTTGTCACAGTTATATTCTGATGCAGTCATGTGAATGGAAATGATTCTCGTTTGTCTTTGTGTTTGGATGTAGTACGTCTTGTGTCGTAAAAAATCGTTATCACTTTGCCTTCTTCCGTTGACTGATGTTCGTTGTCGCATTTCAATGAGACATTTGTTTTCATGTTGTTTTGATTTTTTTTTTTGTTTTGTTTTGTTTTGTTTTGATTTCTTAGCTGCCATTTTATTTTCCTTTTCTAAACATAGAATTCACACATTTTGGCAGATGGTACACAGTGGATGATTGACTACACTTGAGAGAAAAAAAAGGAGAAGAAAAAAGAAGAGACAGAAAGAAAACCAAACAAAAAAAATAGGAGAGAGGTCAGCTGTATTTCAAAGAAAAGAAAAAAAAAAAATCATACCTTCTGAGGCTCAGGATTAATGAAATCTGATATAGTGCACTCACATACCTTGAATACATGATATTTAACATGCACATACGGCCCCTTAGGGCATATTAATGGATCAAAAATCACTTCCTTTGATCCTTTTTTTTTTGATGACTGTGTGGTAGATTTCAAGCAGATAAGTGCATGTATCTACTAATTGTGTCTGACTTTTCTCAACTTTTGATTACATGCATGAACGGAATGGCAGATGGCTTGGAATCTGCGTTAAATCTGATTGATTAGTCTTTGCATGTCATCTGTCATCATGTGCTGTACAGTTGAATGGCTGGCTTCTTGTTGTCTCCTGAAGTTGATCACTTTATGTTGTCTCTTGTGTCTGGCATTTTCCAGGATTTTGTTGTAAGTCTGCAGTTCAACTGGGCTTGGCTTCGTTAGTTTTGAGGTTTCTTTTTGGCGGCCATTTTAATTTTTGCGGATTTGTTTATTCGTTTCAGCTTTTGCTTTTTTTTTGGTTAGTCAGGTCTTTGTTTGGTTTGTTTTGTTTATGTGTGATTAATGAGGTGGTGGTACAGAACTCGGGATGTATGAGGAGTGATTAAAATCTTGTTTTAAATCTTATGGGAATGGCAGTTTAGTGTTAAGTAAGTGAGAGTTAGGGTATATACGCGCACTCCTACAAGCACACACATGCACACACACAGAGATATACACACACACACGCGCGCGCGCGCACACACACACACACACACACACACACACACACACACAAGGATGTGCGCATGCACACACACACACGCATGCGCACACACACACGCACACACACACACACACACATGCACGCACGTGCACGCACGCACGCACGCACGCACACACGCACACACGCATGTACGCACACACACACACACACACACACACACACACACACACACACACACACACACACACACACACACACACACACACATGCTTTTAGCTTATGGAATAGCACTATTGCTTTAAGCATGGTAACAGCAGAGCAGGGAAGACCAACCGGGCAACTTCAAGATGTGGTATTGTATGTAAACTGTGACAACATAAAGATGTGTGTTATGGTGGTATTGTATGTAAACTGTGATAACATAAAGATGTGTGTTATGGGCAGTAACATTAAGACACAAAAAGTCCAGGAGATTAGCTGAAAGAGGTAGTTGTGTGTGTGGTATGGGTGATAATAGTAAGGTAAAAGAGGTAGTTGTGTGTGGTATGGGTGATAATAGTAAGGTAGAAGAGGTAGTTGTGTGTGGTATGGGTGATAATAGTAAGGTAAAAGAGGTAGTTGTGTGTGGTATGGGTGATAATAGTAAGGTAAAAGAGGTAGTTGTGTGTGGTATGGGTGATAATAGTAAGGTAAAAGAGGTAGTTGTGTGTGGTAGGTATGGTGATCAACTTAATATGTGGGTCATTTGCATTAGGTGTGATAATAGTAATGTTAAAGGTGATCAAGAAATCAACGGAAATATGGGGTCTTCCACATTAGGTGTGATAAAAGTAATATTAACGGTGATCAAGAGATCAGTTGAAATATGGAGTCTTCTACATTAGATGTGATGATAGTAAAGTTAAAGGTGATCAGGAGATCAGCTTAGATATGTCAGTCTTTTGCACTAGGTGTGATGATAGGAAAGTTAAAAGTGATCATGAGATCAACTTAAATATGTGGGTCATTTGTGTTAGGTGTGGCAGAAGTAATGTTAAAGGTGATCAAGTGATCAATTCAACTGTGTGGATCATTTGCATTAGGTGTGATAATAGTAAGGTAAACAATCCAGGAGATGAACTAAGAAGCGCTGTGATGTGTGTTAGGTATGGTAATAGTAGGGCAAGTGAGACCAGGAAAGCAAGTAAAGGATATGGTACCGAGTCCTGTCTGTGATGGTAATGTAAGTTAAACAAAGAGATCAACCTGGAGATGTGGTGGTGTTTGTCATTTGCTTTGCTGCCTATTGAGCTGCAAGACACCATAGCTGCCAACCCTCACAAATTTTTGCAGAAATTTCCAAATTTCAAAAAACCATTCAGAAATTCCCACTTTGGGCGAAAAAGATCCTGAATTTCAAAATTTGGTTGAGGGGGTTATTTATTATGAAAAGGGATAAACCTCTTGCTGATTGGGGCTGCTCTGCTGTTCAAGGTAGCAGCAGCATTTAGCAGAAAAGCGGTTTTTCTTCTGTAAGCCTTCCACTGGTTTGTTCTCTGGTGGGAAGGGAAGGAAGAAAAATGTTTTCATTTCAATCCGAAAAGCCTCGGCATCTGTAGAGTGAGATCCCCTGGCTCCTGAGGGCTTTGGGGTCAGGAGGTTGGGCGCTGTGTGTGTGGTGGATGCTGTGTAAACGGTTCATTGATACAGTCCACAGGGAGCAGAGGCAAGCTGGCGGCAGACCTGGTAAAACAACTTGTCTACTCTCCTCCTCCACCCCACCCCCCCCTTCAACTTCTCTCCCCCCCCAGGCCCCTTCACAAAGCCTCCACTTCCCCCTCCACCCCCTTCCCCCCTCACTTGTTTCTCTGTCAAATTACTGTACGCTGTCCTCTTTCTATCCCTCTCTCTCTCTCTCTCTCTCTCAAGTTCGGTGTGGGGGGTAACATGACTGACTATATTCAGTGTACCTCTGGTGTAAAACAAGGGGATGTATGTGGTCCTGTTTTGTTCTCTCTTTTCATTAACAAGTTGACTTTAGAAGTTGTTAAAACTGTAAAACATGGTGCACAGTTTACCTGTGACATTCTAGTGTTGTTTATACTTCTTTGGGCTGATGACCTTGTTTTGATGTCGGAAACTGTTATCGGCCTGCAAACTCAACCAAATAGTTTATTCCAATCTGCAATTAAAAGTCAGCATGTCAAAAAGCAACATTATCATGTTTAGAAAGGATGGGTATTTAGGAATTAGAGAAAAGTGGACTTACAGTAGAGTGTTGATGCCTTTTGTGAAGCTATATAAATATTTGGGAATATGTTTTTCAACAAAATTAAGCTTAACTTTTGCATGCAAAGATCTTGCAAGTAGAGCCAAGCATGCTTTATTATGCATTATGCAACAGCTATCAAAATGAGAAAACACATCTTTGAAACTATTTATGAAATTGTTTGACTCTCAGGTACAGCCCATTGCACTGTATGGAGCTGAACTTCGGGGCATATATGATTCTGCTGCTTATTGTGAAAATGTTCATTTAATTGCACTGAAGAAGTTTTTTCAAGTGAGCGTGCGAGCAACTAACGATTTAATCTAGGGTGAAGTAAACAGATATCCGATATATTTGAATTCTGCTACCAAGTGTATACGCTGTTGGTTCAAAATAACACAAACAGAAATCTCAAGGCTGCCAAGGAAAGCATTTAATATGTTATATGATTTGGATGTGAGGGGAAGAGTAAACTGGGTTTCAAATGTGAGGGTTAAATTATGTGAACTTGGTTTTGCTTTTTGTGGTTACAACAGGCTGTCGGAGATATAAATGAATTCCTTCGGATATTTCGGAAGAGACTGATCAATTCCAGATGGCAAGAATGGTCATGTCATGTTCAAGAAAACGACCAGTATGCTTTTCACAGACAGTTCAGAAATATGCATTGTGTTCCATCATAATCTATCAATGAAAATGGACAGTCATTTAAGGTATGTCATGACAAAGTTCAAATTAGGTATTTCTGATCTAGTTGTTCATTATTATCGTTATAGGAAGCATAGTTAGGTATTTCTGATCTTGTTGTTCATTATTATCGTTATAGGAAGCATAGTTAGGTATTTCTGATCTTGTTGTTCATTATTATCATTATAGGAAGCATAGTTAGGTATTTCTGATCTTCTTGTTCATTATTATCGTTATAGGAAGCATAGTTAGGTATTTCTGATCTTGTTGTTCATTATTATCATTATAGAAAGCATAGTTAGGTATTTCTTATCTTGTTGTTCATTATTATCATTATAGGAAGCATAGTTAGGTATTTCTGATCATTTTGTTCATTATTATCGTTATAGGAATCATAGCAAATGTGATCTTCTCTGTCCGCTATGTAAAAGTGCGGAAGAAAATGAGGTTCACTTTGTGTTTTGTTGCCTAATTTTGAATGATCAGAGGAGTCAATTAATTAATCAAAAATATTCTAAGCATCCTTCTTTATTTTACTTTCATTACTCATGGCATCTACAAATGAAACTGCCATAAAACGTTTTGCTATTTTCTTTTACAAGGCATGTCGGATTCGAAGTATAGTATGCAGTTAAGAATTAATGGTTGTGTACTGTTATTTAGATTGTCAATTACATGTGGCACTTTGATGGATATTTGATTGATTTGTTCCTGTTTCTTTTTCGAAAAGATTTGTTCACATTACCCTCTTCATTAGGGGCTATGGCCTATATGAGTGAAATATCCGTATTCGTCTCTCTCTCTCTCTCTCTCTCTCTCTCTCTCTCCTCTCTCTCTCTCTCTCTCTCTCTCTCTCTCTCTCTGTCTCAGAGACTCTCTGTCTCTGAGACTCTCTCTCTCTCTCTCTCTCTGTCTCTGTCTCTGTCTGGCTGTCTGTTTCTGTCTCTCCTCCCCCTCCCCTCTCTCTCTCTCTCTCTCTCTCTCTCTCTTAGTATGTCTGTCTGTCTCCACCACTTCATCCCCCCCCTGGACTCCCTTCCCATTCGCTGCCCTCTCCTGTCCCACCCTGCCATGAGTCATATGCAGAAATATCCAGAGGCATGTACAGAAAAGGGAAATAATCACCTCGATTGCTGACCTAGATTGGCTCCCCCCCCCCCCACCCCCCCCCCCCCAAAAAAAAAAAATTGGCCGGGGAGAAGAAAACAAAACAACCCAATCTCACTATAGTCATACAGTGATGCAGATATCCAAAAGCCAGTCTGTGATAATCCTATGGTGGTGCAGGTGTCTGAATCCCTGGTCTGTAATAATCCTATGGTGATGCAGGTGTCCAAATCCCTGGTCTATGATAATCCTATGGTGATGCAGGTGTCCAAATCCCAGGCCTTTATAATCCTGTTGTGATGTTAAGTGTCCAAGTCATAGGTCTATAGTAACCCTGTGTGTGTCCCACACACACCAGTGGGTGCATGAGGAATTCCTCAAAATTTAATCTGTACAGCTATGCCAGGGTGGTCAGCAGGGAGATCGTTATTGATGGAAATCTGTGTGGCATGGAAGAATGGAGACCGGATGGAAAAGACAGACAAGAGAGAGAGAGAGAGAGAGAGAGAGAGAGAGAGAGAGAGAGAATGAGGAAGAGAATGAGATGATATGAGAGAGACACAGAGATACACACACATAGGGAGGGGACAATAGCAATCATAAACAATAATGATAGATAAATGATAATTTTCACTTTCATGAATAGCTGAAAAGCAAATGTGTGGGATTTTTGCTCTGTTTGGTTTTCTTTTCTTTTTTCTGACCATCCGTTGCCGTAATTGGGAGAAATATGGAGAGAAAAGGAGCTGACTTAAAAAGAAAAGAAGTAACCTGACCCAGTCTGTGTATGCAGATTGCCAGTAAATTGAACTGGTCATTATGCTTATTATTTCATTTTCCAAATTACGGCAATTAAAGAGTGTGGGTTAGACGTGGGATTGGGGCAAGTTGGTGCTGTGTATGAGTGTATGTGTGTTAGTGTGTGTGTGTGTGTGTGTGTGTGTGTGTGTGTGTGTGTGTCTGTCTGTCTGTCTGTCTGTCTGTGTGTCTGTCCTCCACATGCAAATGTGCATTTTCAGTCCTGCCTAAGTAAAGTACAGATCGAGTCATTTGCACATTGCTGAGCTGGATGAGTGTTTCCATTGGGGGGGGGGGGGGGGGGGGGGGGGATAATTTGTCAGTGCAGAAACCCAGCTCCACTCCTCCTCTCCGTACACCTCCACCCTCCCCCCCCCCCCCATCACCCCCCCCCCCCCCCCGCCCCTCATCCACCCACCCAGCCCCTTTTACTGGAGGGGGGGGGGAGGGGGGGGGGGGGGGGGGGGTTAGAGGGGCCCTGCTCCCTCGGTCTCCCCTTCTCACCCCTTTCCTCTTACTCCCAGGCGCCAGTGGTGGGTGGAGGAGGAGGAGGGGTGACGGGCAGTGCTTTGATAACCCAACTGTGTGGAACTGAGTGGTGTTGGTTGGCATGCAGTGACAGCAGCATGTGTGCTTTGCTTGGTGCGGGCTATGCTGGTGCATGTAGTGTTGGTAGGAAACACCGTCCAGTTTCTTTTTGTTGGTTGGTTAGTTTGGTTGTTGTTTCTTTTTTTTTTCTTTTTGGTTTGTTTCATTGAGGGTTTGTGTGTGTGTGTGTGTGTGTGTGTGTGTGTGTGTGTGTGTGTGTGTGTGTATGTGTGTGTGTGTGTGTGTGTGTGTGTGTGTGTGGTATGTGTGTGTGTGTGTGTGTGTGTGTGTGTGTGTGTGTGTTTTGGCTTGCTTGCTCATCATATCCAAGAAGAAGAAAAAAAGAAAAGAAGACACAGAGGAGATTTCGCTTGATGCTTTTCCCATCTTTCTTTCATTCTTTTCTCTTTTTTTTTTTATTCATTTTTTTCTTCTTCTTCTTTTGCCTTCTTTTGCCCCCCTGTATCAGATTTGCTTCACTTTGCTGTAGACTGACAGACCCTCAGCTACTCCTTCCCTTGGGCAGCTCATTTCTGAGAATGAGGGGGGCATGCTAAAAAAGGAAAAGGAAAAAAAGGGGAGAGAAAAAAAAAGAAAGGAAAGGAAAGAAAATTATATCGACTGGGAGAACTCATTTGCAAGATTAGAAGTTGACCATAAAAAAAATAGGAAAACAAAAAAAAAGAAAAGAAAAGTCCAACATGTATTTAATTTGTTAGAAGTTCCGACACTGGTCTTGGATTAGAAAAAGGAGAGAGAGAGGGAGAGGGGTAGGGGGGAGTGGGAATCAGGGGGAAGAGGAAGGGGTAAGGAAGGAGTGGGATGCAGTGTTAAGAGAGGAGGGGGAGCTGGAGTCGTGTTTTGTCTTGTGACTCGTTTGTCCACGTTTTTCTTGGCGAACCGCTAACATTTATTTTAGATTTGTTTAGATTTCCACCTGCAGTCGTCTCACTTTGCACCTACAATACACACAGCCTGTGTTTCTTACAGTAAATACTGACCATATCCCTTGGCACAGTACACACAGCCTGTGTTTCTTACAGTAAATACTGACCATATCCCTTGGCACAGTACACACAGCCTGTGTTTCTTACAGTAAATACTGACCATATCCCTTGGCACAGTACACACAGCCTGTGTTTCTTACAGTAAATACTGACCATATCCCTTGGCACAGTACACACAGCCTGTGTTTCTTACAGTAAATACTGACCATATCCCTTGGCACAGTACACACAGCCTGTGTTTCTTACAGTAAATACTGACCATATCCCTTGGCACAGTACACACAGCCTGTGTTTCTTACAGTAAATACTGACCATATCCCTTGGCACAGTACACACAGCCTGTGTTTCTCACAGTAAATACTGACCATATCCCTTGGCACAGTACACACAGCCTGTGTTTCTTACAGTAAATACTGACCATATCCCTTGGCACAGTACACACAGCCTGTGTTTCTTACAGTAAATACTGACCATATCCCTTGGCACAGTACACACAGCCTGTGTTTCTCACAGTAAATACTGACCATATCCCTTGGCACAGTACACACAGCCTGTGTTTCTTACAGTAAATACTGACCATATCCCTTGGCACAATACACACAGCCTGTGTTTCTTACAATAAATACTGACCATATCCCTTGGCACAATACACACAGCCTGTGTTTCTCACAGTAAATACTGACCATATCCCTTGGCACAGTACACACAGCCTGTGTTTCTTACAGTAAATACTGACCATATCCCTTGGCACAATACACACAGCCTGTGTTTCTCACAGTAAATACTGACCATATCCCTTGGCACAGTACACACAGCCTGTGTTTCTTGAAGGGAAATACTGACCATATCCCTTGGCACAGTACACACAGCCTGTGTTTCTTACAGTAAATACTGACCATATCCCTTGGCACAATACACACAGCCTGTGTTTCTTACAGTAAATACTGACCATATCCCTTGGCACAATACACACAGCCTGTGTTTCTCACAGTAAATACTGACCATATCCCTTGGCACAGTACACACAGCCTGTGTTTCTTACAGTAAATACTGACCATATCCCTTGGCACAGTACACACAGCCTGTGTTTCTCACAGTAAATACTGACCATATCCCTTGGCACAGTACACACAGCCTGTGTTTCTCACAGTAAATACTGACCATATCCCTTGGCACAGTACACACAGCCTGTGTTTCTCACAGTAAATACTGACCATATTCCTTGGCACAGTACACACAGCCTGTGTTTCTCACAGTAAATACTGACCATATCCCTTGGCACAATACACACAGCCTGTGTTTCTCACAGTAAATACTGACCATATCCCTTGGCACAGTACACACAGCCTGTGTTTCTCACAGTAAATACTGACCATATCCCTTGGCACAGTACACACAGCCTGTGTTTCTCACAGTAAATACTGACCATATCCCTTGGCACAATACACACAGCCTGTGTTTCTCACAGTAAATACTGACCATATCCCTTGGCACAATACACATAGCCTGTGTTTCTCACAGTAAATACTGACCATATCCCTTGGCACAATACACATAGCCTGTGTTTCTTACAGTAAATACTGACCATATCCCTTGGCACAATACACATAGCCTGTGTTTCTCACAGTAAATACTGACCATATCCCTTGGCAAAATTCACATAGCCTGTGTTTCTTGAAGGGAAATACTGACCATATCCCTTGGCACAGTACACATAGCCTGTGTTTCCTATAGTACATGCTGACCATATCCCTTGGCAAAATTCACATAGCCTGTATTTCTTACAGTAAATACTGACCATATCCCTTGGCACAATACACACAACCTGTGTTTCTCACAGTAAATACTGACCATATCCCTTGGCACAGTACACACAGCCTGTGTTTCTTACAGTAAATACTGACCATATCCCTTGGCACAATACACATAGCCTGTGTTTCTCAGAGTAAATACTGACCATATCCCTTGGCACAGTACACACAGCCTGTGTTTCTTGAAGGGAAATACTGACCATATCCCTTGGCACAATACACATAGCCTGTGTTTCTTGAAGGGAAATACTGACCATATCCCTTGGCACAGTACACACAGCCTGTGTTTCTTGAAGGGAAATACTGACCATATCCCTTGGCAAAATACACATAGCCTGTGTTTCTTGAAGGGAAATACTGACCATATCCCTTGGCACAATACACATAGCCTGTGTTTCTTGAAGGGAAATACTGACCATATCCCTTGGCACAATACACACAGCCTGTGTTTCTCACAGTAAACATTGACCATACACCTTAAGACAATGCACCCAGCCTGTGTTTCTTACAGTAAATACTGACCATATACTTGAAGACAATATGCCCAGCTTGTGTTTGTTACAGGGAAATACTGACCATATCCCTTAACACAATACATCCACTCTGTGTATCTTACAGGGAAATACTGACCATATGGACACAATACACCCAGCTTGTGTTTCTTACAGGAGAATACTGATCATAATCCTTGACTCAGTACACCCAGCTTGTGTTCCTTACAGGGAAATACTGATCATAATCCTTGACACTATACACCCAGCCTCTGTTGCTTATGGGCAATACTGGTGTGATGTCTGGCACTCTATAACCAGCTCGTTTCATATAGGATCCTCTGAACATGTCCCTGATCACTGTACAATGCAGCTTGTGTCCTTTGTGGAAAGTGCTGGTTCTGTTCCCTAACACAATATAACTAGCTTGTGTTCCATGGGGAAATACTAACTCTTTGCCTTGATGATACAACCCCTGTGTGTGTGTGTGTGTGTGTGTGTGTGTGTGTGTGTGTGTGTGTGTGTGTGTGTGTGTGTGTGCGCGCGCGCGTGCGTGCATGCGTTGTGTGTGTGTGTGTGTGTGTGTGTGTGTGTGTGTGTGTATGCATGTGTTTTAATCAGAAATATTGACCTTATCCCTCGACACACAATGAACCTGCCCATGTTTCTTACGGGAGATACTGATCCTATCCATCGACACACTACAACCAGCTTGTGTTCCTTATGGCAAACACCAGTCTTGTCCTTTAACACTATGTCATTGTCCCTCTGTCCATAAGTCATATGCAACAAGTCAGAGGTATCGTGACCAGTAAAGTATGTGTCTTGTCTCCTTCATGAGGTATTTCAGCCTGACCCCACCCCCTCCCCAAATATGCATGTGAAGTAATCAGAATATAGTATTCATGAGTCTGCATCATGAGGTATTTTAACAACAACACAGAGAGAAAAAATGAAAATGAAAAGGATGTGCATGCGTGATAATGGAATAGCAGGATAATCAGTTGGTTATTATGTCAAAAAAACAAATAAATAAAACAGCACAAAGCGTAACAAAACAAAACAAAAACAGAAAAGAATGGTCATGGTAACTTGACATTGGTATTTCTGGAGGGGTACTTGAAAAGAAATGTTAACTTTTTTGTTGCTGTTTGTTGAGTTGAGATTTAGTTTACTTTCTTCCGTTAGATTGAGTTTAAGTTGATTTTCTGTGGTTAAATTGTGTTTCATTTTGTTTTCTTTAGTTCGATTAAGTTTCAGATGATTTTTTTTTTTCAGTTGATTTTCTTCTGTTAAATTGAGTGTCAGTTGGTTTTGCTTTGTTAAATTGAGTTTTAGTTGATTTTCTTCTGTTAAATTGAGTGTCAGTTGGTTTTGCTTTGTTAAATTGAGTTTTAGTTGATTTTCTTCTGTTAAATTGAGTGTCAGTTGGTTTTGCTTTGTTAAATTGAGTTTTAGTTGATTTTCTTCTGTTAAATTGAGTGTCAGTTGGTTTTGCTTTGTTAAATTGAGTTTTAGTTGATTTTCTTCTGTTAAATTGAGTTTCATTTGATTTTCATCGGTTAAATTGAGTTTCAGATGATTTTCTTCTGTTAAATATGAGTTTCAGTTGATTTTCTTCACTTAAATGGAGTTTAAGTTAATTTTATTCTGGTTAATTGATTTTCAGTTGATTTTCGTCACTTAAATTGAGTTTTAATTAATTTTGTTCTGGTAAATTGATTTTCAGTTGATTTTCTTCAGTTAAATTGAGTTTCAGTTAATTTTGTTCTGTTAGATATGAGTTTTACTTGTTTTTCTTTAGTAAAATTGAGTTTCAGTTGATTTTATTCTGTTAAATTGGATTTCCAATTGATTTTGTTCTCTTAAATTGAGTTTCAATTGATTTTTTTCCTGTTAGATTGAATTTAAGTTGCCTGTCTTCAGTTACATTGATTTTTGAATTGATTTTGTGCTGTTAAATTGACTTTCAGGTTACTTTTTTGTCTGTTAAATTGAATATGAAATGACTGTCTTCAGTTTAATTGAATATGAAATGACTGTCTTCAGTTTAATTGAACATGAATGGAATGTCTGCTGTTAAACTGAGTTTCGGTTAATTGTTTCATGAATTGAGTTTCAGTTGACATTCTAATTTACCTTTCGTTTGTTGGAAGTTGTTCTCTGTTTTACGATCAACAACACTGCTTGCTATGTGATTGAGAATCTTACTTGCTAACGTAGAATTTTTATTTCAGAACTTTATTTGTCAGTATGATGATATCATATTTTTAGTTTATTCTCTTCAATCTTCGAAGGAATCTTTGATGGCGTCCAGAAGCATTGGCAATATGACAGTCATACGCATGCACGGCTCTCATATCTTCCAGAATATGAGTAAACCATGCAAGATGGAATATCATGGTGAAAGATGAGGTGGTCTATGATGTCATGTAGACAGATGATGGATTATATAATTTAATACAGACAAATCGGGTGCAGAGTGAGTATGTTATGTTATACAGAAAAATTAGATGCTGTGGAATGTTCATGTCAAGTTTTACAGACACTTTTGGTACTATGCAATATTATACAGACATTTGAGGTGTTTTACGAATTTGCACAGACAAAGGAGGTGCAATTGAATTTTCTACATATGAGGTGCAGTTTAATGTTACACAAATGAGGTGCTGTGAAATGTCATGAAAATAAGGTGCTGTGTTAATGGTGTACAGAGGAAGAGCTACCTAATGCTATACAGAGATACAATGTGTTGTGTAATGCCATACAGCCCTGAAAAGATCTCCTGTGGTTGGCTGGTCTATATACAACTTGGACTGACTTGAGCTGCGTTTCATACAGGAGAGGTGCTCTGTGCTATCATACAGACAGATGAGATGTCATGTGGGTGATTGTTATACAGATGTGGTTTTACAAGTGATTGTTATACAGATGTGGTTTTACAAGTGATTGTTATACGGACAGATGAAGTGTTACTGGTGTGATTGTTGTCAGACAGAAGAGATTATGCAGGTGTGATTGTTACACAGACAGATGAGGTGTTACAGGTGTGATTGTTCTATAGACAGATGAGGCGTCACAGGTGTGATTGTTACACAGACAGATGAGGTGTTATAGGTGTGATTGTTCTATAGACAGATGAGGTGTCACAGGTGTGATTGTTACACAGACAGATGAGGTGTCACAGGTGTGATTGTTCTATAGACAGATGAGGTGTCACAGGTGTGATTGTTACACAGACAGATGAGGTGTCACAGGTGTGATTGTTCTATAGACAGATGAGGCATCACAGGTGTGATTGTTACACAGACAGATGAGGTGTTACAGGTCTGATTGTTCAATAGACAGATGAGGCGTCACAGGTGTGATTGTTCTACAGACAGATGAGGTGTTACAGGTGTGATTGTTCTATAGACAGATGAGGTGTCACAGGCATGATTGTTACAGACAGATGAGGTGTCACAGGTGTGACTGTTACACAGACAGACGGGGTGTTACAACTAATTGTTACACAGACAGATGAGGTGTCACAGGTGTGATTGTTACACAGACCGATGAGGTGTCACAGGTGTGATTGTTACACAGACAGATGAGGTGTCACAGGTGTGATTGTTCTACAGACAGATGAGGTGTCACAGGTGTAATTGTTCTACAGACAGATGAGGTGTCACAGGTGTAATTGTTCTACAGACAGATGAGGTGTCACAGGTGTAATTGTTCTACAGACAGATGAGGTGTCACAGGTGTGATTGTTCTACAGACAGATGAGGTGTCACAGGTGTAATTGTTCTACAGACAGATGAGGTGTCACAGGTGTAATTGTTCTACAGACAGATGAGGTGTCACAGGTGTAATTGTTCTACAGACAGATGAGGTGTCACAGGTGTAATTGTTCTACAGACAGATGAGGTGTCACAGGTGTGATTGTTCTACAGACAGATGAGGTGTCACAGGTGTAATTGTTCTACAGACAGATGAGGTGTCACAGGTGTGATTGTTCTACAGACAGATGAGGTGTCACAGGTGTAATTTTTACAGACAGATGAGGTGTCACAGGTGTAATTGTTCTACAGACAGATGAGGTGTCACAGGTGTAATTGTTACACAGACAGATGAGGTGTCACAGGTGTAATTGTTCTACAGACAGATGAGGTGTCACAGGTGTGATTGTTCTACAGACAGATGAGGTGTCACAGGTGTAATTGTTCTACAGACAGATGAGGTGTCACAGGTGTAATTGTTCTACAGACAGATGAGGTGTCACAGGTGTAATTGTTCTACAGACAGATGAGGTGTCACAGGTGTGATTGTTCTACAGACAGATGAGGTGTCACAGGGGTAATTGTTCTACAGACAGATGAGGTGTCACAGGTGTGATTGTTCTACAGACAGATGAGGTGTCACAGGTGTAATTGTTACACAGACAGATGAGGTGTCACAGGTGTAATTGTTCTACAGACAGATGAGGTGTCACAGGTGTAATTGTTCTACAGACAGATGAGGTGTCACAGGTGTAATTGTTACACAGACAGATGAGGTGTCACAGGTGTAATTGTTCTACAGACAGATGAGGTGTCACAGGTGTGATTGTTCTACAGACAGATGAGGTGTCACAGGTGTAATTGTTCTACAGACAGATGAGGTGTCACAGGTGTGATTGTTCTACAGACAGATGAGGTGTCACAGGTGTGATTGTTCTACAGACAGATGAGGTGTCACAGGTGTGATTGTTACACAGACCGATGAGGTGTTACAGGTGTGATTGTTACACAGACAGATGAGGTGTCACAGGTGTGATTGTTCTACAGACAGATGAGGTGTCACAGGTGTGATTGTTCTACAGACAGATGAGGTGTCACAGGTGTGATTGTTCTACAGACAGATGAGGTGTCACAGGTGTGATTGTTACACAGACAGATGAGGCGTCACAGGTGTGATTGTTCTACAGACAGATGAGGTGTCACAGGTGTGATTGTTCTACAGACAGATGAGGTGTCACAGGTGTGATTGTTACACAGACAGATGAGGCGTCACAGGTGTAATTGTTCTACAGACAGATGAGGTGTCACAGGTGTGATTGTTACACAGACAGATGAGGTGTCACAGGTGTAATTGTTCTACAGACAGATGAGGTGTCACAGGTGTGATTGTTCTACAGACAGATGAGGTGTCACAGGTGTGATTGTTCTACAGACAGATGAGGTGTCACAGGTGTGATTGTTACACAGACAGATGAGGCGTCACAGGTGTGATTGTTACACAGACAGATGAGGTGTCACAGGCATGATTGTTACAGACAGATGAGGCATCACAGGTGTGATTGTTCTACAGACAGATGAGGTGTCACAGGTGTGATTGTTACAGACAATGAGGTGTCACAGGTGTGATTGTTACAGACAGATGAGGTGTCACAGGTGTGATTGTTCTACAGACAGATGAGGTGTCACAGGTGTGATTGTTACAGACAATGAGGTGTCACAGGTGTGATTGTTACAGACAGATGAGGTGTCACAGGTGTACAGATGAGGTGTCACAGGTGTGATTGTTACACAGACAGATGAGGTGTACCTGGAGGCACAGATCCAGAACATCACTCCAGGCCCAATCTACATGGAGCGCGTGTCTTTGGAGCCTTCCCCACAGTACCTGGCTAAAGAACTCAACACCTCCGACGGAAAAGAGGGGTAAAGAGCTTCTCCTGTCATCATCAGCATCATCATCATCATCATCATCATCATTGTCATCTACAGGAAGTCGTGCAGATGGAAACGGAGGTAGAGAGGATGAAAGAGAGCGTGGCGGAGAGATTGTTTTTCATGTGTTGCTGTTATGAGTCACAGGTGTATTTCTACCTTCTAGTTGTTTGGTAAGGTGTGGTATTGTTGTTGTAGGTGTTGTTGATGTTTTGTATTCACGTTTAACTTTTTCAACACACATCACATCTATGCCTGTTGATAGACAGTTCACTGGTTTGCCACATGCCAACTGTGCAGGCGGCTGTATGGCGGCGTGGAGTACCTGTCGGCCAGCGACACCGTCAGTACCTGTACTGCTTGTCCCCCCGTCCTGAACTGTACACAGACAACAAGGTGCTGAAGGGCGTGACCAACATCGGCAAACTGGACATCGTCTGGAAGACCAACATGGGGGAGAAAGGCAGACTGCAAACCTCCCAGCTACAGAGAGTGGTCAGTGGTCCAGGAGCTTGTGGCATGGGGGGGAGGGGGGGGGAGTGTGGGGGGACTAGCAGGCCAACATGAAGAGAGAAAAGAAAGGCAGGACTTTTAGTTACAGAACGTTGTCAGCAAATAAAGATGGATGTATGTAGAAAGTTGTAATCAAGAATGGTCTCAAAGTTCGATTGGTCTCAAAGTGCCTGGAAATGAAGTACACTGATAAATCATTTTCCATGCAGATTGAAACTACAGTCAAATTAAGCTGTTGTATATATATTTTTTTCTTTTTTGTTGTTGCTTGATACGTTGTCGTGGTAACAAAGTGTTCTTGTTGTTGATGTTGACCAGGCTCCAGGGTTTGGGGATATCCGGTTAACAGTGGAATCAGTGCCAGACACCGTCACCATGGAAACCAATTTTACCATCGTCTGTCGCATCACCAACTGTTGGTAGGTGTCGCCCTGACATATGAGCATGTTTGTATGGCCGTGGCTGTGTGCAGAGAGAGAGAGAGGAATTTGGAACGTTTTTTAAAAGAATTTTGTTTCATTTTAATGCGTTTGTTTATTTGCGTAGTGTATTGACCCCACACCCCACCCACACCCCCTTTTTTTTTAAATCAGTAATTTTTCTAAACAAAGCATATTCTCACAACTGCTATTCCATGTGGCAGCGAGAGCAACTTTGACCTCAGCTATGTAGCAAACTTCATTATCATCTACCTTGGGCGAAATGTCTTTGAAGGCCTCAGTATGCCTTGATGCTTTTTTTTTTTTCTTACACTATCATTGCTTTAGAGATAGCCAAAATTTTCCTTCTTGAAAGAGCTGCTTACATAGTCTCACTGAACTATTGAGATCACAGCTAGCTTGTTCGCTGCAATGAGCACCCACTGAGGTTTGATGTACTCGCAGTAGCACTGTACCACTGAAGCTCAACTGTCACTTACTGCTGAACAGCTCTGGAAAAAGGGGATAATCCATTACTGATTTTGGTGGGCACAGGGCTCTTTCAGTCCAAGACAGCATCCGGAAACTGAAGAATATGAATGTGGAGAAGAAATGGAGGAAAATCGACAGCTGCATGATCTGCAGAAGTATGGCTGTGTCTGTCATCAAAAGTACAGCTGTTCTGTTCCTTTAACCAAAGGCGTTGGCTAAATCCACTGTTAGTTTGCAAGAGTGAGTTGAGTTGAGACCGTTGGAATGGAAAGTTGTCATGTTATGAAAAATATTTCGAGTTGCTGAAAGTGTTAAAGAACCATGGTGGGGGGGGGGGGGTTGTGGTACTTCCACCGCGATTTCTCTTTTCAGTTTCACATTACATTTTACACCCACAGATTACAATTTTCACCCTCAGATTAGACTCTTCAACTTACCATGTTACACTTAGGTCTCTGAGCAGGTCAAGAGGTCTATAACGTGTAGCTTGTGAAGTGAGTGGCTGCAATTGCCACATGGAGCTCAGGTAGACAACATCAGACCTGTTTACCATTATGATTTCACCATATTTTGTACACGTGGTCAGCAAAAATGAATGAATTGAAAACAAAAACAAAAAAACTTTGGGGGAAAAAATCATGAGACAAAGTTCTTGAGTGGTAGTTGCACTTGTGATGTGTAAACATTGTATTTGTGTGCTATGACCAAAGAGCGACAGCTCTGGCAGGCATGTGCGTGTGAACCAACCGTCTGGATAATGTTCGAACAATAGGGACCACACGCTCAGAAATATGAAAAAGAAAAAAGAAAAGTGGCGCGAGACCTTGAATTTGTGCCAGAATATGCTGGTGAATCCGTTTTGAAAATAACTTGTATTGGGAGCATCATTTTGTTAGCAGTAGGTATTGTAAGATCAAGTATTTCTGCACCGTCTACCCTCTGTCTTTTGATGTCCTTAGCTGAAGAAGAACCTCCCCTCCCCACACCCTTCCCCCTCCACACTCACACCAGATTTGACAAAAATTTGGGAGATGTGTGCACACGTTTTGTAGAAAATACACTGATTTTAGTCGAATAGTTCACCAGTAGAGGTTTGAAAAGTACAATAAAGGTTTTGGGGTAAACAGATCGGTAACGTTTACCCCATGTTGTGTGTGGCAGTGAGCGCAGCATGGACCTTAGCCTGGCCCTGCACAACGTGCCTGCGCAGGGTGTCATGTGGTGCGGGGTGTCGGGACGACAGCTGGGCAAACTGCCCCACAACGAGAGTCTGGACATCCCCCTCACCCTGCTGGCCCTCACCCCTGGATTGCAGGTAAGGGACGCAACTCTCCTCCCTACAGCCTGTGTCAAACTAGTTTAGCCTCTGTCAAACTAGGCAAGTCTTTGTCAAACTAGATGAGCCTTTGTCAAACTAGGCAAGCCTTTGTCAAACTAGATGAGCCTCTGTCAAACTAGGCAAGCCTTTGTCAAACTAGGCGAGCCTCTGTCAAACTAGGCAAGCCAGACAAGCCTCTGTCAAACTAGGCAAGCCTCTGCCAAACTAGATGAGCCTCTGTCAAACTAAGCAAGCCTCTGTCAAACTAGGCAAGCCTCTGTCAAACTAGACAAGCCTCTATCAAACTAGGCAAGCCTCTGTCAAACTAGACAAGCCTCTATCAAACTAGGCAAGCCTCTGTCAACTTGGGCAAGCTTCTGTCAAACTAGCTGAGCCTCTGTCAAACTAGTTCAGCCTCTATCAAACTAAGTGAGTCTCTGTCAAACTAGCCGAGCCTCTGTCAAACTAGTTGAGCCTCTATCAAACTAAACAAGCCTCTGTCAAACTAACTGAGCCTCTGTCAAACTAGGCAAGCCTCTGTCAAACTAGGCAAGCCTCTGTCAAATGAGGCGAGCCTCTGTCAAACTAGGCAAGCCATTATCAAACTAGGCGAGCCTCTGTCAAAATAAGTGGGCCTTTGTCAAAGTAGGCGAGCCTCTGTCAAACTAGGTAAGCCTCTGTCAAACTGTCAAAGTAGGCGAGCCTCTGTCAAACTAGGCGAGCCTCTGTCAAACTAGGTGAGCCTCTGTCAAACTAGGTGAGCCTCTGTCAAACTAGGCGAGCCTATGTCAAACTAGGCAAGTCTCTGTCAAACTAGGTGAGCCTCTGTCAAACTAGGCGAGCCTGTGTCAAACTAGGTGAGCCTCTGTCAAACTAGGTGAGCCTCTGTCAAACTAGGCGAGCCTATGTCAAACTAGGCAAGTCTCTGTCAAACTAGGTGAGCCTCTGTCAAACTAGGCGAGCCTGTGTCAAACTAGGCGAGCCTGTGTCAAACTAGCTGAGCCTCTGTGAAACTAGGTGAGCCTCTATCAAACTAGCTGAGCCTCTGTCAAACTAGTTGAGCCTCTATCAAACTAAACAAGCCTCTGTCAAACTAACTGAGCCTCTGTCTAACTAGGCAAGCCTCTGTCAAACTAGGCAAGCCTTTGTCAAATGAGGCGAGCCTCTGTCAAACTAGGCAAGCCTCTGTCAAACTAGGCAAGCCTCTGTCAAACTGGGCAAGTCTCTTGCTTGAGGGCACTTACTTTTTCACATTCCACAGGCTTAGGTGAACAAGAGCGAGAGAAACATTTTCATGCTGAGCATGATCTGGGGAATATTGTTTTGTGCTTGATTTATATCTGTTGTTTGTGACGTATGACGAAGACATACTTGTGGAGAATTCACTTTCCACACCCATCTTCCGCCCAGTTTGAAGAGATAAGTGATTATTCGTTTTTCGTTTTCATTGTTTTGAATGTTGTTTGCCTTGCCCTGAAGAAGACCAAAGAGGTCGAAATGTGACGTGTTTTGTCTTGTAATTTGTTTGTCTCTTTCATTTAGTGGAACAGTAAATCTTTTAAGAAAATTTAGTTGTCCTTTTCATATTTTTCATTAAAATAAGCAGCATTGCATTGAACATTCTGTTTGTTTTTTAATTGTTTGTTTATTTGTTTTAATATTTTTGCCTGTTTTTAGTAATGCCACAATCTGTTTCTGTCATTATATATGTTACTGGTGTTTTCTGTGTCAGATCAGTTCTGTAATTTTATATGTCATTGGTGATTTCTGCATTGTACTATTTCTGTAATGTTTGTCACTGATGATTTTTGCATCGTATTGTTGTTGTTGGTTTTTTTTTTTTACATGATTTATGTGTTATTGGTGACTTCTGCTTTTAAATAACATCTGTAGTTTTATGTGTTTTGGTGATTTCTGGTTATTTGTTTTTTTTTCTTTTTCTGTAGCTTGTGATCTTGGCGATTTCTGCTGGATCTTTTTTATCTGTAGTTTATGTGTCCTAGGTGATTTTTGCTGGATATTATTTCTGATGTTGATGTGTTTTAGGTGATTTTTGCTTGATACTATTTCTGTAGGTTACGTGTCTTAGCTGATTTCTGCTTGAATTATTTCTGTAGTTTATGTGTCTTAGGTGATTTTTGCTGGACATTGTTCCTGTAGTTAATGTGTCTTAGGTGATTTCTGCTGGATATTATTTCTGTAGTTTATGTATCTTAGGTGATTTCTGCTGATATTATTTCGTTTTTTTGTGTTTTAAGTAATTTATGCTGGATATTATTTCTGTAGTTTATGTGTTTTAGATGATTTATACTGGATAATATGTCTGTAGTTTATGTGTCATAGGTGATTTCTGCTGGATATCATTTCTGTACTTAATGTGTTGCAGACCATCTCTGGACTTCGACTGACGGACAACTTTCTGAAAAGAACGTACGAGCATGACGAGATTGCCCAGGTGTTTGTCATTGATCAGGACACTTTCTAGGATGTATGCCATCATTGATCAGGACATTTGTGCAACTACAGCATCACTGGTTAAAACATTTTCAGGACATGTGGTGTCATTGATTATTCACTTTCTAGGACATGTGGAATCATTGATCATCACACTTTAAAGGACATTCAGAATCATTGATTGGCACACCTTCTTGAACTTGTGGATTCCTAGATGGGAACACTATTTAGGACCTATGCCATCATTCATCAGGACATTTGTGCAACATATGGCATCATTGGTTAGGACATTTCTAGGACAAATGGTGTCATGGATCATCCACTTTCTAGGACATGTGCTATCATTGACTGGCACATTTTCTTGGAACATGTGGATTCATTGATACAGATACTATTGAGGACACATGGAAGCATTGATCAGAATGCTTTTTTATTTGTATTATCATTGTTCAGGACACCACAATATTTCAGGACCTGTTCTTCACAGACTCTTACTATTTCAAAGGCACTCTTTATAAAGAAGACAAAGTCGCCGGGTGCACAATTGATTCAGATACAAACTTTTTTTCATTCCACTTCTCTGATGACGATGTTCATTATGAATGGTTGGTACTCTGGGCAGGACATACTGATGGTGCTGAGTAATGCCAGAGACAGAAGTTTGGTGATGTGCGTAGGATATACTGGAAGTGTTAATTGATGTTGCTGGGAGAAGTATTTCAGCTGGCCAGGCTAAGAAATGCGTCTTGAAAGGAGTAGGCAACATCCAGTTTGTAAGAAAATAACTGAACTGTTTTTCATTTCCATTTCCTCGGTTTGAAAAAAAAAAGTTATGTGTATGTACATGCACATGCACGCACATGCTCTCTCTCTCTCTCTCTCTCTCTCTCTCTCTCTCTCTCTCTCTCTCTCTCTCTCTCTCTCTCTCTCACACACACACACACACACACACACACACACAAAACACACTTATCTTTAATTCCTTTGCAGGTTTTATGATAACCGAGTCACTTTCTCTCATACACACTCCCCACACACACACTCCCCCCACACACACACACATATGCACACACAGACACTCACTTATATGACATGTTCATCACACACACACACACACACACACACACACACACACACACACACACACACACACACACACCTGCATGACATTTTCAACAGTTCTATCCATTGAAGTACGTCTAGTCAGAATTTCCAAATGTCAAGCCAAGTGCAAGCATGGAAAAGAGACAAACCAACATTTTCTCCTTGACCTCTGGTGGCTTGGAATTCCTGCATCGGAGCCAATGCAAGCAATATTTGATGCCAGTCACACCAATGTGAAAAAAAAAAGGATGAAGGCCTAAACGAGCTTACTGCTGAAGAGAGTTATTTTAAACCTCGTGAAATCCATCATTGAAAAGATCCCACAGATAGATCTGTCTTGCAGCCTCTTACAAACAGTTTGATTTCAATTATTATGTTATCACCTTTGGTCGATTCAGATATACAAGTCTTGTGCTTTGCTGTGTTCGTGTTAAGTTTTAATGCAACATTTGTTTTTCAAATGATGCATTTGCAAATTGTGTAATGATTCTAGAGGTCTCTTCAAAGTACCAGAATAAGGCAGAAAGTGCCAGAAGCTTCAGAAGACTTTTATTTTCAATGTTCTTAGCATTTTGATTGACTTTAACATGTGATGGTTCTTGATTCCTCTCAAAAATAGCAAACATGTAGGGTAACTCTTGCTCCCATGATGAAATAAACTCACACCCATAACTCCAAACGAATGCTGCTTATGACACCGAATCCCCTAGCAGAAATGACGGCACAGATCAAACAAGGATGTCTCTGTGCTGTCATGTCGGCTAGGCAATTCAGTGTCGTAAGTAGCATTCGTTTGGAGTCATGGACGAGTGTTGATTTCATCATGGGAGCAAGAGTTACCCTACATGTTTGTCACTTACTGTTTACTGTTCCCTGCCTCATTCAAGATTTCCTCTAGAAAGTTCCATGCATTTTGATTGTCTGTGCTCCATCATATTCCTCCAACGTTCTTGAATAATAATACACCGTGAAGATTGATTTGCTTGGCCACACTGTGGTTCTTGACTTTAATTCAATTATCTATGAAATGATTGAGAGAGTGAGGATATTTGAACGACGCAAAGAAACTGAAAAATTTAATGTTTGAAGACATGTGTTTTGGTTTGGGACCATTGTGATAACCATTGAGTATTGATAAGTGAATCTTCTACTGTAATTAAAGACTTTGAACTTGCCATTGGAGTTGACCTTTTCTCTGTCTGGATCAATTCAACCAGAAATCAACATCACGTCTTACCTGCAGATCATTTCAGTCAGCACTAATGCCGACTAAAGTGTCTAGGAACAAGAGTTCGATTCATCTTAGTTGTTACAGAGCCCTGCAAGAAAGGAGTGGGGGATGCTGGTCTTGATTCAAAGATACCGCCCTCTTTCTCTGTTGGGAGAGGATTTCCCAGTTCACATCAGAATCACTTGCAGATCTCATTGCTTTGAATTGCTTCTTTCCTTCCACTTTTCCTGTGTATGGTAGTATGTCACATGCTGACTCAAAACTGGTTTTGCTTACAGTATGAGACAGGGACTGTAAAATTAGAAATGGTATGTTTTACATTAGTTTCTCATCGACATTCTTCAGGTGTCAAACACATTTCTTGTGAGTTCTTTTACATAGAAAATTTAGTGCACACTATTTCTTCTTTTCAAGATTTTCTTGTTCAAAAACATTGAAATTACAGATTACACCTTAAACACTTGGCATGCAAAGTATCCATACACCTTAAACACTTGGCATACAAAGTATCCAAACAATGTAAATTCCATTTGTTTCAATGGTATTTCTTTCCAGCCTCTACTGTGTCATGATCCCATGTTCATGGCTTTAGTGAACAAGGCTGAAAATAAAAAAGGAAAAAACCTGAAGTTTGAGATATAGGACATAGTTATGTGCATTGTTCTCAGCAGTCTGCAAAATTTAAATTATTACTCAGTATGTTGTAGAAAATTTGTGAAACTGTGTGTGTGTGTGTGTGTGTGTGTGTGTGTGTGTGTGTGTGTGTGTGGCACCCTGAGCAAATAAACACTAGACATGTGTTTGTGTGTGTATGTGCATTTGCTGGTGTATATTATTGTATAATGAATCAACATTAAATCTGTGAATGTGTGTTAAACTTTTGTGCATGTGTGTGTGTGTGTGTGTGTGTGTGTGTGTGTGTGTGTGTGTGTGTGTGTGCATGTGTAAATCACTGTGTAGTAAATCAATGTTTAACTTGGGAATTTGTGCATACATCATGCTGTAGCAAATACATGTTACATTCTGTGTGTACACGCTAGTAGTCAAATTTTTATTTGCGTCGTGGTTGTCTAGTTCAAATCAATGTTTTTAGTATATCAGCGTGTTGGTTGTCAGGTTTTAGTTTATGCATCATGGTATGCGAGTGTGTTGGTTGTCAGATATCAGTGCGTGTGTTATGGTATGTGTTTTGGTTGTCCGATATCAGTTTGTGCGTTATGGTATGTGAGTGTGTTGTGTTGGTTGTCAGAGAACAGTTCATGTGTTAATGGTATGTGAGTGTGTTGGGTGTCAGACATCAGTTCATGTGTAAAAGGTATGTGAGTGTGTTGGTTGTCAATATCAGTTCATGTGTTATGGTATGTGAGTGTGTTGGTTGTCAATATTAGTTCATGTGTTATGGTATGTTAGTGTGTTGGTTGTCAATATCAGTTCGTGTGTTATGGTATGTTAGTGTGTTGGTTTCAAGTCAGATATCAGGTCATGTGTCACAGCATGTGAGTGTGTTGGTTGTCAGGTTGTTCAGTTCATGCATCATGGTGCGAAGTGTGGTGAACTGAGAGTTCATGTTTCATAGTGTGTTAGTGCGCTGGTTATCAGATTCTGGTTCATGACATTTCCTTGTATGTCAGCGTGTTGGTTGCGAGGTTAGCGTTCATGATCTATAAGAGTATGGGTTGTTGTGTTTTAGTTTACAGTGTGTGCTTGTGTGTCAGTTTGTTACTTTTCAGTTTATAGTTCAGGTTCTGTAAGTGTGTTGTCTGTTTGTGGTTCACAGTGTGTCAGTGCATTGGTTGACAGCTTATGGTGGTTCTTTATGTGTCTTTGTGTGTCAATGTGTTGTCAGGTTAAATTTATTATGTGTTTTTGTGTCTCGAAGCGTTGGTTGTCAGGTCGTAGTTTACAATATGTCATGGTGTGTCAGTGTGTTGGTTATAATTCATGATGTATGATATTGTGTATAAATTAATGTCACATTATGCAAGATACATTTTTGATGGTGTTTTGTGTAATTTGTTTGCTTTTTAATGGATGAAGACATTACAGGCTCGAGCTGTTATAACTGGAAATGGGAAAAATCCAGTGCCAGGTTGGAAATAAAGATGGCTGTTGAAAAGTTCTCTCTGCCTTCATTCAAACACGGATTGATAGAATGAGTAACATGGTGTCAACTCCAGTCATAGAAGAGATTCACAATGGCAGCTCTAGACTGTTCTCTTGTTTCTGGATTGTTTCGTGTATGTTCCAGATGCACAAATACACACTCACACACATTGTATGGAGAAAAATGGAGGTAGTGGCATAGATATTAAAGTGCGTGTGTGAGTGTGCACGTGCATGGAAGCATGTATGTAAAATAATATTAAGATATATGAAAGCACCTCGCAAATCTTTTCACGTGAAACAATAACAACACACAGAAGAGGACACCCACAAGATTTGACAAACGATTCACCAAATGTAATCTTTTCAACATTTTCCTTAACTAACAAAGATGTTCACGTGGAACCATCTTTTAAACCTGACCGCCACCATAAGAACACTGAACTATCTTGACAATCCATCAGACTGACACTGGAAAGATTATAGGTTCAAGGCAAATGCCTGCGACGGAAACTTGCCATTATATGGGCGACCGATTTCATGCATACATGCAAAGACGAACACACAAGCAAGAAAAATCAACATATCACATCTAGGTATTAAGGCACAAGGCCAACAAATGAACAATACCCCTAAGCCAAATCACTGATATGATATTGGTGTGTGTGTGTGTGTGTGTGTAGAATCTGGTAATAAAGCAAACTTAAGAATGAATTTCTTTATGTGGGTGAAACGGAGATTTAATGTTCAGATCCATCTTGTCATTACTAAGGTACACCATCACATAAAGAAGAAAAAAAAAAGGTGCATGGGGGGGGGGGGGGGGGGGTACTGTGCCCCATGGATTGATTGATACAACACGCCATTCACTGTACACCAAAGACTGACAACTATCATTTTACAACGACGCTAAACTACACTGTCGTGTATGACCACTAAATGTAGGCCTACCGATATTACAATGGAGAGAACGATAAAGGGCGATAACTCAGAAGAGAAGACAACATGGAATTGAAGGACCTCTAAAATACACCATGTCGTACGAAACCTATACACTTGCTGGAAAATGGACAACAGAACGCATGGTTTTCCAGAATATTATACAAAAGGAAAAGGACGCACAAATACACATGCATCACAGAATTTTTTTTTAATTACCAGGCTCTGGGCTGCAAAACATGTAAGGTAAAGAAAAATAGGAAATACATGTTTTAGAGGAAAACGGTACACAATTACAGAAATATATTTTATGGAGATTAAAATATATCTTGCAGAAAAGAATAGGAAAGTGGAGTCGATAAATAAATAAAAAGAATGAAAAGACAGGAAGAGTGAAAGATAATGGAAATGGACGCAAACCCATGTGCTGGAGAGATACTGTTAACCGTCTGGATACATGCGTGAAACAAATTTCAAAGAAAATGAACACACTGAAATGTCACATGAATATTGACCAAAATGCGTGAATATAGAACAGATGTTGAAAAATTGCGTGAGCGGGTGAACGGGAAGAAACGGTTATGAATGCAGTTTCTGGTGCACTGCAGGAAAAGGTATCAACAACAAAGCAGATTCTCTCCCCTCCCACGTCCTAGAAAAGAGTTGCACGAAGCAGGTTAATAGCAGCAAAAAAAAAAAAAAAGAAAAGAAAAATCACAGAAGAGTAAAAGAGAAATATAGGTTGCGGGTAAACTGCAGTTAAGTGTTATCATAAATACAGAGTTCTGAAAAATACGCATATGTTAGAGAAGAAGAAGAACACAAACAAGAACAAAAACAAGAACAAGAACTAGAAAATTAGACAATTAAAAAAAAAAAGAAGTTTATGAATATCTCACCATAACATAGCTGTGGAAACATACTGGAGAATGTTTCATGAACAATCAATGCAGAAAAGAGTTACATGAACAGTGGTTGTAAAGTTAGTTTCAAAACGAAGTGACTGATGGCGGAAAACGAAGCAAAATTTAGAAAGAGAACATGAGAAGACAAGTGGTTTCTCGTTCTCCGTTTCCACTGTCCTCAATGTTATTTGTTTTTGCCTGAAGAAGACCCAAGAGGTCGAAATGCATTGTGTTTTGTCCTGTACTTTGTCTGTCTATGTCCGTGGCGGTAACTAACCCCTTCTCTGTCTAAATTTTGAATGGTTGTAAAACCAAATGCAGGAGAGAATTTTATGAACAAAGATGGTACAAACCAACGCAGAAAAGATTTACATGTACAGAGATAGAAAACTAATGCAGAAGAGAGTTACATGGAATGAGATTGTAAAAAGCAACAGAGGAATGTGTTACGGCAACATGGGCTATAAAACATAGGAAAATGTCACAGGAACATGAGTGGTAAAAGACGGGAAAGTGTTACAGGAACATAGGTTGCTAAAGAGGAAAGTGTTACAGTAACATGGGTTGTAAAACATGGGAAAGTGTTACAGGAACATAGGTTGTAAAAAGAAATAGGCCTACAGACAAGTGCTGCATGAACGTGGGCTGTAAAATATGGAAAAAGTATTTCAGAAGCATGTTATACTCTTTCCATATTTCACAGTCCAAAACGAAATGCAGGAAGTTGTTACAGGAACATTAAGTGTAACAACAACAATGACGGTTAAGTGTCATAGAAACACAGGCTCAATAACAAATGCAGGAAGTAGTATGGGAACATATAGATCTATCATAAAAAAAAAACACACACCGGAAAATGCTACGGAACATACTTTGTTAAGAACGCAAATAAAGAAGTAAACAAATATATGAATATAATACAGAAGAATGGTAAAGTCAATTGCAAGAGTGTATTAGAGAAGAGAAAAAAAAAGGAAAAAACACAACAAACAGGAATGATGTCATCTGAAAATAAACACATATCTAATGGAGCCCAGTGTCAAAGGAAGAAAAATAATGAATAAAAAAAACCCACGTATCCTGAATGAACGAAATGCATAACACTACAAATTAAAATAAGTGTAACAAGAAAATTATAATCCTTATTGGCAGATTAAAAGGCCGGCAAGTATAATTGTAAACTGAATTAAAATGCTGGAAATCATTACAGTGATATTGAGGAATCAACTGTATTGTAGAAATGTCACAAGAAAACCAATCATCCTTGAGAAAAGACTGAAAATACAGGGATTTGTCAAACACTGTGAAAAATGACGCAGTACTGTAAAGTAGACCGAAAAACTATAATCGCTAAAGTGAAAAGGATTTTTTTTAACGAAACGAACATTAGAGGAAAGCTTCAGACTATATATATATATATATATATATATATATATATATATATATATATATATATATATATATATATATAATATATATGTTAAAAGGTAAGGTTTAAAAGAGATAGTTTTAAACCTTACCTTTTAACAAATGTTGCTCCCAGTCCGGTTGAGCATTTTTTTTAAATCTCTGCTGGTATTTACTACCATTGTCTCTCTCTCTCTCTCTCTCTCTCTCTCTCTCTCTCTCTCTCTCTCTCTATATATATATATATATATATATATAACAAACTAATAAATTCCAAGGATAAGTACTGAGCACCATTCCAGCAACTTACAGAGCAGCTTGGTGTTGCAATGACTGCAAGAAATATTGAATTATAAACAAAGCTAGCTTGCTCTTATGTCTTAGATTGAAGAAATAGGGGAGATAAGCATTCATATCTGCATTTATACTATAAGCTTGCTGAAGGTTCATTTTGAGAAGCATTTATTTTATTTTGCCCCATCCACCCACTCGAGCACATACTGTTAGTTAGGCAGAATTATCTACCACTGCAGATATGAATGCTTATCTCCCCCTATTTCTTCAATCTAAGACAT
The DNA here is from genome assembly GCA_018398815.1 of Conus ventricosus. NCBI lineage: Eukaryota > Metazoa > Mollusca > Gastropoda > Neogastropoda > Conidae > Conus > Conus ventricosus. Next base: position 78,348,150 of record CM031600.1, read on the forward strand.
AAGAGCAAGCTTTGTTTATAATTCAAGTTGCTGGAACGGTGCTCGGTACTTATCCTTGGAATTTATTAGTTGTATTTTAGTCCCTTGTGGATTCATTCCAAGAACTGACCCTCAGCACTTGTCTTAAGAGGATATCTTTTTATATTTTCTACTTTTCACAAGAAAATGTAGCTTGTTTTGCTCTTTCATGATTTTCTTTTGCTTCTTAGGTGGCACCTTTGGTTGGTTTTTTGAAAACTCAACAAACATACTACGGTATTGCACACCAGCTTTTTCTGGGATTGCATTCTTCATAAAACTGAAAAGGCAGAGGAGTCAAATTACCACTTTCCGCGGTCACTGAGGAGAAACAACCAGGTTTCGAAATATCGGTATATGACCAGGAGTTATATGTTAGTGAGTTTCCGTCCCTATTGGAGGATGTCTCCCCTTTGGAGACTATAAGCTTGCTGAAGGCTCATTTTGAGAAGCATTTATTTTATTTTTCCCCATTCACCCACTCAAGCACATACTGTTA
>CM031600.1:78353666-78356166 GCA_018398815.1 Conus ventricosus
AACCTACATAAAGCATGCAATATGAATTTCTAGTTACCTTAAGGTGATATATTCCATAGAACTCCCACATTCAAACTTATATAATGCGTGCAATAGGATGTTTATGTTTCCTCACGTCGATAGCATTATTAAAATTCTCACATCCAGACGCATGCAATGCGTACAATATGAACATTACATTTTGTCAAGAGGATATTTTCCATAGAACTCCTACATGCAAGCCCACACGATGAGTGCATTTTAAACATTAGGTTCTGTTAAGACGATATTTGTCGTAGAATTCCCACATCCAAACATACACAATGCGTACAATGCGTGGCATCGAGACGGGGTTTTTCCCCCATAGAATTCCCATATCGAAACCAAGATAATGCGTGCAACATGAACAAGATGGTGTTCTCTCTTCATTCCACAACTTAATACGGTATCGTACGTTTCAGTCTTCGACGAGAGATTGGATACGACAATCTGCACATTCTTGTAGGCGCATTGCGCTGGTCATTGTGATATCTATTTCATACTGACCGAATACATCCGTTTTGACCAATCTTTGTTGTGTTTTAGCACACTAGTTATTCATCCGTAATATTCGGCCACGGTTTAAACAAAAAAAAAAAAAAAAAAAGAAGCAAAGGAATTGCACCACGGGCTGATTTCCCAAGAATCACCAGTTGATGCCTTTGGGAGACGACAGGACTTGGAGGTAGTGGTGGAGGATTCAGGGGAGATCATCACGACACATGGTCAAGCTGCTTCTGCGTGTCCTCGCCTGGCGCACTGTCCAAGGTTCTATCCTTGCCTGGCCTTGGGTCCAGGAACACAGGTCTCATCTGCCCATCATGGGCATCTGCGTGCTTCTGTTCTGCAGGCAACTGTAGTGATGGCGAGTCCTCAACCTCGGATTTCACCTTGACCGCATTGTGCTGGACCTTGCTCCCCTCCATCCTAGTGTGTGGAGCATCCCGTTCCTTGCCGGTGACTCCCACATCAGAGTCACCCAGAACGTTTCCAGGCTTATGATCGTGGTCACAGATGTGAGGTGGAGCACAGTTGTCGGCCTTGTCGTTGCTGCTGCCATCGTTGGCGTCGTGCTCTTTGTCTTTGATGGCGAGCTGGGAGCACCGTCTGTCCGCAGGACTTGCTGAGCCTTGGCCAGCTGCTGCCACCGCTTGAGGTTCTCCCTGGACACAGACACACACTCCAGTGATCAGGACGTGTTGGGGACACGGGGGTAAGGCTGAAAGCTGTTCTGTGTCATGGAGTGCAGTCAAGGGCGTGTATTAATTTCATCATGGGAGCAAGAGTTCCCGTACTTTGTAAGTTTCGTGTTCACTGTTCCCTGCCTCATTTACGACTGCTTTCATTTCAATCAAATGGAGGTTACCTGTGTTTGTTACTGTTCGTCCATGTACTTGTCTGACAATATTCAAGATTGAAAAGGCTGTGCCAGTCTTGAATGCATGTTCATTTGTATTTGTTCATTTCTCCAGTTGTTGTTGCCGTGTAGATGTGTCCGGTGCAGGGTATATAGGCAAGCTGGGAACATCCTTTTTGGGGATGTTTCCTCGTTTGTTTGTGTGCTCCGTGCTGTCATATCCGCTAGGCGATTCGGTGTCGTAAGCAGCATTCCTTTGGAGTTCCGGGTGTGTGTTGATTTCATCATGGGAGCAAGAGTTACCCCACTTGTTTGTGATTTACTGTTTACTGCTCCCTGCCTCGTTTCAGATTTCCTTGCAAATAAAGTGGTTTAGATGAAAACTCCCGCTCATAAGCTTTGAAGAGGAAAATTCTGGCGGACATATTTATGTCGACCTTGTTTATCAATGGAGGTTGTTTTGAAGGGAGGTGACAGCAGGCGGAAATCGAAACAAACTTTAAAAAGAAATGACTGTTCCGGAGAACGGTAGAGACAAACAAATTACAAGACAAAACACGACGCGTTTCGATCTGTTTAGTCTTCTTCAGGCACAACAAACAACATTCAAGACAATGAAGAACAATCACTGTCTCCGCATTCATTTTGCGCCCAATGAGGAACAATCACTGTCTCCGCATTCATTTTGCGCCCAATTTTAGGAGGTAATTGACTGTTCGTTCTTCGTTTTCATTGTCTTGCCTGAAGAAGAACAAAGAGGTCGAAACGCGTTGTATTTTGTTTAGTGATTGGTTTGTCTCTTTCGTTCGGCGGAACAGTAAATCTTCTTTTAAGTGTTTTGTTGTTGTTGTTGTTGTTGTTGTTGTTGTTGTTGTCAATTCGGATATTCTTCTCACTGTCACATAGTCCACGCTCCTTTAGAGCAATACTCTTTTTCCGTATGAAGCCACACGAATACTCGATCCGTTTGAGCTTCAGTTCACAAGATAGCAACCAATATTAGATCATCATGGAGGAACCTCTTCAGGGGGGACAACATGGTTGTGTTCACAAGTGAGTTTTCAGATTCAATGTAAGCAGAACACCACTCACTGAGCCGATAGCAAATGCTTACATACGGATCCA
>CM031600.1:78361166-78371166 GCA_018398815.1 Conus ventricosus
AGGGACAATACTCATGCACTTCCACTTACATGTATACTTCAACCACGCGCAATTTCCAATCTAGGGTAACACACACACACACACACACACACAAATCATCATCATCATAAATACCAGACTCGACCATCCATCTGTAGTTATTCAAGTACAGTGAACTCCGGATGTAGTGAAGTCCCTGGGGACCAAAAATTCCTATTACTACATCCGGATTATCACTATATACATCGCTACTCCGGTTGTAATGATGTTTTTCGAGGTGTTATACTACGTCCGGCACATCGGTTGTAATATTTGTCAAGGTTTTATCGCTACATCTGGCACATTGGGTAAATCCACAAGGCAGTAGTAATAAGGAGATTTTGGAAACTAGATTCATTTCGTTTTGTGACGTTTTTTGCTGTCTTTGTCAGGCTTGCGAGTGTTCTTCTGTGACGCTGACTAACCATACGATGACGTAGCAAAATCGTGATAAAAGGAAACATGAAAGAAACGAATTTTGTTTCCAAAATCTTTATTTTTTCCTCTCTTCCTTTATGCTCTAAGATCAAAAGATTAGGTGGCGTATTGTCTTTTTCATGCTTGTTTGTTTATTGGTGCGTCTGATGTCAATTTTACCATGCTTTTAACGTTGGGGTTGGGGTTCGATCCCAGGCGTAGTCGTTGCCAAAACTTAAATCAGCAATCCAACAGCTTTCCTGCCAGGCGATTGATCGGCCGGTGTCAGTATCCTGTGTTGTTTAAATTGATGTACCCCGTCCTAATATTTGATTGTTCAACCAAAGGAGCCTTAACAATCTGTGTGTGTGTGTGTGAGAGAGAGAGAGAGAGAGAGAGGGGGGGGGGAGAAGTGGGGGAGGAAATGGCCGAGAGAGAGAGAGAGAGAGAGAGAGAGAGAGAGAGAGAAGAGAGAGAGAGAGAGAGAGAGAGATGAGGTGGGGCTACTGTTTGGGAGGTAGAAATAAGGGTTAAAAGCAAAATCGTCAGATGTTATAAAGTAAACTGTAGTCTTTAATCAGCGTGAAATGAAAAAGAAGTACAAGTAAATACTGTTTAACACAAACAATATCCATTCCTTTGGATTAAAATTTCAAACATCAGCTAACAAATACAATATGTAACCATTCAATGTTTTTATGATAAAGAAAGTAATGTCCAAAATAATATTGATTAACTGGATAAAAACACTGACATGTCTATTCATTGATTCAAACAATTTCAATTTTCAATGGATGAAATGATATTCAACTAAAAATAATTTCCTGTTAAGCAAGAACAATGCTTTTTAATTTTCTACATGCTGTGTAGGCACGTTAATTAAAAAAGTAAGGAAATCTTAAAATGGGATATACATTTGCCAAAAAATTTTGAAAGTCAAGTCTGTACTGAATTGAGCCCTTAATTCTCATTAAGTCTGTAAGTCAACAACAAATCACACACGCACGTGAACGCAAACACACACACACACACACACACACACACACACACACACACACACACACACACACACACCGTCATGCGCAAAAATCAACTAGACATATGAATTTGCATAAAACACAAGTGTTAAAAAAATTTAAAAATTAAACAAAAATGCTCAATTATGTCAATACGGACTAGATTAAGGAAGATCAGAAAAAAAGTTTTGGAAAATCAGTGTTTAGGTATGTTTTTCATGAATTGAAATCAATATGTGCGTGTACGAGTCTGCACATATAATATGCGCGAGTAAATACATGTATCGAGTCTGAAGAGTATTGTTTTTGGTCGAAGTGTTTGAGACAAAAGCAATGCTACCAATGTGCAAATTGAGCAGCAAACAATAATGATACATTGTGTAACGGCATCTTATTGATTAATTCCAGTCAATGTGTCTGAGCTTAACGAACGCTGACAACGCGCTCAAAGTGGCCGCATAGGTTTCTCAAATAAATGTTTTCCTGGCTGAAACTGAATTAAAGGAATCGAGAAGAGAGGCAGGTGCTGGATCCATTCCCTCCTGGGCTCATTCACAGATGTGTACACGACAATACTTGTCTGGAGAAGTGTTGCTGCAGCATAAATCTCTGCATCAGTTCCCCAAGTGCGCAACGGAAGGGTATGCTCCAGAATGTAATCGCCAATGTCTCTTCCTACGTACCCTTCAAAGATGCTTTGATTTTGAAGCATAATGTCAACAATTTTCGCCCTGAATTGCTCGTGATAGTTTTGTGTGCCTAAAACTTCTAAGCTGAGGGCTCTATATAAGCAATTTCCATCGCCAATGACAGTGTTTACTTGAAACGGTTCACCCAATGTCCCATTTGCTTGACGTTCAGGCAACGGCAAAGGATCAGGCAAGCCCAGTTGCCTGGCTTGTTCTCTACGCCAGCACGATCCAGTTGGGGTAAAACTTAGCCGACGTCCTGGTTCGTAGCCTTGAATTTTTAAGTCCCAACTTGTATCATTATCATTATCATTCCGGCAATAAACATTCACTGGCGTAGGGTTTTGGAGATCTGACATAAAATTCAAACTGTCCCTGGCTTTTGTGGCCTCATCTCTGCCTTTTCTGATTTCCTTTCCAATTCGATCCCTCCCACGTGTGACCATCTCTGACCCGATCTCTGTCCTCTCTGACTAGATCCCTGTCCTGTCTGACCAGATCCCTGTCCTGTCTGACTAGATCCCTGCCCTGTCTGACAGATCCCTGTCCTGTCTGACCAGATCCCTGTCCTGTCTGACCAGATCCCTGTCCTGTCTGACTAGATCCCTGTCCTGTCTGACTAGATCCCTGTCCTGTCTGACCAGATCCCTGTCCTGTCTGACTAGATCCCTGTCCTGTCTGACTAGATCCCTGTCCTGTCTGACCAGATCCCTGTCCTGTCTGACTAGATCCCTGTCCTGTCTGACTAGATCCCTGTCCTCTCTGACCAGATCCCTGTCTGTCTGACTAGATCCCCGTCCTGTCTGACTAGATCCCTGTCCTGTCTGACCAGATCCCTGTCCTCTCTGACCAGATCCCCGTCCTGTCTGACTAGATCCCTGTCCTGTCTGACCAGATCCCTGTCCTTTCTGACCAGATCCCTGTCCTGTCTGACTAGACCCCTGTCCTGTCTGACCAGATCCCTGTCCTCTCTCTTGCCCAATCCCTGAACTTTCTGACCAGATTCCTGAATCTGACCTGATCCCTGATCTCTCTGATTTCATATCTGACCCTATTTCTACCCCTGTCGTCCTGTCTTCTTCTCAGTCATTTTTTCTGAATGAACACCTCGTTTGTTTCTCTTGGCTAGAAAAGAAATCTGTAACTTTCGTTTGAACTCCGAAGTTTCTCAGCATAAAGTTCTGCAGAAGGACTTTAAGTTTCCATACAGCAGACATTGCCTCGAACGTTGATACGGCTAAGGATGGGCCTCCACAATCATCCAAGTCTGACTCTGAGTCAGGTTCTTCGTCTGGAGTTGATATACTCCCAGTTTCTGAAGACGGTGGGGCACATGACGCGACGCCATCGTCACATGAGCAGTAGTCCTCCAGACAGACACCAAAGTCCTTGTAAAGCCTCGAAAGTATTGGCTCGATGGATGATGTCAGCAGCCGGGACTCCTTGCATTCCCTGTCTGAGTTGGCCGAGTCGTCAGCATCCTTGGGCAAAACAAATCCTGCGTGACGAAAACTGTTTCTAATGGTAGATGCAGTGACTTGATCCCATGACGCTTTCAGATTCTGCAAGGCATCCAACAGGTTGATCTGGAAGTCACTCTCCGAAGACTCTGCATGTCCAATCAGCCTGGTCAGCAAGCAAGTTCTGGTGAACAAAATTGTTGCAAAAGAAATCAGTTCATGTTGATTTACCACATGAAACATGCACAAACGGCTTAATTACCCACCCTGCCACAGTATACTAACACCGAGCTAAGCAGCCCTAACACTATTCAAGGCTTCAAGGCAAGGGATCGAACCCCGACTTCTCAGTCTCAGGGCATATGTCTTTACCTCAAAGCCCCTGAGACTAGTAAAAAGATATCATCTGTAATGAGCCCATTATACATGTAAGTATCAAAGACTAGAGACTGCCTTCTCCTCCCCTTTCTTTTCCTCCTCCTGTGTGAAGCCTAACAGGGATAATTTGGGTTGCGATTTGCGGTCTATGAATGAAGAGAAACATTTTGCTGCCAAATGAAGAGAGAGAGGTATTTTTAGCCAGTAAAGCTGCAACACAAATAAAGCGAGTTTATCATGTTGGCATGTCGGGGAACTAACAGAAAGTGCCTCTCCTGCTCCTGCTGCTACGTAAACCTTTGAACCCGATAACGAATGATAAAAAAAGCATACAGTACACACTTGACCACTCGCCCCAACCATTCACAGTATATTATAAATTAATATGTGTGTGTGTGTGTGTGTGTGTGTGTGTGTGTGTGTGTGTGTGTGTGTGTGTGTGTGTATCAGTGTGTGTGTGTGTGTGTGTGTGTGTGTGTGTGTGTGTGTGTGTGTGTGTGTGTGAGAGAGAGAAAGAATGTTTTTAGAATGTAATCGTACAGGAACTATTAAATGGCCTACCTGTAAAAGAACTTCAAATTCTTGATTATTCCTGTCTCCAGAGGTTGCAGTTTAGACGTGGCATTCGATGGAAGAAACAGCAGCTTGGTTGCTCTTAGGCCATCCACTTTGACGTGAGCTGTGCAATTGTCCAGTACCAGAAGCACCTTTCTGTTCATATTGTCCATGGAACGGTCAAAGTCTCTCAGCCATTTCTCAAAAATATCCATGGTCATCCATGCTTTAGGGCTTGCTTCATAAGTCACAGGCAAGTTCTTTATCCCTTTAAAGCAGCGTGGGCTACGGAATTTCCCAATGACCAGCAGACGACGTTTTTCAGTTCCTGTCATATTGCAACACACCGCTACTGTGAGTCGGTCTTTAGATACTTTTCTGCCATGGCATTTTTCTGCTCTGAATGCAAGCGTGCGGTCTGGCAGCATGCGCCAAAACAGTCCACTTTCATCCATGTTGAAAATGTCATTTTCATCATACTCGTTTAGTGTAGGTAAAAGGACATCACTGACCCAACAATCTGTAGCACACTCATCAACACTGCTTCTCTCGCCGCTTATTTTTCTGAATGTAATGTCGTGTCGAGCAGTGAAGCGCCGAACCCAACCTTCAGAACATGTCCAGTCACACAAGCCCATATCCTTAGCGAACTCCTCCGCTTTCAATCTCGACACAGGGCCAGAGACAGGCATGTTGTTGGCCCTTGCCTTTTTAAACCAACTCAACAGCGCACTGTCTACTTTCGGCTCGTGTGCGAGTCTTTCACGCTTCCTCTTAGCATTAACCTCACTGCCATAGAATTTTTCTTTCAACTTTTCACTATTTTTCACAATGGAGCTGACTGTTGCCTGAGAAACATTGTACTGAGAAGCGACATCCACCTGTTTCTGTTTTTTTTTTTTTTTGTTTCAATGTCTTTCAATAAATCGAATTTGCGTTTTAAAGAAAGCACATTGCGTTTCGCCATTTTGGGAAAGGGAGATTACTCTAAAAAAAATCACTACAACCGGAGCCTGGCATGCCCGGGACTTGAAAATGACGTCACTACAACAAGAGATATTGATACATCCGGATTTTAAAATATCACTACAACCGGCTAAAATTAACAAAGAATATGAACAGTTGGGACCGGGACCCAAAACTTGCTTCAGTACAGCCGATTTATCAGTACATACGGCGTTCACACATCCGGAGTTCACTGTACTAAGCGTTCATTGGAACTCAAGAAAATTTCGAGTAGTTTTGTCTTTTCAGTTTCTCTCGCTTTTTTTTTTCTTCACTGTAGCTTTTTTCCGCCTAATACCTTTTTGTTCTGTCTTTTTCTTTTTTCTTTGTAATTACTTTCGTTATGTTACCATTGTCATTTTCTCTTTTTTTTTTAAATTTTTAGTGTCAGTGTTGATCGGATGACAGTATCTTGTTCCTCGTATTATTTGCTTCTGCAATAAATTTTGAAAGCGATGTTATCATTTCTTCGTCTCCGGATATAAGAATAGCTACTAAATCATGTCTTCTGGAAACAGGTAAAGAAAACAAACTATACTTATTTCGAATCGACTCATATGCAGGGCAATGAAAGATAAAATGCCGTTCGTCTTCAACTCCCTTACAACACAGAGAAAGAGAGAGAGAGAGAGAGAGAGAGAGAGAGAGAGAGAGAGAGAGAGAGAGAGAGAGAGAGAGAGAGAGAGAGAGAGAGAGAGAGAGAGAGAGGAACTAGGGGAAAGGTTTGGTGTGAGCGGGCCTGAGAGCAAAACAGGATGACAAACTTCGATACTCACAGCTATATCCCGAGTACTAGGTATGTCATGTATCTATCGTCTGATTCAAAGGCTTTTGAAAACCATCTTAGCGATGTGGGGAACAGCTGGCTGCGTATTTGTACAGAGGATTTAAACGAAGAAGCTCTGTAATATCTTAGCTTGTTAACCTTCCCGATTGGTAATGAATTGTGCAAGACTATTTTTTGGTAATGGATTATGCAACGTTATTTTACGTGTATCCCCCTTCTTAGGGGCCAAGGCCTTTACGAATAAACATTTTTGTCTTGTCTTCTCTCTCTCTCTCTCTCCTCTCTCTCTCTCTCTCTCTCTCTCTCTCTCTCTCTCTCTCTCTCTCTCTCTCTCCAAATACACGAATATTTATAACAGCCAAAACAGTGGGGAACTAGTGTCAGGCTTTGGAACGCCATTTATCTTAGTAGACTAACTGGAAAAGCCTAGTTTGTTCTGCAGAACTCCCCCCCCCCCCCTCCTCCCATGCTTAGCCACCACTCACCCTACCCCCAACTCCCCCTTTCCAGTTCTACGTGTACCTGTTGCCAGAACTCTTCCATGATGACGTAGACAAGGTCCAGCTGGGTGTCCCAGGGTTTGAACATGGCGCACAAGTCGCAGGCCGTCATGGTGATCCCCATCAGCAGGTGTCTACACACACAAATCTATACAATTACCACCAACACCAAATGTCTACACACACAAATCTATACAATTACCACCAACACCAAATGTCTACACACACAAATCTATACATTTACCACCAAATATCTAGATACATACAAAATGCATATGAAAATCACAAACACCAATTTCCAGACAGACACACACACACACACACACTCACACACACACACACACACACACACACACACACACACACACACACACACACACACACACACACACACACACACAAATCTATATGAGTATCATCGTCAGTTGGTGTTTATACACACAAACCCTGACAATCAGTATTATCCCCAGCTGCCAACATCCATCATACTATGCAGTTATGAACCTTTTTACATACACCAGCCTTTACAATCACCAGGTGTGCGCACACACAAATCATTCCCATCATCTTGAGTCAACAAACACAAACCGAAGCAATCATCTCCATCACCAGATGCCTATTCACACAAACCTGCACAAAAATCGCAACCGCCAGATATTTGCACTCACAAACCTCGACAGTTATTCTCCTTCTTCAGGTAAGTGCACACAGACATGTACAATTATCGCCACCAGTTCAAGTCATATTCAACTCCATCATATGTCCGCACTCGGAAACCTGAACAACTGGGCTATCGCCACCTACACACACAGGTCTAGGCACACAAATCTGTAGAATCGCTTCAAACGCGTCTCATGCAGCCAAGGTGGCGAGAGTTCTCGCTTGCTCGGTGACTGTCAGCATTTCACAGCACATCCTAGCGACGAGCAAGGATAGGAAAAGGCGAGGGTTCCCAGACCGTCCTGGGCTCTCCCGCATGCAAGAAAAAAAATGACCGACAGTTACAACGTCTTTTGATTGGCACATGGAATATAGCAATGTTCTCTAGTGACTGATACCTGAAACGATCAAAAGACAGACACGGTCGACAGCAAGTAGAGCTTGAGGAAGTAGAAATAGTCACATCGTTAATTTGAATTTGTTTGGCTTCCGTTGTTTTCCCACTCCCCTCGTTTCTCATTTCCCTCGCCGCTATGATTTGCTAGCAACCTCGCGAACGCAATTAAGACAAACCCAAACAATTATGCCAGTCACCAGATGTCTACACACACATAAAAACCTAGACAATTATAAGCGTCATCCTGTGTCTATGCAAACAAACCTAATTTCCGAAGGTCTCGTTTCATACCCACTCATGTTCCTGAATGTCTCATTTCTTGCCTATCTGTGTTCTTAAATGACTCACTTTCTGCTTACCTGTGTTCTTAAATGACTCACTTTCTGCCCACCTGTGTTCTTAAATGACTCACTTTCTGCTTATCTGTGTTCCTAAATGACTCACTTTCTGCCTACCTGTGTTCTTAAATGACTCACTTTCTGCCCACCTGTGTTCTTAAATGACTCACTTTCTGCCCACCTGTGTTCTTAAATGACTCACTTTCTGCTTACCTGTGTTCTTAAATGACTCACTTTCTGCTTACCTGTGTTCCTAAATGACTCACTTTCTGCCCACCTGTGTTCCTAAATGACTCACTTTCTGCTTACCTGTGTTCTTAAATGAGATGTGCTCCAGATAGTCACATTTCATACTGAAAGAAAAAGAGACACCCGGAGGTGCGGGCAGGACCCAGAGTACTGTCCTCAACTGCCGAGCAAACCAGCTGGGAGCAATCCTGCACTACACTTTGAAACCTGCGCAATGTTCACATAGGGTGCAGGCACACACAGGACATTCCACTAAGACGTGAAGGGCAGATGCCATTATGTAATGGCCACCATATGTGAAACGACAGAACCTCCAGGTGAGCGTTCCCATGGGTGTACCAGCCAATATTTCAAGACTGCAGAGCCCACCGGCAAAAAAACACCACCGTCAAGCAACTGCCGTGTGCATCCCGTAGCCTCGCTCGTTGCTGTTGCGCTAACAGCTATGTGTTCATAAAGCGCCTCGTTTGATATTTACCTGTGTTCATACATGTCTCATTTCATATCTACCTGTGTTCTTAAATGTCTTCTTTCAGACCTACCTGTGTCCCTGGATGTCTCATTTCAGACGTACGTGTGTCCCTCAATGTCTAATTTCAGACCTATCGCGCTCTTAAATGTCATATTTACTTTTTTTTCTAGAATATATCATTTCAGACCTACCTATGTTCTTGAGTGTCTCATTTCAGATCTGCCTGTGTTCCAAAATGTTCGGTTTCAGACCCACGTGTGTTCCAGAACGTCTCCTTTCAGACCTACCTGTATTTCTCACTGTCTCAGTTCAGACCTACCTGTGTTTCTCACTGTCTCAGTTCAGACCTACCTGTGTTCTTAGATGTCTCAGTTCAGACCTACCTGTGTTCCAGAACGTCCCAGGAGAAGCCGGTGGCGGTGATGACGTCCTTCAGCCGGGCGTGGTTGATGAAGAAGAGCGCCAGGTCCGTGGCCAGGATGCTGTGCCGGATGCTGTCCAACACCTGCAGAGAGTTTCAAAGCGAGGTGACTGAAGGCGGAAATTGAAGCAAAATTTCGAGTTCCGCAAGACAATCCAGACAAACAGATTACTGGACAAAACACGGTGCATTTTGACCTCTTAGGTCGTCTTCAGAGTAAAGAAACAACATTATTTATCATTCATTTTGCGCCGAATATGAGACGATAAATGATTGCTCGTTCTTCGTCTTCGTTGTCTAAATGTTGCTTGTTTTACCTGAAGAAGACCTAAGAGGTCGAAATGCATCATGTTTTGTTCTGTAATCTGTTTGTCTGGATTGTCTTGCGGAACCAGAAACTTTTCTTTTTAAAACCCGCAGAGAAGCAAACACGACCACACTTCTCAGGGGCCCCTAAGGGCTATGTGACCACACAAGTGTACTATGATGTGACCTGAGTCAGTGAACATGTTCTTCATCAGTTCTGTCCAGCTAAAACCGACGTGTTTATGGCTTGCTTTTTCCTCAGTCAATCATAATTGTTGCTGTCCATCTAACATGATTTACCTATACAAATAATCAGTCTACTAAGAGTCTAC
>CM031600.1:78376166-78380490 GCA_018398815.1 Conus ventricosus
TCAGCTTCGAACAAAATAATTCATTCATTCAGAAGCAGGAACACAGTTGAATAAAGCTAGCAAAAACAAACACACAAACAAAACGAAGCTAAAACCCCAGCCTGCCGGAATCACTACCAAAACGTACTAACATGTTCACAGTGCCAAAATATATGATGTGCACTGTCACACGAAATACGCTCTTTGCCGTTGTCCTTTCATTCAATGGTAATGGATGTGAAGAACAGAGTCAAACGCAAGACACTGGCGTACACATCTAAGTACACTTGACCACACCCACAGAAAACTGAACAAGAAAACGAACCCCCACCCCCACACCACTACCACCATCATCAACAACAATGACAACCACAACCACAACCACAACAACAACAACAACAACAACGAACAAACGCAAAACGAGACAGCATAGTGATAAATAATCAAAGAAAAATTCTCAAAATTCCGCAAAACAAACAAGCAAGAGCAAGAAAACAACACATGCCCGCGCACGCACGCACACACACACACACACCACACACACACACACACACACACACACACACACACACCACACACTCACCACGCACGCAAGCACGCACGCACGTAATATACACACACACACACATACATGCGCGCGCGCGCGCGCGGAGAGAGAGAGAGAGAGAGAGGAGAGAGAGAGAGAGAGAGAGAGAGAGAGAGAGAGAGAGAGAGAGAGAGCTGCGCATCTATTCTTCCTAGCGACAGGTGCGGTCAGAAAGTTGCGCCCTTTTGTATGTTGAACAGCTGACGTGACGAAGACGAAGTTGAAAAGTTTTTTTTAAAGACAGCTAAACCTCGCAGTGAATGTAGGGAAGGAATTCCGTATCGGGTACATCACGCAATGTCGTCAGAGATTAACGATTGCGTGACACTGATGTAGATTTTGTTGTCAAAATCTAAGAGAGAGAGAGAGAGAGAGAGAGAGAGAGAGAGAGAGAGAGAGAGAGAGAGCAGTCACAATCAGTACGTAAAGTGGGCCCTAATGTCAAGGTCTGAGATAATGAATGCATCTCAAACGATAAACAGCGTCCTTGCCAGCTGGTTTGAAAAACAACAAAGGAAAGCAAGGAGGCTTTAAAGGGGAGGCAATTCATGTCTTAAAATTATAAATAATGACAAGAAATAGATTTTAATTCCAAATATGGAATACGATGATCATGTTATATTACAACAAATGAGAAATACACATTTTATATGGACTTCTTAGGTAACGTTGGTTTTTCTTTTGAGCTCTTAAAAGACAGAAATACAATAGGGTGTATAGTTATATTATATTGTGTGCTCATTGATATATGAAATTCAAAAGTTGGTAACACAAATTTGAACATGCATGATTTAAACATCACTTAATTATTCAGAACGTCTTCGGTTATGTCATTTAGTTAATCAGAACGTCTTCGGATAATAGTAGGTTTTCGAATGTAACTATGTTGATGTCGTGCTGCATTGGTGATTTGTACATTAGACCCAGGCCTATTTTCCACTCGGCTTATAGAAATGCTATTTTGTAATGGATAAAATTGAGCGAAAGTGTATGAATATACTGTGTTTGCTATGGACACTTTGAGGAACGCACAGTTTAGTGTTATGTGCTAGAACAACTTGTTGATTTTTCCTTGAAAACAATTCCTCTATTGCTTGAGCATGAAAAAAATCCGTCTATTGATTAAACATCAAAACAATCTGTCTCTATCGACCGAGCTTAAAAACAATTTGTCTATTGATTAAGCTTGAAAGCATTCTGTCCATTGACTGAGCTTTGAAAACACTCTGTCTTTTTTTTTCATTGAGCTTGAAAAACAATCTGTCTATTCACTGAACTTGTTAACAGTCTATTACTAAGCATTCGATACAGCGAGGTTAAAGCGACGGCAGAAGAGGGTCAATTTTGCCTTTCATCATGATGGACTTTTAGTCAGTTATCTCTCATAGAGTATTTGCTTCTACGACCGATGAGCTGCTGGATCTTACAACATGACCTATGGACGTATTAAAAAGTAAGGATTTATACGAGTAATCAGCACACTGTAAGTCAAAATCCGTCGTACCTGCTTTTCCCAAAACAAAATCAATTTGTTCCTGTACAAAACGTGTCATTCCCCACACGCACAACACGTGATGGACAGTCTTGATGTCACGGTATCTATCGTGGCATTTCAAAGAGCAGGAAAATAGACGCGAAAAAAAAAAAAGAAAGACACAAAAGACAGACCGATATGGATTAAATACAGACGTAAATAGAAAGAAGAAAAAGCCTTGAACGAAAAGGAAGACCGAAAACGACGTGAACGATGGAAGGAAAAGAACGACAGACAGAAAGACAGATGAAAGGAAAGGCGGAAGAACGGGACCAAAAGAAGTACACACACACACACACACACAACACACACACACACACACACACACACACACACACACACACGCACAGAAGCAGGAAAAAAGAAGTGAAAGAAAAAACGCCACAGAGCGAAGACAGCACCGTAGGAAACACCAGCACTCCAGAGACAGCTGTGTAACCAAAGCTGAGAGAACAATCAGAAAACAGCAGACAACGACACTCTTCAAGATACTGAGAGTACATAACCCCCCTAGAAGACAGCAACGAGTAGGGACAACGAGACGCCTCTCCAAAGACATTATAATCATGATAAGTACATAGACAATTCAAGCGTCAAACAAGATCACTCCAAATACAGCACAGTTGTAATACGCTACGTACAAATTCCATTGCTCCCTTCTCTGCCCCCCCCCCCCACCCCCAGCTCCCCCGGTAAAAAGCACATGATAATCATAATAAACAACTCAGACATTGCATTGAAAAAATAACACCACTCCAGACTTATAACACAGTACAAATTCCATTGCCAAACGAGAGCACTCGAGAGACTTTGTAATTATAGAAGAATACACAAATGCTACTGAAAAGCCAAATCATGTCAAAGACATAGTAATCATATACACATACATATGCACGCATATTCCACTGACAAAAGCATTATGAAAAAAAAAAAACTGCGCAAAAAAATTCCTTCATCAATCCATTCTACTCGAAAGACATGAAATTTGACTAGGACAAAATCCCGAAGGCGAACAAAATCACGCCAACGTTGAAATGATTATAGCTACGCACAAATTCTGTTACAAAGCCGCGTTAATCATCTGAACGTGCTGTTACTTAACGCGATAAAGCCATAATTTTTACGTCGACTTTCTGCGTGTTAACGCTATGCCGTGCATGAACTACACATAGTGTGAATTCCATAAGCAACGCTATGCTCACACGTTTACAAAATCGGAACTCTCTTTCCACATTCAGTCCAATGTGCACTAAGTACGTGGCGCATTCAAGTACTGAGAGTTACACGGCAT
Source organism: Conus ventricosus (assembly GCA_018398815.1). NCBI lineage: Eukaryota > Metazoa > Mollusca > Gastropoda > Neogastropoda > Conidae > Conus > Conus ventricosus. The sequence goes on from CM031600.1 coordinate 78,379,557, forward strand.
GCCCCCAAAATGGCTTCTTAAACAGAATCAACGCTTTGGCAGAAATAGTCTAAACTTGGGCAAAGTTTTCCTTTACTAGTTCACTTTATTTGATTGCTATCAAACCATTTCAGCCATCTTTTAAAAATTCCTCTCTCACTCAATTCACCAATTTATTGTTGCATTCTCCCTCTCTGTATTCTGTCTCCTTCTGCTCCTCCTATTATATTTCTTTATACACTTTTACCATTACTGAGAGTTAACATTGTAAATTTATTTCAATAATATTCATCTACAGCCCATACACGGGATCCAGTGATGAGTGTAGTTGGAGATTCTGTCAATGGCATGAAATTACAGAGTATGTGTGGACTCATGTTGAGTATTGTAGTAACTTTCCTTCTACTTCTGTCTCCTCTTTCGTGTTGCTTAAAAGACATCGCCCGTATTCCACTAATTCCGTCTACCACACAATCAGCCACACCAAGAATCGTTCCACGCAGCCCCAGTATCAACAGTCCAAAAGGAGCAATCAACATCAGGTCGCCATGCGGCAACGCGCCGGAGGAGGCACTGCCCTTCTGCTGAATCAGTTTGTTCGGTGCTGCCTGTTCTGATCCGGTGAAACCGTTTGATGTCATCCCGACTGACAACAACGAGGGCTTAGTTGTGGAGCTGGCAGACGTGAGAGTTCTCCCTGCTGAGGGCGCCACCACCGTCCACCCATGTTGTGACATTTGGTCAACGGCATGGAGCAGTAGCTTAGATGGGGATCAAGTGTAGGCTGTTAAATGTTACTTAGATGGGGATCAAGTGTAGGCTGTTAAATGTTACTTAATGATGGGGATCAAGTGTAGGCTGTTAAATGTTACTTAATGATGGGGATCAAGTGTAGGCTGTTAAATGTGACTTAGATGGGGATCAAGTGTAGGCTGTTAAATGTGACTTAGATGGG
>CM031600.1:78388946-78423981 GCA_018398815.1 Conus ventricosus
GTTTATTATGTAAGGTTAACGTGTCTTGAAGTGTTGCAACGTTTGGGGCCGAAGAATAAAAGCGCGTTTACTTACTTTATTACATTTATTTTTTAATTTACGTAAATATTGTGGCTTATAAAAATGACGACCACAAGTAAATTCGAGGATGGAAAACTATATACGATGGAAGAAATACTTAGCAGCGACAAACAATTAAGCAATACTTTTAGTGAGGTGGACAGGACATCATTAACCCCCAAACGTTCATGAAAGCGTGGCACACGCTATCTCTAAAATCCCAGAGTTCTTCAGATGGAGCCGCCAGTAAAAGTGCTATTGGCCGTTCTGATTGATTATATAACGCCTGACGGTGATGATAGTAAGCATGGGAGTCTGGGTTTCAACAAGGCAGAAAGAAGTAATCAGCTATCACGACTTTAACTCTAACTGGGCTGACTACATGCTTACACAGTTTAATCATGCAAGTGAGGAGGGCAAAGTTAAGGGTTCTGGCTGGTCTGAAGGGTCAGTCCTTGAAATCAAATTGAGGCAAACAAAGTTCTATCCTATAGTTGGCAATTCTTACCTTCCTCTCCCAAAAGAGTTAGAGTTAAAACGAGCAGTCTAAAACATACATAATTCTGACAACATGTGTTTTATGTGGTGTGTTTTAGCGCATTTAAATCCTGTTAAAAATCATGCAAACAGAGTATCTAATTATGAGCATACAAACAAGAGCTGAACTTTGATAACATAACCTTTCCAGTAAGTATAAACAGTAATCTCAGTTTGAAGAGCAAAACAAACCAATCACTGTAAACGTAATACGATTGGTCTGTAGAAGCCAATCTAGTTGCCTCTAAAGATTCTCCCAACGCTCCCACTTTAGGCGAGCCACTTAACAAACATGTAGACTTGATCCTGTTTAAGGATAGTACAAAGAGTCATTATGTATTAATCAGAACAATAAGCAGACTTATGGTTTTTACATCAAAGCATCCAGCTAAAAAAGAGATTTGTAGAAGATGTCTGGTCAGAATCCCAACTATAGAAGCAGCGCTATCCATAGAACTCATTGTAAAAGTTTTGTAGACTGTGAAACCAAACCCCACACCTAAACCAGGGTCTAAAGTTAGTTTTAAGAATGTACACAAAATGCAGATGAGCCCGTACGTGGTTTATGCTGACTTTGAATCAATCTTGCCGCAGTACTACGGCCCACACCAAGAACAAAACAACCTTATTAACCTACCATCAGATCTGCTCTTATGCGTTTATTGTTGTTAGGTCAGATGGGGCACACACACGCCCAGAGATTTACAGAGGCCCCAATGCAGCTAGTAGATTTTTAAAGCAGATGAAACAACTTTGCAATTACTACTCAAACAAAAATAAATCTTTCAGACATTGTTATGACTCCTGAAGACCAAGAACGTTATGACCAGCCACTCTCTGTTGATATGTAACAGAGAATTATTAGGCGACACAGTAAGAGACCACGATCACATTACTGGAAAGTTCAGAGTGGCCGCGCACAACAATTGTAATCTTCAACTTAAGGTTGACCCCAAAAAATGGAAACTGCCTATCTTCTTTCATAACCTACGAGGCTACGATTCTCATTTTATCATGCAAGCAGTGACTTCTGAATATAAGAGGGTACCTGCATTGCACAATCTTCAGAAAGTACATGACTTTTACTCTTGACTGTTATCCTTTTATGACTCTGCCCAACATCTGATGGGGGTTTAGATAAACTAGCGGGATCTCTACAAGACTTTCCAATCACTAAACAATACTTTGATCCATCTTTAGTGTGTAAAGGAGTTTACCCCTATGAATACATGAACTCGTGGGACAGGTTTGATGAAGACTCACTTCCTCTCTAAAGGCGCTTTCTTTTCTAGTCTTAGAGGCAAAGACATAACTGATGCTGACTAAGAATACGCTCAGAAAGCCTGGACAGAATTACACTGTGAAACAATGGGCGATTATCATGATCAATATTTATTGGCTGACGTGTGTTTATTGGCAGAACGTCTTTCAGAATTACAGAACTACATGCATGAAACATTACAGCTTAGACTCATCACATTACATCTCTGCGCCTGTGTCTTTCTGGGATGCATTCTTGAGTCTACAAACATCCAGATTGACTTAATTTCTGATCTGCCCACACTTCAGATGATTGAAGATGGCCTAAGGGGAGGTATTAGCATGGCCTCACATCCTTACTGCAAAGCTAACAACAAATATTTAGATGATTATGACCCCACTAAACCATCCAACTATCTAATGTACTTAGATGCGAACAATCTGTATGGATGGGCCATGAGTCAACCGCTCCCACTGAGAAACTTTAAAATGATAAAGGGCCTCATGATGTTAATACTGTGTTAGGCATGTTGTCACAGCTACGCCTGATAATCCAGCAGGACTAATCTTGGAAGTAGACTTAGAATATCCTAAAGAATTACATGATCTCCACAACGATTACCCCCTAGCCGCAGAAAGATTAAAGATGAGTCCCATCGAACCGCCTAAACTTGTTCCCAATCTTAGGCACAAAACTAAGTATGTGTGTCATTACAGACTGTTACAGTGTTACTTAAGACACGGACTGAAACTGACTGCTGTTCACAGAATAATTATCTGTGATCAAGAGCCCTTTATGAGACCATACATCAAGAAGAATACTGATCTTAGAACCCAAGCCACTGATGCTTCAGAAAAAGACTTCTTTAAACTGATGAACAACAGCTGTTTTGGCAAAGCTATGGAAAATCCACACAAATGTAAAGATGTGAAATTAGTTACAAAAGAAAACCAAGCAATTAAGTTGCCTCTAAACCGAACTATCAAGCTTTAGAAGATTTAACGACAGCCTGGTTGGCATTATGATGAAGAAAAAGGATGTTAAGTGGACAAGCCGGTGTTTATGGCTTCACCGTATTAGAGTTGTCAAAGTTATTAATGTTAGAATTTCTGTACGACTACTTTAAACCACTGTACCCAGAAGCAAGAGTCCTTTACACAGACACTGATAGTTTTATTCTAGACGTCCCAACAGAAGACTTTTACAAAGACTTAGAAACAGAAGTGGCTAAAGGAGTTGATGGGTGGGTACGACACATGCGACTATCCAAAAGACAGTCCTTTACATTCAATGTACACAAGAAAGTACTTGGCAAGATGAAGGATGAACTTAATGGGAACAGTTATAAAAGAATATGTTGGTTTTGCGGTCGAAGATATAACGTTGCCAGCCAGACTTCTGTAATGAAACAAAGCTAAAGCATAAAGTAAAGAAGTGTGTCAAAAATATAAACTTCACGATAACTACAACAAGCTCTCTTTGAGAACAAAGTATTTCATCCCACCAAATGTTATCGTCTTCGCTCTACTCTTCATCAAGTAAACACAAACTTGCGTTAACAGAAATCACTAGCCTCTAACCAATAACAACGAGAACTCATGTTCCGGCTGATTTTTCATATGCCTGTAGGCATATGGTGAACTTTAAAAAAAGATTAACTTAACGGGCTTTGTTTGTAATACTTAACTTAAGAACCCGAACTAGTACTTAACTTAAGAACATACCAAGAACTTAACTTAAGAACCTAACAATACTTATTTAAGAAACCTAACAAGAACTTAAAAAAAAGAACTGTTTTTTTAAAACTTTACTTGTAATATACTACTACATTGCCCTTAACCTTAAAAAGTACTTTTTAGAACTTAACTTAACGTTGTACTTATCTAGATCTTAACTTGTACTTTTATTTAGTTCTTTAAAAATATTCCAAAGAAAATGGTCTACAACAGGAGGTTGCTCTTTTTTTTGCAGAAGTTGGTTCTTCTCATTTTAACTGTCTTGTGGTGTGTTTGTAACTTTTGCTGCTAAGTATGTCGTTAGACATTTTTGATATGTGAGACGGGTCTACTCAACCTCCCCCCCTCGTTTATTAAAATATATTGTTAATAATCAGGATGCAGGGATATAACCGGAGTATTTACCTTTCACAACCAAAAAATGGCGCTCATCGCATAGGCACAACAAACGCAACACTGTCTCACCACATCGGGGGCCCGCACAAAGGTGGACGTAAACCTATAACATTTCATAAGAAAAAATCATCTTTATTTAACTTGACTTCCGAGGCCCCCACTCCGTAACTACACTACACAACTATTGAATCATACAACAATGTAATCATCATACAGACAACTCATAAATCGATCCCCCCTTTCCTTCAATTACACTTCATAAACCAGAAAGACAATATTCCACATTCTGTTTGCAACCACTTAAAAACTTAAGAACAAATAAAACGTCCGTAAACTTGCCAGCATTCTTGGTTGACCGAGTCAGTTTCCCTCTCCTCACACTGTGCAACTACGACTGAGCTGCCACACCGTGGGTCCTCTCCCGATTGCCAAATCCCAGTTTTGGGACACTGGCAATGTAGCGTGAGTCGCACACCTCACATACCGAGTTCTCCCGACACCACCGTACTCGCCCTCCTCCACGGCAAGGCATCCTGTCGCCTCTCCCCACAGGTCCTCCTGGGCTGCAAACAGCAAACACCCCAACCGTTGTCCCTGGCAGCTCCCGGGCTAGCTCCAACAGGCTAACACGTCGTGGGATGCGGACGACCGTCCCCACACGGGAGAACAATTCTTCTCTCGACGTCGGGCTCCGATGCTACTGCAACCCTCCACTGTCTTATTACGTCCCCAGCCCAGGACAGGAGACAACGAGTGTACAGCTAAACCTCTGGCTTCACGCGGTATTTCTTGAGCCCTCAGCAAGACTGGCGAAGTTCACTTTCCCTTAAGGAGCACACACTCTCCCTGTTTTCCCAATCAGCTTATATCTTTCTCAACTATGAAGAACCCGAGTTTAACTGGCTCAACCAATAGGAAATCACTACTGGCACACACACATCACACGATTTGTACCAATAAATCCCCAAGTTATTTTTATACCAACCAAAGGAATCACTATCCCACCTACACATACACACACACCACAGCTGGCTAGCGCCAACAAAGACTTGTGAACAAGGGGTTAATTGCATAACCTCCCCAGTCAAACTCATGTTCGAATCCCCCGAAGGCTAACCCACTGTACTAACAGCCTGGACTCTCTAACCACCATGACTTGATGGCTTCGAGTAGTTACTTATACTACCTCTATAGAACACAAGGTGCAAACCACTCAATAGCCGAAGCCTTCCATTCATTCCCCAATCAAGGACGACTGAAGGTCGCTGTACTCTGGCTTCCTGCCTGCAGGGCTGATGGTCAAACCTACCCTGACGGTCACCTGACAACGATCTGCCTTCCCTCAGGGAGGCCCACTGGAGAACCCAGAGAATAGCCAGGCCAGTTGATCGACTGACAATCTCCCTCTACCCAGGACCGGCAGTCCCGCAACTCCCTTGTCACTATCCCCATCGGACATGCGAAACACATCCCGTAACCTCCCTCCTTAGTATCGACTCGGGTATTCCCCTGGTGATTTCTGAATTCAGCACACTTGAGAAAACTCCAAAGGTCTTGCTCTCCACAACAGCAAAACTACCCATAATATGCCTAAATGCTCGAGAACATTCGGGGCCGACTCATGACACCCCCGTACCTACGAATTTTTTCCAATCAACATTATTCCCCTCCAGGACGAATGTTTCTCAGATTTGGATAATACGATAACTCAGGTTGCATGGGTCGATATAACAGTTCCAACCCCTAGCTTCAAGACTTCACTTCCGACATTCCATCTACACAACATCTCTAAACATGGATAATGTACCTAATTAAAACCAATAAATCAATTAGATAAACCATAGATCACTCTTTGGTCAGGTCATAAACAACTGTGCAGCAAAACATTTAAACACTAAACAGGCCCCACATATAATCAAGAACATCTCTCTATGGCGTTAGCTATCAACATGTCCATACCATATTAATAAATCATTCCATTCACTTCTAATATAGCACAACCAGATTAACACAAGATCAAATTCAGTGTGTGCCCACCTACTATAACATCAAAATCACTCAAGCGTGTGGCCACAAATCCACAAGGACAAGAGTTCAAATTCAGGTAGTGTGGCCAATGTGCCCCAGCCTACGTAACATCAAAATCAAATTCCAGGGCGTGTGCCCCCCAAACTGCTCACATTGCAATGGTCTCACACACAATATGCAAACAAGCAATTAATCCCTGGTTTCACAAACATAATACATTTTCATCACACTTTGAACGATCAGTGAACAAGACCAACTTCAAGCAAACTGATATCAACGAGAAAAATCAGACATCATAACACGGGAGGCATGCACTCAACCCCACCCCATAATGGCCAATGAACAAGGCACTATTGACAGATAAACAAAGCAATGAAAAAAAAAACTAAAAATGATACATGAACATAGACTCGCACCCCGCCCTATACTCTGGCAAAGTCAAAATCAATAACACAACTGGCCATTTAACATTAAATTATCACAGTAGCAGTCCGTAACAGATGAAATGCTCACACCACCTACCACAAACCACATGCAGCCCGTAGGGCATTTCTCCAAATCCAATTGTCCTGCTCTGTTGTTCACACTAACAAAGAGCAACAACCCAGAGCATTACCCAACCCTTGACCTACTCCTGCCCCTCTCAATCTGCCCCGGCCCCGGTTATGTTTTGTGGCTCCCCATAGTACCTTGGGCAGATAGTTTGCGCATTATCCAAGGCTTTACAAGAGAGTCAGAAGCACCTTTCACACAGATTAGGAGGTCCCCCTTAAAGGAGCGCGTGAAAAATCTGGCCGTACCCCCATTTTAGCCTGTTCAGCAAAAACCCACATGGCGTTCAGTCCCACTGTTCCATTGCCTCAGGGTCCTGTAAATCCAGGGTCTAGTGACATGGGCTGGTCGCATCCTCATCACCATGCGACGACGATCATCTCCCTTCTCTCTCCCCTTTCCAATTATGCCAAGGAGATGACTCCTTACTCCTCTTACTGCGAACCAATTTTCCTTCCTCTCTGAGGTAATTCCTGGATCGAATCCCGGCTCATGCCTATGCCCCACTACTTGATGAGGCATTATTTTCGTCTCCTTTTTCCGACCTGGCTCGTCCTGCTCCGTGACTGACTATTCTTGGCAGTTCCTAACGATAGCGGGTCACCTCGAACCTTCTTGCCATGGCGTTATGACTGCCTCCCTGGTCCCTCAACCCAGCTCTGGTTTCCAGTTTCTCTCAGGGGGTCCATCTTGGCCCCGCCCCTGAGGTCCGCCACCGTGGCTCCTTACATTCTGATCTGCCACGGCAACGGCCAACAAAAACTTTTTTGAAACCCACCACTACAGCCACAATGGCCTACGGCCACCGACCAGCCCACGATGGCCACCTCCATGGCGCTACGATACCGGCCACTACGGCCACAATCTTCCATGGCCTTACGGGGCACCGCCACGACGACCTATTTTCATGTTCCACCACTGACCGCCCACCACGGCCGACCTTCACTGGCCAACACTAGCTCTACTGCTAGCCGCGCCTGGCACTCCACCTCGTGTCGTTCTGTTTACCTTTCCTACCCCTGCACTGCCCTTGCTTGCCCCCCTACGGACTGGCAGCCCTGGTTAGGCGTCGGGGAGGATATACCTACCGCCCTAAACCCAAAGCGGAATTAGGGAAGATGTTTTTGTGCACTGCGGCAGTGAGAGTACTCCATTGAACAAACTCTGACTCATACTTTGGAACAACGGGCCAAAAGGTAGCCGATTATCGTTCTCACTGCATATCGCGAACTCGAGGGTGTTTCCCCGGTATCAGTCTGTCCTCTCTCACAAAACCGGCTCTAACATTGCGCCGCTAGAGTCAGTCCGGATCGAACAAGCCAGCACCCAGCGTCCCGTTTACTACTGGCCCAGTAAGTTGGTGTGGCACCCTGCCTTCCGGTGAGATTGTATCAACGGCTAACAACGGAATGTATTTCGCAGTCCGCTACATTCCTTGGCGATATGACCCCTCTCAACCCGGCCCACATTTAAAACATGGTGCGTTTCGCCAACAGTCTCTAGAGTCCCACTGTTGGCCTTGGGACTTAGAATGCGGTTTCTAACTGCGGTCTCGCCTCCTGTTTGTAGGAAGTCGGGCGAATCACTCCCAGACTGTGTGGTCTGGCATTACGGGTCGCCTGGTTTCGATCGCCTTCATCCCATTCACGCTGACATGCAGATTTCATACCTGTCTGCAACTTTCACTAACTCCTCTAAACTTCCTAATTCTCTTAACCGCCAAGAAAACCTGTGAGATCCTTTCCGACAAGTGGAGAGAATTTGCTGCCGTAACGATCTCCTCCCCTCAAAGATTTCAAAAATTTTGTTTCGATGTTGGACCTATCCTTATCCATTTGTCAAAGAAGCCCTAAATAGCCGAACGAAACTGTATACGTCGTCTCACCTGAATTTTTCGAACGGTTTCTCTGAAACCAATTTTCCTATACCTGTCCCGGCGTATACTTGATACCTCTGAAACAAACAATCGCGCACTCGACTCATAACCTGTCTGTTTTTTTTTATTTTCCGGTTGGCAAGCAGAAAAAAAGCATCCCCCCCCCTAGCTTTGGTGTCCGCAGCGCAGACAAATTGTTGCCGCACCGTTCTATACGAAAGCCCTGATCTTGGGCAATCCATTCAAATTGGCGAAATGAAATTCTCTAAATGGTCGCGGAATTATCACGAACCTATGCATAATTGATCAAGACTGAAGGGTGTGCAAAGTTCACTTGAGGTATTTGCCTCCACGACCCGTTCTTTTCCCTTCCAATTTTAATTTTTCTAACTCAAACTGGCCTTATCTTCTCTCTTTCTCTTCCTCTCTTTCCCGTTCTCTTCTCTCTCCTCTCTTTCCCGTTCGTTCTCTCCTTCGTTTCCCGTTCTCTCTCCTCCTTTTCTGTTTTTTTTTTTCTTTTTCCCGGTCTCTTTCTCACTCCTCTTTTTTTTCTCCCCCGTTCTCTTTTCTCTCTCCTCATATTCCTGGTTCCCATTCTCTCTCCCTCTTTTTTCCCGTTCTCTTTCTCTCCTCTCTCCTCTATTTCCCCCCGCGTTCTCTTTCTCTCTCCCTGCCTTTTCCCGTTCCCTTTCCTCTCTCCTGCTTTTTTCTTCCCCGTTCCCTTTCTCTCCTCCACTCCTTTTCCTTCCCGTTCTCTTTCTCTCTTCCTCTTTTTTTTTTTTCCCGATCCCTTCTTCTCATCTCCTCTTTTTTCAACCTTTTTTCGTTTTCTCAGCTGTTTCTCCCGATCCCTTTGTTTTTTCTGAGCCTCGATTGGGACACGGGGGCCAGTTCTCATCTACATATGCTTGAGTTTTTCTTCCGGACGCCTTTAGTCCTAAAGCTTTTCCTTCTTCTATGAGGCCATCTTTTTCCCATGGCGACCCATTTTCCTCAGCACCCTCTTCAGTCGAGATTTTTTAAGCTAGCTAACCCTGTCGATCATCTAGTTTTAATTACAACCACAAGTAACAAGCGAGAAATATCCGCACATGATCACTTGAAAATATGCCGATCAAATAGTTGTGCTACACACAATCAACCTCAAGCACAACCAAATCAAGCAAGTTCAAATACAGCAAGGCCCAGTCATGACAAAAAAAGATCAAAACAATCAACCATGACTAACGTCTTTCCCAGGTAAGGGAAAAAATATCTAGGTTGCCACAATGACGACAAATTTTAAATCCCTTGCAATTGAACAAAAACCCTAATCAAAATCACTAATGGCTCTTCATGTTCATGCCCCCCGGATGAGCCATCCCAATTTGTGACGGGTCTCTCGACGCTCCCCATCGTTATTAAAATATGATTTTTATAGATTCAGGGTTGCAGGGGGTAGAGACAGGAAAGTATTTACGCTTTCAGCAACCAAAATGCGCCGCATCGGAGCATAGCAACACGCACTCTGTCACTGCTGCACATCGGAGCCCCCCGCACAAAGGTTGACGGGAACCCAATTACATGTCAAGAAAATAATCAACTTATTTAAACTTGACGCCGTGCCCCCACCCGTGCCACTACAAGGAGAAGGTTCAACGACAACTATCCTGTATCATAACAACAATGTAATCATCATTACAGACAATCTCATCAATCAGCAATTGTCCCCTTCCTTCATTACCCTTCATTCATTAAACCAGGAAAGACAATAGGTTCCACAATTCTGTTTCACACTTATAAACTAAGAACAAATTAGAACGCGTCCGTTAACCTGCCAGCATTCCTTGGTTGACGCGTCTAGTTTCTCTCATCACACTGTGCGACTACGTGGAACTACGGACTGACGCTGGCTCACAACAGGATAGGCACCGGTATGTGTCCCCTCCTGTCGGCTCCACGCCCTGGCCATTGGCCACATCCCAGTGGGGACCACTGGCAACGTAGCTTGAGTAGCACCCTCACACCGAGTCTCCCGTACTCCTCCACCGAACTTCGCCTCTGTCCACGGAAATGGCTCCTGTCAGGCCTTCTCGCCACAGGTCGTTCTCTGGCTGCAAAACACCCCACCGTTGTCGGGCAGCTCCTGTCTAGTCTCCCCAAACAACGGTCTAACACGTCTTGCTGTCGACCGTCCCCACACGAGGAGAAAATGTCGTCTCGTCGTCGGCTCCGAGGCTACAGCAAACCTCCACTGTCTATACGTCCCACGCCCCAGGAGAACAACGGAGGCGACAGCAAACCTCTGCTTCATATGCACGCTGTATTTCTTGAGCCCGTCAGTCAAGTACGGGCGCGTTCACTTGCCCCTTAAGTGAGAGTGCACAACACTCCCTGGTTTTGCCCAAGCAGCATATATCAATGTCACAAACAAGAAAGAACCCAGTTTAACCAGGCTTCAAGCGCAATGGAATCACGGCAGCACACACACATCACAGCGATTGTACAAAAATCCCCAAGTTTTTTTTATCCACACACATTACAAGTGGAACAACATCTACTAGTCCACGTCTACACCTACACACAACACCACAGCTGCTAGCGCCAACAAAGACTTGGGGGTACCAAGGGGTTAACGCCTATCCACCCCTTCAAACTCATGTTCCGATTCCCCGAAGCCTTACCCACTGTAGCAAACAGCCTGGACATCTCAACCGAGCCAGGACTGATGCATCGAGTAGTTACTACCGGCTATAGACAACAAGGTGCATAACCACTCAATATGCCGAAAAGCCATGTCCATTGCATTTTGTCCCTCCCCAGAACACGGACGACGATGGCGCTGTACCTGCCTGCAGGCTGACGGTGCAACCACCCTTGACGGTCACCTGAGCACGCGTTCGCCTTCCCTCCAAGGGCCCACTGGAGAACCCAGTGTCTGAATAGAGCCAACCAGTGATCGGACTGGACACTCCTCTACCCAGGACGCCGGCAGGGGGTCGCAACGTCCTTGTCACTAATCGGGGGACTTAACCCTCGGAATGCGAAACAACTTCCTCCAGGTCACGGCTCCCCTCCATTAGTAATGCACTCGGGGTTTCCCCTCGGGAGATGCCTGAAATTCGCACACTAGAAAAAGAACCCAAGGGCTTGCTCACAACAACAGCAAACCTACCCGGTAATTTGCCTAATGCTCGCGAGAACATTCTGGCGGGCCCGATTCATGACAGTATGCTAAAACCCGTCCCCCAACCAACAACAACAACAGCAATACATAATAATACATCATATCGTTTGTTTTGTATGTATGTGTGTTGTGTTAATGTGGGATGTTGGTAGCTGATGGCGAAGTACGTATTACGATCTAATAATTTGTGTTTTGTTGATTGTTTGCTTTTTGCAGTCTTATTCTCATTCAGTCTAGTTTACGCCCAGGCCTCAACACACCGGATATTAGGCCTTAGTGACATTAACAGCACGTTGGGTACAGTCTCTTGTGGTACATTCACCAGTGGCACGATTCTGGTCCTGCAGATTGTCCAGCGGTGTCTCTTTCTCCTGATCGCTCGATGTTTTTTTGATTGCGATTAAATTTAATTTGATCAAAATTAATATGATTAAAAGTAGATTAATCCCATGATGAATGGCATAACAATAGTGCCCCAATCCTGTAATACAGGTCACATGCAAGAGTATCTCGGACTTGTTTTAAAACGGACTTTGTGAGTAAGGTCGTATGATAAATCTTCTTTCTGAATATCAACTGCGCCATCTTACTTACTAACGTTAGCATATAGGCTTTATCATTGTCTGACGCCACGATCTAAACCATTTTTGACCCTAGCTTGTGCTGTCGTACCAGCGTAGTACTTTTCACGTCCTGAAGTAGACAGGTGGGGAATCTGTTCAATACTTATTCAAACAACCGCAAATACTGCCTAGTTTTTTTCGCCGCAAGCACCAGAGAGGTATATAATCGTTCTTATGGCAGTGGTCTACAGAGTAGTTCTGCATGCTGCCCACACTTTTAATAGTCGTCATCAATCCATGTTTAAAAAACAAAAAACATAATATAATATTTGATAAAACCATGAGTTTTAACCGGCACCCTTTGGGGGGGTTTAAATTATGCAGTGCCTATATTGTGGTGTTATAGTTATATTCAATCCTTGCAAAATGTGTGTTAGGAATAAAGCTGGCCCAACATTAGGAAAGATAGAAGATTTCGCCTAAACTAGTTTGCTGGCCTTATTTTTTTAGCCTTAAAACGAAGAACAAAAGCTATGTGATTAAAAAGCACATAGGACAGTCTTGTCGGTTATGTATGGATGTATTGATTAATTATGTTTTTAGTTTCATAAAATGATGATGAAAAAAAGATTATACAATACTACGATTTACCATTCTGCTGTAAGTTAGGCGGCCTTAGGATAGGCTATAGTGTGTTAGCAACAAACAGGTTTAAAAATGTAAGTCGGACAGATGTCTAGGAAGGTTAGAACATTGAGGAATGTTGGTTAAGGTTATAGTTGTTATTACTTGCAGGATCGCGTCAAAATACTTTCTCTGGTATACACAGGGGATTATCCCAGAAGAATATTATAGTGCATAGAAAGATTTAATTCAAGTGAGAAAGATAATTTAGAAAAAAGATGGCGGGAGTGAGTTATGATGTAGAGGGGGCTATTGTTAATGCCGTGTTGGCTTTCCTCTGGAAGCAATCATAGTTTAGTAAATTGCGGTCCGATGAAGAAAGAAACGTCCATAACAACCATACGAGAGAGGGAAGAGTTACTGAAGTAGACTATAAGGTGCAAGAAATAGAGAGCGTTCTTAACGGAGAGAAAAGATGCAAATGGCTCACATAGACTTTATTTTATAAAATGGAAAAAGAACAGGGGAGGGACCGCCGAGCGACCGGACAGTTTACAAGACGATGATGAGGTCAATGATGAGGTAAAACTTAGTGACATGGAAAGAAGTTTCTAACAACACCCACACTCCAGGTCCATAACTGGGGCCTGCCTTTTATGAACCATCAACGAAACAGAAAATAGCAGAAATTGGAGTTTCATGTGGGCGCGATGGGAGCAAATCTATATTCTTGCACAAACAAACTAACAAACTATAAAAAGACAATTAAAATACAGTCCTTCATAGGGACATACGAAGTACAAAATAGATTATCTCCTAAAGGTAGTTGGAAAGGGAAAGACCTGCTATTGAAAAACAAGTAAGCTGCATTAGAGTGTCCCTGAATCAGAAGCGAAAGACTGGCATTCAAACAGGCGATTTGGGCAAATAAATCTGGCCTGCCCCAAAAAGAAATAATAAGGCCAAGATTGGTTTAACTCAGTTGTTCAAAAAGAACACCCAACCAGGATGGCCTTGGTTGGTATCTTCCACATGACAAAGTGAGAAGAAAAAAGTTTAAGTAATGGCGCTGACAGTTTGGTTGACATGGCTTCAAGATACACAAAGAGCGCTGAACGCTTCAACAGATAAAAGCTCTCAACTGCGTGGCTGTGGCTTTACAAACAAATAGACACGCGAGGATCCATTAAAGTATCCTAGAATGATCAGGTTTGTGAAAGATGGAAACGAGTTACAAAGAGTTGCGTAAACCACTGTTTTTAAAACACATGTTAACAATTAAAAGAGAGGGATCCCAGGCAAGCCATCGATCACAAGGCCCGAGTAAAAACTTTAAATAAGAATCTAGCTGAACGACTGTTGACCTATCAATATCAAGAAGAAGAATATGGACATAACGCCGCAACACAGAATGGTTAGGAGATTTGCCCGCCAGTCTACCGCGCCATGAAACAGAGCGAAGAATTAAAAGCAACAGGTTGAAACCAGGTAAACGCGATCAATTTTCAAAAAAAAAAGCATGACTTCCGATGGTGCATGGGAACTGCAAAAACTCTTGACCGTTTGACTAAAAGTAAGATAATTTGGAGTATGCTCCAGGAGAGGGCAGAAGGTGATTGTTAGCATTAGAGGCAACAGAACCTATCTGGATGCGTAGATTGTATATGAAGTTGAAAGAATCAATGAAAGACAACCCCCCTCTATTCTTTAAGAAAACCATTCATTCAAGCGGTGCTGACTACGCGTAAAAAAAAGACCGCCCCTAGAAAGATCCTTTGTTCGTGAAGAGCTGCAAGTATGGCCCCACCAAACACCGTGAGTTTCACAAAAAAAATAGAATTTAATTTTTTGTTAAACTTATGTTTATTTATTTTTTGTTCAACTTATTTTTTTAGCCTATTTTTGGGATTTAAAAAAACAACCGATCGTGTGTTTGGTTTTTCATGTTCTGTTTATTTGCATCAGTGTCCTGAAAACTTCTTGTCGTGTAAGTAAAAGTCTTTCTCCACTCCTTATATGAATTTCAAATTTTGTCGCCTATAATTCCTCACCGTCAGCCATAAGCTATCCTGAAATTCTTCGCTGTTAATGGTATTTCATCCTGTAAATGATGTGCCTATTTATTCTTAATCACAATGAACAAAGTTTTTGCTGATGCTAAGGCAACAATGGCAGTGTGGCTTTTGTAATTTAGAGTAATGTTTTTGTCAAACGGCACGCTTACAATCATAGACACAGCGCCTAAACCTAAACCAAGGCCCCCCTAATGTTAAAGAAGGCCCCTTTGGCGCTCCAACCCCGTAACTAAAGAGCAACACTAGAAACCCACACTTATGCTAGCTACAGCCGATGAGCAGTAGCTTAATAAAGAAAAGTTTTAAAAGCTTTAGCATATTTCTGTTCTAGTAACTCTATACTTAATCCAAGTCGCATTTCTATGTTTTTTTTTTTTTTTTTTTTTTTTTTTTTTTTTTTTTCTTTTTTCTTTATTTTTTTTTATTTCCTTTTGAAGTTGCAGTTTTTGCTTTAAACCTAAAACTGTTGAACCTCCATTTTTAAATAAGATTATGTTTTAAAATTAATCTTATACATATCTTTTTTATTTAATCCTTCTGGCAGACTTCATCAAACTAGAGTAAAACGTCAATAAAATCAACATACTTTAAAGGAATATAAAGTCGGAGTACTGTTAGTTTTTGTCTTTGTCAACCAGTATATAACCTGGCTCGATATTTTAAAGGGTGGTTTAATTTCCTCTCTCATCCGTTTTTAAGTAATTGCAATAACGAGCTTAGAGGGGCATGATCCAAGTTTTCAGCCCCCTTGTTATTTGTATACTCTCTGAGATTATCGTATGTTTCCTGCAAACTAGGTAACACCCTCCCTGGGAGTAATAAAAAAGCGAAAAATCATCGTCATTAGCCTAGTAGTACCTGTACTGTGGGGTAAATGACTAAACACAGTGGCACCCCCGCACTTCAGCTAAGGACTGCTTCTCTTAGCGTATATGCCAGAACCCGCTTAGTTATTTTTTCAATCGTGTTTTTTTTCTGTGGTGTTCCTGGAAACTTAGCAAACAAGGAAAAAGGGGCCCCGCCATTCCCAACGCTTTTCTAAAATTGTTTGTTCTAATCAAAGTATACATTGGGGCTGCAGTTCAAACTTTAAATTCGCAAGCAATTTCAGGAAGCTACGACAGCCCCTAGCAATTCTCTCTTTATTAAGTTTGTATTCATGTTTGTCAAAATCGTTTTGCCCTTAAATTTCTTACTCTTTCTAGTGTAGATATGCTTGCGTTTTTTGTCTTCAATTTCTGTTCGTTTGTAAACGCACCATCTGCTGTATTACGGGGCTCAAATGTCCAATAAAACATTACCTGGCACTCCTAATAAGATCAAACCTCAGTAGTGTCTGCATAGTGTCTTTAGCTATACTGTCTACTGGCAGGCATTATAGGGAGCTAGTTCGCTTTTGATTCTGGCCCTGGGGCGCCCGAGAAACATTCTTTTTATAATATAAAAATTATAATAAACATATAGAATCAAACAATCAATAATAAACAATCACAATAACCAAACGTATTGAACTGGGGGTCAGTCCGTAAGCATAGCCTTAGCATGCTTAGACCTTATGTCTAACTCTTCTTTTTATTTTTTTATCTCATCCGTGTCCCTTATTTAATAATATTCGACTTAACCATTCTTCAAAACTAACCCTTTGTCCTTAGTGTAAAATAAAACAACTGATTTTAACTGTGATCTAAAGACCTTTTAAACAGCATATGTATTTTTGAGTTAAGAGCCACACGGAGAAACCGATGCTGCGGCCGACTAAAGGCTAGCTTTGACAGAGCTTTTCTTTATTTAAAATTAACAATGTCTCGTTCAAGCTGAAGCAGTCATCAATAAAAACAGTGGTTCAGTCCCTCAAATCGTCTAAAGTAATGTATCTAAACAGCGCTCAGTTTGTCGCTAGGATCAACTAAAAATAAATTCTCGTTCTGTCCGAAATAAACTCCTTATCTTTGTCAGACTTTGTTGTGCTTAATGTTGTGCAGAATATAACAATTATCGGTAAGAAAACCTGTTAAATTGTTTTGTAACAAATCAAGTACGAAGCACGGAGTTTTTCCCATACCCTGTAATCCCGCAGATAAGAGAACGGGTGCGGATCTATAGGAAGAACTTTAAGCTATCCATCTGTTATTATTAGAATAGTTTCTTCTGCATTTTAATAAGGCCGCGTACTTTTAGGCCTGTTTTCCTTCAATGGTTTTGCTGAGCATCCCAAACCATAAAAACATGCATTTTTAGTTGAGCGTTTGTCCGTCTGCTTTCATGTGAATATTTATTTTAGACCATCGTGCCCTATCCTTTCTCCACTTCCAAACAATCTGTTGTCAAATGTGATCTAAAATTTCCAGCCCACAAGCCCATATTTGGTTGTTAAGTAGTCTTCGCGTTTTACATCATAAAGTAAAGGCGAAAGATTTTTACATACACGATCAACTGCAGGATCTCTTTTGCCTACCGTCCAGCAAATAACTTTCTTATTTCAATTCATCGAAGTGTTGGTGTGGTAAAAGACAGAAAAAAGCGACCCGAATACACCTGATCAGACTTGCCATTTATTGCACAGTCGAACCTTCTCAATGTTTTGGATTATAAAACGCTTCTGATTCACGTCCTGAAAAAGGTAGTTGTATGTCTTCAGTAAATAAGAACAAAATTCCTTTTAAAGACTTCAATCTGATTTAGGATGTATGGTTCCAAGAGTGTCATCGCTTGGTTTCTATTTTCTGTAATTGGAGTGTAGAACTTTTTCATAATAAATTAACCGTTTTTAAACTTTATTCTGGGGTTATAATATGTTCTGGGCCGTCCAGGGTAGTACCAACATCAAACTCAAAGAGAAATTGGTTTTTCGCTGGACTGTGTATGTAGGCTTCAGGGTCTTCAACAGTCGACAAGAACCGCTAGATTAAATGTCATATCATAAGTAAGTTTTTCTTTTAGGTGCGCCTTGGTAATATTGGGCATACTGCATCTTTAGAACGACAGCTCAAAATCGGAGAGGGATGCAGAATCATGTTGCCCAAATGCATGTCTTGCTACTTGCCGTCATCTTTAACATCATTCTTTGCATCCTCCACTTAAGCCTGTGCTGGAGACCAATTAGGGCTTTGTATTCCTGATAAACTTTCCCTCTGTCTTTCTTTTTCTAGGTAGGCCGAAGATCAGAATAGAGAGGGTAAGAAATTCTGCCTCGTTTAGAGGTTCAAAGACATTTTTGCTGCTCACAGTTTTGATTACTAGATGATTAAACGATGGGCCCTACCAAGATAAAGCAACAACATAGCATTAGGCTCTGCCGATTTAAAATCTAATTTGAATGAATAGATTACAGTGCCTGGCATTATAACAACGCATCGCCAAGATCAGGGAACTTGAACTATAAAGTTTTGTCCAGGCTGAACTGTTGATCGAGTATTTACATAAATACATGTCTGGCCTTATACCTTTTACAAACCGTGGGGTTCCTTCTCTTTTTCTGTATGGATCGAGGTCACAACCGATGAGTTCATTTTTTTATAAAACAAAAAGAATATAAATAAGAAATATGGCTGAAGATTTTGACGCGATTGATCCTGTTTGGTGGAGAAGAAGAAGATACGCAGAACTAGGCCCCTCATTGCAAGAAGAGCTTGAAGGAGCAGCAAGCAGCCAAGGAGTGAGGGGTTAAAGTTAAGTAGCCAAAACGATTGCTAGATAGAATTGATAGCAATTATATAGCCTATGGGGGCGAGAGCGCCGGAAAGCACTTAGAGGTTTCTGATTTTCAACAGATAAAAATAATCATTATTGTATGTAAAGCACCAGTAAAGGAAAAGTGTACGACTTACTGCAAAACCAGGGCCCCAACCCAGTTTTTAAGCTATGGCCGGACAATTCTTAGAGATCGCTCTCTGTGAACGCAAAGGCAATTAAACTTTAGTAACGAATTTACAGGTCTTAGGCTGTTGGGTCTCCTTTACAGAACATGGGGCAAGAAGTTGCCAACACAATCTAAACTACCAAAAACATACTCTTCAAGAATTAAAACCGAACAGCAGAATTGAACCTAATAGCAGACATTGAAACGTGTGTTTTTTTAACTGAGGAGACCCGCAGTTAAAAACAATGAAGATTCTCCATTGCCTATGGCGTGAAAGTCCTGGGGGCTTAAAATGAGGCAGTATAAACGGAACAATAAGGGGTGAACTAACAAACAATTTAGGCAAACCTTGGTGGAGGCTGGATAGAGAGATAGAAGAAGACAAAACTAAGTTGGCTGATGCAGACGATAACCATTTAGGGGCGAGTAGAAAAGGCGAGAACCAGTCAGAAAATACAGGATTAATGCTACATAAGGGTGCTAGGTTTAGAAGTGCTGTCCTACATACAAAGCGCAGCTAGCATCACAACCAAGCAGAATAAGAGAAACTATAAACAGTAATAAATAATTAAACACACTGACGCATAGCCCTGCAAGAATAAGGACTCTATTCAGGAACAAGTGATAACAATAGTTATTATGTTAAACAAGCCGTTGGGTTTGCTATCACTACAACTCGTTTAGTCTGTGCTTTAACCGCGCAGTGCAACCACAAGGCCAGTAGCTCCTGGCCAACAACACCTCAGCCTGGTAAAAAGTAGGATTAGAAAACAATTACAGCAATCCATCCTAGCAAACTTATTAAAGAAGTTAGCTGCCAAAAGTGCGCTTGTGTGCACCTGCCACGGCATAATTGGCAGTGATGTATAGTTAGGGTGTTTTGTCTACTATAGGTAAAGTTGCTGGTTATCTGGCTGACCATCGTGGACGTTAGGGAGTGCTGAGCTGCTGGATTAATTTTTTTAGTGAAATATAAGTATAGTCAAAGACTCCTGTAAAAGTTAAAAAATCAACGAGGGCTGTCTTTTCGGCTATTGTGACAGTCCAGTAGAGGTAGATCAACGGTGGAGTAGCTTCTGGGCTGCTTACTGGTTTTGTGGGGAAGGGGGCGCTTATAAACAGGATCGCTTTCTTTCTTCATAGCTAGGTACCGTTCTTTAAAATGGTTGGGGCGGGCCTTGTGTTTAAGCTTGATTGGTCCTAAGTTTTGGTCATCTCCAGCTATGATATTTCATTGGTATAATTCTGTATCATGCCAAGCTGTAGTCCCCTAGAGGTCAGAGGGTAAGCATGTATAATCCATGGCCTGACACCAAGTCAAAGGCCTTTGAGACCTTGCATGTGCAAGAACGACCTCGATATCCTTTGTATGCTGGGGCAGGCAAAGATCAAACAGCCGAGTTAATAAGCAGCATCTAAATTAGCTAGAAATGGTTTTTCTAGGCATCAAACCCTTGTACCTGTCTAGTATGCTAGACTTTAGTCTGTGCATGGGTAGGGGGGGGGGCCCCCCCCCCCTGCCTAATAGACACCAAACAATATGTCCGTATGGGAGTCATTTAAGTCTGTTGCACTCCTGGCATTTGTTAGGAGCTTTTACTTTCACTAAGATAAATGGTTCCAGGCTTTATGAGTGTTTTTGTTCAATGGATCCACTCGCACGTGTTTTGTCAGGTTGAAAAGAGGTGTGACCAGGGCCAGTAAGGACATAAGTAATATCTCCCACTTTACGTTCGCGCCCACAAATACAAGTGGTGTCCTAACCCTGCTCGAACGCCATGGATTGCGGTCTGTCCGAACTTTTTTGTCTAAAATCATTAAGGATTAATGTTTACATTTAGTGCAATGATTCTTTCATATGCATTATTGTCCAATGGACTGTTGAATGGATTAAAACGCAATGTCGCTGTGAGGGGGCTACTTGTAGTTCAGTTAGTATTCGCTGTCTGGTAATAAACATGAAAGTTATATACTGACCTTACAAAAAAGATTAGGGATGGTTTTAATGGTTGGCATATGAAACATCGCAGCCATCGAGTTGCGGCAGTAAATGGCAAAATTAAACCGATTCAGGGTAAAACGTAAGAGGTCGGGGATGACCAGGCTGATGGCCGACCTATCACTCTTTTATTGCGATTTACATTTTAGTTTAGGTGGGGTGTACTAGTCTAGAACTTGAAGCCGTAAAGCTTTCATCTAACCTGCTATGGTTAGATTGCTGAAGTCTAAATATTTTGGGGTTAATAAACCTCCTACATTGTAAGTGGCGCTTTTGGTATATTTTAAAAGAGGGTTCCATTTTTTAAAATAATTTTTTTTAAATAGTTTTATAAAAAAGATTACATCTATATAACCAAGCAAAACGAGAGCGTGTTGTTCTTTAAACCGTACCTGCAATGACAATAGAGGCCGGGAGTTGTAGAATGGGCCCTTACAGAAATTGGCTTTAAAGTTATGTGGGTTAACATATCGGAAAAAGCTTCAAAATAAACTGGGATTAATGTAATGACGAGGTGTGCAAGTTCAAGTAAGGGGGGACATATAACATACCTGGGGAGTTACGTAACAACATTGTTCTTTAAAAGAAGTAACTTAGGCGAATTTTGTATACGTGCTGAGAATTAACGAGGCAAACGCACAGAGATTACAATGATAGCATTTCCCACTAGAAGACAGAAGGAGGTACACTTTTCCTAGAAGGTGCTTTTTTCGAATCTTGGGCTTCCACAATAGCGATCAATCTTATAGATTTAGTACCAGAGAAGGTGTTTTATCAATTTGAAGGTAATAAACCTGTCTGATATAACCTCGTAAATTTCCCAATTTTTGTATTTCATTTCCGGCAACAGATAAAAACAAATGCTAATTTGTTTAATGGCAATCCATCACAGTTCTAACGGAGCATTGCCGTCAATTGAAGCAGGGTTTTGGCGATTATCAGCTATTAGGATTTGGCGGAGACAGTGAATTTCAAAGAATATAATTGGAGGGTTCTTCTAAAATTCATTGGATGTAAGAACTAAGCTAATAAAACGGAAAGCCGGAGTCGATAGTGCTGAATTATTGATGTGTGTTGGAAGTAGAAGAGCATATTAGACAAGTAAGTAAGGGCTTCAGTCCCGCGGAGGGGGACGTTAATAGCGTTTGAAGTAGAAGAAGCGCACTGTAAACCCTTAAAAATGTTAATTCCCTGGAGAGGAATGTCAATATGTTTGTTCACGATCAGCACCAAATCCTAATTCTGCACCGGAAACCCGCCGTTTTTAACTTGACGATACGTCATTTTTAGGAGGAGGTTTTTGCATGTTAAGATTTTTTTAGAAATAGTGTTAATTTTGGCCAAAACTGATATGATATGGACGTGATATGTATGTGAAAAAAAAAGTGGTTTTTTTCGTGCACAGATAACATGAGTTGGGTCGTGAACGCAACATATTTGAGACCTTCTCTGGTGCAATTGCAAGATTTCACTTCATTCACCCTTCTTTGCTGTGTTGATTTCATTTGTTGGATGCGTCATTTAGGTTTATTGAGGTTGGGCATGGCTACATGAGTACGATAGTTTGACCCAGTGTTTTTGTTAAATCTATAGACATTTCGGTGTTCTTTTGGAATGAAGTTGGAGGGTAGGGACTTTGAAGAAATCTTTCCCAAAACAAAAACCTAAAGCCCCCAACAAACATGTGCAGCCAACCCCACTTGCAAACAACCTCAAACGGGAGCGCACAAGCGCGATATAACATCGGCGGTGGGGCAAACCGCAGAAACCTCCTGGATGACAGCGCAACACGCTTGAAACAAAAATTTGTAATATTTTTAAGATGTCACTCTTTTAACTTGTTTTAACTATAATATAATATATATAGTCTATATATATATAGTATATATAGTGATATATATATATATATATATATATAATATTATAATGGATATTATATATATTATACTACAGTATTATTTATATAAAGATAGATGATATAATATGATATATAATATATATATTTATTATAAGTATATGTTTAAATTAGTGTTTTGCATTAAAAAAAAAACCTACATAATTGTATGATGATGAAAAAATTGTCATATTTATGTTTAACTTTGAAGGAAATGAAAAAAAGATAGATCAAGAAAATAAAAAAGATTTTTAAAAAATTAAAAAAAATAGATCCCCCTAGTTGCAAAGCGAGACGACTGTCAGGCGGAAATCTAAACAAATCTTTAAATAAATGTTTAGACGAACTGCCCCGAGAACGTGGAACAAACGAGACACAAGACAAAACACAACGCGTTTCGGACCTCTTAGGGTCTTCCTCAGGTGAGACCATAAACGAAATAAAAGAACGGAGAAATTTCACTTAGCGTTGATCGCTGTCAGTCGACTCAAGGGGGAGGTTCAGCGCAAGGAAGAAGCGTTGAATGTAAGCTTTGTGCATTAAAAAAAAAAGCGGTTCCGTTCGATTCGCGGCGACCGTCTTAGGGTTCTTCCCTCGAGGTGAGACAATAACGAATACAACAACGAAAATTTCACTTAGCTTTAATTAATTCTTTTTTATTGTTCTTTTTTTTAAAAAAATCTTTTTTTATATCCTACAAAGTTCAACAAATAATACCAATTTTTAGCCTCATAACAATTATAGTTTTTTTTAAATGAACAAACATACGATCAATGCCGTTCCTTCTTCGCTGTGGCTAGAACGCTGAAGCGATCTGAAGTCGATCAAAGCTAATGAATTTCGTGTTTTATTCGTTTAGTTTATGGTCTCACCTGAGAAGACCTAAGAGGTCGAGAAAACGCGTTGTGTTTTTGTTCATGTGTCTCGTTTGTCCAGCGTTCTCTGGGCGGGTTCGCTAAGCGATGTTATTTAAGATTTGGTTGAAAATAATAGTTCATTCATTCTTTGATTTGATTATGGATATGCACACATGTATGATATAAATGTAGTGTGAGAGCATATGGGTATGCATGTGTGTAAGTTTAAAAGATGAAAGTGCTCCGGTGGCTCCAGGAACTGCCAGGTTAATTAGTAACGATCTGTATGTCCTTTTGTAAAGTCAATACTTTTTCTCTTTTCAGTAACCTTCGTAGGCTAGAATTTATCTGGATCTATGTATATCCAGGTGAATTTGCACTGGTTTTTAGATATGTGTGGCATTTATTTATGAATTTGTTTATATCTGGGGTGGAAAGTTTGAGGTCATGTTTGTATCCCCTACTAGTTATTGCCTCTTGGTCAGGAATTCAAATGGTTTACCCTGGTGTGTAGGTTTGTCCAGAGGTAAATCTGTTCTCAAAACAAACTTAGCACCTGTACGGGTTTTTTTTTTTCCAAGTTTTACTGGTGTCCTCGGGATGGCATAAATTATATTAGGGCTGACTGGCTATTACACTAAGACGTTCATCACTGGAAATTGTCAAGGCCGTAGGGGAACCCGCAAAAAGGAAAGATATCTTCGCATTAGCTCAGGCAAGCTACATAGCCAATGTATTGTTTATCAAGACTTACATGTTGAATGAGGAAAATAGAACAGTAAGGCAAAATGTGAATGGGGTTTACAAGGCAAGTTTTTGCATCTCTTTAAAAGTAAATCAAGGGGTTGGCAGTATCCTGTCAACAACCAACTTTGAAATTTGAAATTAAAAGAACCATGAAAAGAGATAGTAAGGGGGAAAACTTATAATAATAGCTCTTAACAGCAATGGAAAAAGACTCAATTAGTGATGCGTATGGCCCCAATAGGAACAACCCTCTTTCTTGTCAAGGTGTCTTCAACACCATAAAGCAACATAAAAGTAAAATATAAGTGCAGTAGGGGAGACTGGAACCATTGATGGACCCCAACAAATACTGATGATAACTATAAACATATTTAATAATCCTTAAACCATTGCAACCTATAGAAGACAATTGATGAACAGAATTAGGGTTTTGAATAATAGTCCAAGAGAAAGTAATCCTGGATGTAGACGGTTTACACCGGTGACACCCTCTCTCACTTCTTTCAACAAAGTAGACGTTGATTTTTTTTTTCCCTTTGTCAGATTACCGTCTACACATTATGAGGATGCCGATATTCTAGCCGAGTTATTAATCAGAGGACCACTCTATCGTAACTCTGTCTTTTTTAGAAGAAAAAAAACACTTTTGGGAAACTTAAACCATGTCAATATTAAGAGACACAACATATGTCTTCCGACAAAACTCACAGCTGAAAAACCAATATTGTGAAAGACATATGCCTGTTGGAACAATGAAGAGAACACAACCAGATAAAATATCAAACACGGACATTCACGTTTAAAGTACCTACAAAATATTCCTAGATTTTCTTTTAAATGAAAAATAAGATACTAAAAAAAAAAGCACCTGCATCCATGAAAAGCGGAAAGCCAGGAAGAAGAAGATGAAACGTGTGGCTATAATATCCGAGTATAAATGAGAAATAAAGAACTAAAAAACAGATGATGACATACAGACACTTAAAGAAAAATGATCAAGAACATTCGCTGACATTCCGTACGTAAAAGCGGTGAATGCGGGAGTCCTGCTTAATCTAAGGCAAGATGGGTGGCATGAAGGGGAATAGTTACAAAATTCTATCTAGTACCCTGGAATTTAAAAAAAGCTGGTATGGTCTAATCAACCGATAACAAAATGTTAGAAATGATTTTTTTATTTTGGGGTGGGCTGACTGGTTGGATCCAGACGACATAAGTTCTGAATTGAACAACCTTTCATGCATAACTTTGATAAAAGAATAAGAACACTGACATTGTGAAATAAAGACTTGATGAGAAAAATACCACAAGTTGTCAATAGAAGGAACGTGAAATAACTTTGGAGGGCGACACGATCGGCCTCGAAAAAATGGCAAAATGGAAAAACGTCTTGAACCGATGGCTTTGGAGTGGGAATTCTTCAACGGTTTGTTATAAAAACAGCTAGGTCCCCTTTATAGTAAGAGGAATCAATGATTCTGTTAGAGATTGCATGACTGACTATAAACTCCCAAGAGAAGAATTGATGCTATGTATCCCAAAAAAACAGATCAAAAGATTTTCTAAGTAACGGAGACGGGCGATTTAATTTCTGTTCAATGCTATATATAAAATCGGATCTCCCTGTAGTTGCATAAACAGCATTAAGAAAGTTTTACCCAAAATTGAAATAATGGAGATCAACAGATATAGGGGTGACAATTAAGACGTGATGTTATAGTACAATGCACTATTTGGAATTAACACAAAAGCCACCAGTATGCTCTTGTGTTTAGATTATAGAAAAAGCAGTTGGTCCAGTGCACTGAACTATATAGCGTCACAGGCCTTAAAAACTGGTATGGGTTTGGTAATGAACCACTGTCGATGGATTAAAACCTTTTTTTTAATATAGGGGTGCCACAGTTTTTGTTACAAGTCTGTGTACAGATGGTTTTGAAAATTGAACGTGGCTGCAGGAGGGATCACAGATTACCTGTTACCGGTCTTCAAGCCTGTGTGGTTGAGATATTGGCAATAATGATAAAAGGAGACAAAGACAATAAAAGGAGTCCGAGTGGTAATAATGTTTGACGAGGCACTGGAAATCTCTTAATCTGCAGATGATGATTCAGTGAGAGTGGAATGAATGAAATCCGATTTTCCTTTGAAAAAAACAATACAAATAATAAAGTAAGTTTTGGAAAACGTCTCTGGATTGCTTTTGAATACAGACAAAAAAGCAACAAACAGCATGGCAAGTAAGTAGCAATGTTTCAAAGGAAAAATATTTACCACACAGGACCTGAACTTCACAAAGAAACCCAACGGTATTTTAAGAGACTATAGGGGTCTGGTTTTAACACAAAAACGTAAACGAAAGGTGAATCTAAAAACTAGGTTGAAAAATTTCTGCGATTCAAAAATATTATTTAAAATCTTGTTCCAAAAGGGTGCAGTGCACACCACTTGTGAAGAAGGTTCCACAATTGCAATCTTTTGATCTTGTCTAAGCTGGGACATCTAAATGATGTTTTGCTTCCTAATCCTCCACATGATCTAAGCAATAAGCTTCGAATTGCATTGGTAACGATTTGTACTGGAAACAGAAAACAAGCACATGGATTCAACAGAAAGACGGTAGTTAAGAGTATGAAAAGATGGTGGGCGTGTGGTATGCGAGACAGGAAGCATATAGTCTCAGCTATAAAAGTCCACCTGGATCAAAAAACCAAAAATACAACTCACAAATGGAAAAAAAAAAAACAAAAACAAAAATTGCACTAGATATATCCGTTTTTTGAGTAAGTTAAAGATGATTTATGGTTTGATGTTTGGAAGACATAAATAGCGACAATTTATTTTGGATCCAAACGTTAAAGCATATCAACAATATTCCGATGAAATAGAAATGAAACGTCCTAAGGACTTACTTCCTGAACCAGTGCTTTTCTTCAATAAAAAAAAATTGATGGGTAAAAAAATGCATTACACCAACAAACAGGATCCAAAAGGTGTCTAGTGTATTGCAACATCTTCTGAAGGGACAAGGGACTTTTTTCTTTAATACGCAGAATTCGAAAAGAAAAATATGATTTTGATATTGATGTCAACACTTATACTGAGGACAGTACAAAATCTAAAAACAAAATAATTGAAAAGTGGTGACATTCAGGATCAAAGATGATAATGACACAAGACAACAAAAATGCCGTCTAAAAAAAAGACGTAGGCCACTGGACAAAAGGGAGCTATGCATTATCATGGAATACCGTACTTGCGAAAAATGATTCAGTCCCGGAAATGTTTGTTTAAAAGTGGAATGCGAAACAAATGAACTCAAGACTCCCATGGAAAACAGGTACCCTCAAAGTGCAGTAATATTCAAATATAAATATCAAAATGGGCTTCAAAAACCGAATTGTACAAGGGATTAAGTGGCAACACAACATAAGTTCGGAAGGAAATCGAAGGGGGTTTTTTGGGTCGGGGTTTTTTTTTTAAACAAAAAATGATGACCATTGTAAGCTATCTGTAAGTGAAGAAAGAGATTGTATTGAGCATTTCTCTTTGGAGATGGTGGACCATGATGCAGCTTTGAATAAACCTTGAAACCTATCTATTGAAAAAAATAAAAAAAAATTTTGTCCATTGTCCAATAAATACAAAATTCGGCAGAAAAGTGTGTCACACTCGGATGCGTGATTTTGGTGTCCTAACAGATGCTGTACGGGGACTTTGTAGTTTTGTTTGCTAAACAAACACAGTCTTGTAAATGCTAAATGAATAGCGCATGCCCACGGTTGTTTCGTCTTGTTTCCTAAGACAATTGAAAATACAGCTACATAGTCGAAGAATACACCGATGGAAATCGATGGCAATTAACTACTCCAACTTTCATAAAGACTGAGTTTTATACAATTCTTGTTGTACTCAAAGTAGTATATGAAATCCGAATCAATTTAAACTTTTTTATTTGTTCACTATTTCTTTTCCCTGGTATCAGGACACCTTATATGACAATATGAAAAGGTTACCTAAACATTCATATAGATATTGTTACGGCTGCATATTATTGTACCAGACGCAATTAAATATTTGAACTGAGCATAATATAAATATTATTTCAATATTTCGATGCTTATGACTCATATGAGTATGTGAGGTATGCGATTGTTTTTTATTCTGTTGGAGCATATGTGTGGGTGGTGTGTGTGTGTGTGAGTTGTGGTGTGTGTGTGGGGTGTGTAGGGATGTGTTGTGTGGTGTGTGTGTAAGAGTCAGTATTAAATAGGGTGTTTCTTTTTGTTTTATATATGTCAGTGTCTTTTTAATCGATTGACATCATTGTTCATTTATATCGATGGGAAAAAATAAACAGGGAATTACAAGAAACAGATAGATAGATAGATAGATAGAATTGATAGATAGAAAGTTAAATTAGATAGATAATAGATAGATAAGTTAAACTGCAGTAATTTCCATGTAATTAAACAAAGAGACACCAAGGGTTCCTGCCGCCCACTTTTATTTTACCATGGAGCTAATCAGTGTGTCAGTAATGGCGACTTGGTCTCTCTGCTCAGCATAGAAAGTAAACGTGCACCGTAACTCTACAAATGGAATTGAACCATAGCATTCGGCGACGCCCGCTGCTTTCCATTTCCATCACGGTCCGATTTTTGAGGTTGGTCTGGGCAGGGAAAAACAATAGCAGGACGGGAACATTCAGGTAGAGTCATGCGGATCGGTTTGAGTTTTTAGAGTATACTAAGCAAGCAAAATGGTCTAGCTTGAAATGTGTAAGTGGGCAGGTATATTGCCTTAGTGAAACCATGTTGCACCTTCATTATGGCCTGCCGTATGCTTGACCGGTAGTCACTGACATGTTTGTTGTTACTGGTTGGTCATTTTCATTGTATGATTGGGACTGAAGTACAAGCACTATAAGATGGGAAGTAACTGCTATATAAAAGTTCTGGAATAGGAAATAACATATCGTTTGCTAAAATATAATCTATTTTTTTCAGGGACGAACAGGGAGATTAGGACAAAGCAAATGTAAGAGTTTTGCTCACAATTATTATTATTATTATTGTATAGATTGTTTATTATTTAGTAAAAGCTGGAGGACTGAAACATTGCAAAAGTACTTTCCAATATCTCAAAAATGCGGGCTTCAACAGTTCTGAACTGGGGCTTACTAAAGCCACAGCATCAAACCGTCAATGCTGTAAGGCCTTAGATCTATAAGATCAAAATGGACATTGCTCCAACGAACCAAGTAGGCCTTTTTCTCCTCCTGGTCTCCTCCTGGGTGATGCGCAGAACGAGTTTAAGGGGAGGCAATTGTTGGTGAATTTAACTTCATGACTTGTTAGTATTGTTAGACAAAAGAGTACTGCACAACTGGAAACCTTCAGATTTAATTCTCCTGTGCCCCTGGCCCCTCTCCAGTTGTTCTTGCCTTGGCTTTTGTGCCCCTGGCACTGTCTCCGAGGTGCCCATGTGCCGGCGTGCCCTCGCACATGGTCTCTGCGCTTTGCCCTGTCTCTATGTTCCCCTAGACATGTCTCTAGGTGCCCTTGTCTCTTAGGTGCACCCCTGGGCACATGTCTCTGTGTGCCCGCCGCTGGCGTTTTAGCCATGGCGATAGTATCACTGGTGCCGCCTGGCATAATGTCCTGTAGTGCCGCCTGTCGTCTGTGTGTCCCTGAAACAGGTTTTGTGCCCCTGCCCCTGTCATCTTTTGTAGCCATGCAACATCTCTCTGTGTGCCCCTGGTACCTGTTTCCATGTGCCTCCTGTCTCATTGTTACCCTGAAACATGTTTGTGTGCCCCTTTCTCTTTGTGCCCCTGGTACAGTCCCTGTGTACCACTTTGTCTCTCTTGCCCATGGAACATGTTTTTGTGTGGCCCCTGTCTGTATTGTGCCCCTGGCACATGTCCCTGGCGTGCCTCTGTCTCTTTATCCCCCGTGGCACGGGTTTATGTGTGCCCCTTGTCTGGGTGCCCCTGGACACATGTCTATGTGTGCCCTTGTCTGGATGCCCCTGGCAGTTTCTCTGTGTGCCTCCTCTGTCTCTAGTTTCCGCTCGCACATCCTCTTGTGGTCCCGTCTCTTTGTGTCCCTGCGCAGCATGTCTCCTGTGTGCACCCTTCTATGTGCACCTGGGAACATGTCTCGGTGCACTCCTGTCGGTTCCTTGCCCCTGGCTCTGTCTCTGTGTGGCGCCTGTCTATTCTGGGCCCCTGGAAGAAACTCTGCCATGGCCCCTGTCTCGTTGAGTTGGGTGCCCCTTAGACTGTCTCTATGCTCCCTTGGTCTCCTAGTGTGCCCCAGCTCATGTCTCCTTGTGTGGCCCGTGTCTCTGTGTAGCCCCAGGGCAACATGTCTCTTACTGGGGTGCCCCACTTCTGTCTGTGCGGCCTGGCACTGTCTCTAGTGTGGCCCCTTCTTCCTTGTACGCGTGACATGTCTCTGTGTGTCCCCCGGCTCTTCTTTGTGCCCCCTGGCCCATGTCTCTCGTGAGTGCCCCTATCACTTTGTAGCCCCTACATGTCTCCCTTTTTTGTGCCCCCAGCTTCATGTCCTCTGTGTGCCCTGTCTCTTTGTAGCCAGGTCAATGGACATGTCTCGCGTGCCCCTATCTCTTTGTAGCCAATGCATTAGTGCTGTGTGCCCGTGGCACATATCTCTGTGTTCTCCTCTCTCTTTGTGCACCAGACACATTGTCTGCGTGCACCTTCTCTTTGGAACGGTCTGGCAACATGCCGCTGTGTGCCCTTTTTCTGTGTGGCGCGCTCGTCACTGGTCTGTGTTGTCCCCTGTGTCTGTGTGCCCCTGTACGTGTCTCCAGTGTGCCCCTGTCTCTTTGGCCCGCGGCACGTGTCTCTGTGTGTCGTCCTGTCTCGGTCTGTGGCCCCTGGCACAATAAGTCTTTTTTCCCCCTGTCTGTTTGTAGCCATGGCGCATGTCTTCTGGTGTGCCCCGCAGCCCCCTCTACTGTGCCCACTGGCACATTCCTCTGTGCCCCTGTCTCTTTCTGTCTCTTGGTACCCCCTGGGCTACATGTCTTTGTGTCCCCCTATCTCTTTGTACCCCTAGACAAATCTCTGTGCGCCCTTGTTCTTTGTACCCTCGGCCCTAGACAAAGTCTCGATGTGCCCGCACCTGTTTCTTTGTACCCCAAGACATGTCTCTGTGTGCCCCTATCTCTTTTTGCCCCTACATGTCTCTTCTGGGTGCCCCTATCTCTTTGTGCCCCCTGGGACATGACTCTGTGTGCCCCTTCTCTTTGTACCCCTGGGACATGTCTCTCTGTGTGCCCATATCACTTTTGTGCCCCTAGACCATGTCTCTGTGTGGCCCCTGATCTCCTTTGTGCCCCTGGGACATGTCCTCCGCGTCCCCTATCTTCTTTGGGGTGCCCCCAGACATACTTCCTTGGGGCCCGTTGTCTCTTGTGCCGTCCGCCAGCACATGTCTCTTCTTTTGCCCCTGTCCTTTTGTAGGCCATAAGCACATGTCTTTGTTGTGTCCCCTGTCTATTTAACGCCATGGCAACATGTCCTTCAGTGTCCCATAGGCACATGTCTCTGTGTGCCACACCGGCCCCCTGTCTCTTTATAGCCTTGGCACATGTCTCTTGTGTGCCCATGCACATATCTCTGTGGTCCCCATGGCTCATTGTCCTCTACTGTGTGTCCCTGTGGTCTCTTTAAAGCCATTGCACGTGTATTCTGTTTGCGGGCATGGAACATGTCTCTGTGTGTCCCAGTCTTTTTACAGCCATGGCACCTGTCTCAGGTGCCCATGCACATGTCTCGTTGGTTGCCACCGGGTACCCTGTCCTTCTTTATAGGCCAGTGGGCCATCCACGGTGTGCCATGGCACATATCTGTGTCCCCAAGGCACTTGTCTCTTGTTGTCCCTGACTCTTATAAAGCCCATGGCTCATGTCTCTGTGTGCCCATGCACATGTCCCCTCTGTGGGTGGCCCACGTTTTTAAGCAAAACAAGCAGCCAGGGGCACCGTGTCTCTGTGTGCCCAGGCACATGGCTCTGTGGGCCACCGCCGGCCCTGTTCTCTTCTTTATTAGGCCATGGCACTTGTCGCTGTGTGCCCGATGGCACACATCTCTGTGTCCCCATGGCACAGTGTCTCTGTGTGTCCTGACTCTTTAAAGCCTGGCACGTGTCTCAGTGTGCGCATGGAACATGTCTCGCGTGTCCCAGTCTTTGTTAACAGCCATGGCAACCTGGTCTCAGTGTGCCCATGGCACAGTGTCTCTTCTCTGTGAGGCCAACCCCCGGGGGGGGGCGGGCCCAGTCTCTTTATAGTCCCCCACCCAGTGGCACATGTCTCGGTGTCCCCATAGGCACATATCTGTTGTCCCCATGGCAACATGTCTCTGTGTGTCCCCCTGGGCTCTTAAAGGCCATGGCACATGTCTCTGTTTGCCCATGCACATGTCTCCTGTGTGTCCCTATTCGTTTTAATAAAAAAACAGCCATGGCACCTGGCTCTGGTGTGCCCATGGCACATGTCTCTGTGTTGCCAACCCCCTGTCTGCTTTATAGCCATGGCACATGTCTCTGTGTGCCCAGGCACACATCTCTGTGTCCCCATGGCAACATGTCTCGTGTGATCCCTGTCTCCTTTAAAGCCATGCACATGTCCTCTGTGTCCATGGCAGACATGTCCTCTGGGGTCCCAGGTCTTTTTACAGCCAGGCACCTGTCTTCTGTGTGCCCTTGGCACAGACTCTGTGTGCCAGCCGCCCTGTCTCCTTTATAGCATGGCACATGTCTCGTGTGGGGGCCCATGGGGGGCACTTGTCTCTGTGTGGCGCATGGAAACAAGGTTCTCTGAGTGGTCCCCCAGCGTTTTTACAGCCGGGCACCTGTCTCTGTGTGCCCATGTACATGTCTCTGTGTGCCGACCCCCCCTGTCACTTTTTTAATAGACCGGTGACCACAATGCGCTGTGTGGCTATGGCACGATATCCTGTGAGTCCCCGGCCGCTTGTGTGCAGCCTGGCAAACGTGTCTGTGTGTGCCCTTGTTGGAGTGGTCCCCAGCACAGATCTCTGTGGTTGCCCGTGTCTGTGTGTGCCCAGCTGGGCACGTAACTATGTGTTCCACCTGTCTCTGTGTGCCCCTGGCACGTGTCTCTCGTTGTGCCTTTCGCTTGAGCCCTGGCACATAACTCTGTGTGCCCCTGTCTCTGCTAGTGTGTGGGGGGGGGGAGACATGGCGCATGTCTGCTGCAGTGGTGGCGCCCTGGTACATGTCTCCATATGCCCCTGTCGCATTGTAACTCGAGACATGTCCCTGTGTTTCTCGTCTGTCTCTTTGTGCCCCTGGTAACATGTCCTCTGTGTGCCTCCTGCTCTTTGACACCTGGCACATGTCCTCTGGATGCGCTTGTCTCTTTGAACACCGCTGGCACATGACTCGAGTGCTCTTGTCTCTTTGAGTCACCTGGCCATTCTCTGATGCTCTATGTCTCTTTGATGCACCTGCACATGTCCACTGAGTGCTCTTGTCTCTTTGAGCACCTGGCACATGTCTCTGTGTGCTCCAGTCTCTTGACACACTGGCAGCATGTGCTCTGTGTGCTCCTGGTCTCTTTTGAGGCACCTGGCAAATGGTCTCTTGGTGCCCCTTTCTCTTCTGTGTGCCCCTTGTACATGTCCGTGTGCCCCTTGCACATGGCTTCTGTAGTGCTCCTGTCTCATTGGTGCACCTGGCACATGTCCGTCGTGTGTGGCCCCCGACTCTTTTATGCTCTCGTCTCCAAATACACCGAGTCGCCGTTGAACGGGATGACCAACATTTCACACATTCACGCTAAACAACACTGACATACATTCGCTTCTTACCATGTTAAAACACAGTGCCATCTTCGTCAATACAAGCACGAAAAACGTTGGATTAGGTGCTAGAGAATACAACGGAAATAACGTTCTCTAGAGTATGCACATCCTGTCCATTTGCATGCATAATATACAACATCGTCATCTGGTGATCAATAAACCGAATTTCTAGCTCTGTCGTTTTAAAACAACAGACTTCCCGCAGCGCACGTTCCTGTTGATGTCAACACGCAAAACCAAAACAGCAGAAAACCAATAGCTAATCTTCGTCCTCATCTCACCGCAGAAGTAGGTCCAAGTAACTGAATTCGCAGCTGAGTCGCTTCTGAAACAATGTGATGGCACTGACGCCAGCGTCATCATCGTGGGGAACGTCTGAGCCCAACACTTCAACCAGAAATACAATGTATTTGTCCAGGTGTATAAAACCCTCTGTCCCAGACTATTCAGGATTCAAAGGCACGTAAGATGATCTTGACAAAAGACGTGTTCCTTTGCGATACTGATGGACTAACAATAGCCAGGATTGGTGAATGTTGAATTTGAAACTGCTGATTTTGATATTGAGCATTTCACGTTGAAGATTGAGCATAGTTTGTTCCATATCGTGAAACCCCCAAATCTGCTGACAGTGTTTACACAGATGTACACCATTTGCAATAGATGTAATGAGAGACAACATGAATAACATTCGACGACAGAAGGATACTTTGGTGCTGTGGTGTCTGTCCCTGTGTGCGAGATCGTGCTGAGGCGTTGTCCTCCAACTTAGTCGTGTTCACTCTCACTTGGTACACAGTCGCTGAAGACATGCTTGTTGTAAGACGAGATTTGAAAGGGTAAGGCAAATATACACAGACAGTTGGAATAATGTTTTGACAAAGTGCAGGCACAAAGAAAGTGACCGAAGCTTAGGAGAGAAGAGAGAGGAGAGAAGAGAGGA
>CM031600.1:78424981-78444467 GCA_018398815.1 Conus ventricosus
TTAGCAGAGCACACTTGGGGTTTGATCTAATAGAGTGGCAGGAAATGTTTATATGGTTGAATACACAATGATGGGGTTTACAAGCGAACAGAAATTGAAGATAAAAAGCAACAGCAATATCCTAAACGGGAGCAAATAAGAAATCTAGAAACAACTGATTATGCAAATACGAATACAGGCTTAAAAGACAAGACAATAACTGGGTCTTGCGTCCTGAAATCGGCTGGGATTTTAAATTTGACTTACGAAGCCCCAATGTATACTTTGATAAAAAACACAATTTTAGAAAGGCTTTGAATGCAGGACCCTTTCTTGCTAGTCCTGTCCCAGGAACACAACAGAAAAAGCAGATTGAGATAACTAAATATAAGCGTGAATATGTGCCTGAGCAGAAGAAACCCTTAGCTGAAGTGGGGGATGACACAGTAACCCTAGAATTTATCCCAAAACCCCAGTGCCTAACTCTGCCACTTTGATTTTTGTTTTATTAATTACTCCAGGGGAGTCTGCTCGTAGTTTGCCAGAACATGTGTTAGCAAGGGGAGTACAATTATCGTCTGAAAACTTGGATGGCCCTCTTAGGCTTGTTATTGCCATTACTAGTAAAAACGGGATGAAGTAAACACTTTCTTATCATCTGACAAGGTTACTATGAATTGACAAAACCAAACTAACAGTACTCGACTTTATTTTCATTAAGTTTGTTGATTTTATTGGGTTTTACTCTGTTGATGAAGTGCTGCCAGAAGGATTAATAAGAACATTTTTACAAAATCAATCTGATTAAAAATGAGGCTCAACAGTTTAGATTAGAGCAAATAACTGAACTTCAAAGGAAATAGAAAGTGACTTGAATAAGTATAGGGTTACTAAAAGAAATATGCTAAGTTTTAAATACTCTTTCTTATGTAATTACTGGCTCCTCAGCTGTAGCTAGCGTAAGTGTCGGGTCTAGTGTTGCTGTTGTAGCTACTGGGTTGGAGCGCCAGCCCTCTTTAGCATTAGGGAGTCTTAGTTTGGGTTTAGGCGGCATATCTATGATTTTAAGTGCTGTTTAAAAAAATAACTCCTAAATTACAAAAGCACACTGCCATTGTGGCCCTAGCATCAGCAAAACGTTGTTTCATTAAGATTAAGAATAAGCAAATCATTACAGGATGAAAACATTACAGACGAAGATTTTCAGCGTCTTATGGCTGATGGTGAGGATTACAGACGACAAAAAACTGAACTTCAAAAGGAGTGGAGAAAGACTTTTACTTCCCAACAAGTAGACACTGCGGCAATCAAACAGAACATTGAAAAAACAAACAAATAATCAGTTAAACCCAAAAGAGGCTAAAAAAATAAGATGTGAAATAAGTTTAACAAAAAAAATTAACATTCATACTATTTTTTTTTAAACTAACAGGCACTGTGTTTGGTGGGACAACTTTCAGCTCTTCACGAACAAATGATCTTTTAGGGGC
This sequence comes from Conus ventricosus, assembly GCA_018398815.1. Classification (NCBI taxonomy): domain Eukaryota; kingdom Metazoa; phylum Mollusca; class Gastropoda; order Neogastropoda; family Conidae; genus Conus; species Conus ventricosus. Next base: position 78,426,451 of record CM031600.1, read on the forward strand.
GGGCTTTTTAGAAGTCTCACTTAAATAATATACGGGAGGGGTTGTTTTCATAATTCGTTCAACTTCATAATACGTCTACGCTCCATATAGGGTCTGTGGCCCTAATTCTACCATCCCCTTCTGCTTCTCCAGGAGCATACAAGTATCTTACTTTTAGTCCAAACGGCAAGAGTTTTTGTGTACATCTGCACATCTTCAGTAATGCTAATTTTTTTTAATTTGATTGCGTTTACTGGTTTAAGGCCTGTTGCTTTAAATTCTTCATTGTTCATGGCGCGTAAGACTGCTGGCAACCTCCTGGCCCATTCTGTGTTGCGTGTTCTGTCCTTAAATTTCTTTGTGATATTGATAGGTAAACAGACGCTCAGCTAAATTCTTATTAAAGTTTTCTACTAGGGCTTGGGAGCGATGGTTGCCTGAGATCCCTCTCTTAACTGTAACTCGGCGTTTAAAAACAGTTGGTTGACAGATCCTTTGAACTCTTTTCCATCATCAACCTAGATCAGCCTAGGATACTTTAATGGGCCTCGCATGTATATTTGTTTGTAAAGCCACAGCCACAGCAGTTGAGCGTTTATCTGTTAAAGGCTCAGCGTGTTTATACCTTGAAGCCATGTCAACAACTGTCAGTGCATACTTAAACTTTTTTCTTCTAACTTTGTCATGTGAAGACACAGCAAGTCCATCTGATGGGTGCCTGTCGGTGTTGAGTTAACAAATCTAGGCCTTATTATTCTTTTTGGGGCAGGCAGATACATTTGCCAAATTGCTTGTTTGAAAGCAGTCTTTTGCTTCTGATTCAGAACACCTTAGCAGCTTTACTCAGTTTTTCAACAGCGATCTTTCCTTTCCAATACCCCTTAGGAGAATAATATAATTTTGTCCATAAGAAGGGACTGTATTTTAATTGTATTCTAATTGTTTTTTATTACATTTTAACTATAATGTTTAGATTGAATATGCAAGAAGAAAGATTGCTCCCATAGCACCTATAATAAAGCCTATTTCTGCCATTTTCTGATCCTCAGATGGTTCATAAAAGTCAGACAGTTCTGGCGGTGATGATGTTAGAAACTTCTTTCCTGTCACTAAGTAATCCTCATTCATTGCGTCATCAACGTCTGTAAATGTGTGCTCTGCATGTCCCTGTTCTCTTAACTTATTATTAATAAAGTTTAAGTGAGCAATTCGCCTTTTCTCATAAGCGTCTCTTGCCTTGGCTAAATCTTCCATTGCCTTGTTATGCCGTTCTCTTTCTTCGTCAGACCACAGTTTACTAAACATGTAATTGCTGCCAGAGAAAACCAATGCATTACAATAGCTCATCCCACCATCAGAACCAATCCAGACATCTTTTTTTAATGAATGTTTTCTTATGAATCAATCTGCCTATGCATTAATCTTTTTATAAATCAATATTTTCTTATGAATTAATCTTTCTTATGATTCAATACTTTCTGGAATAATCCCCTGTGCAACAAGAAAGTCTTTTGATGCAATCCCTGCAGTAATTAAAAATATAACCTTAACAATATCCTCAATGTCTAACCTTCCTAGATCAGCTGGCTTCATTTTAAACATTTTTTGCTAACACGCTATATCCTATACTAAGACCACCGATTACAGCAGAGTGGTAGGCAGTATTGACAATCTTTGCAGTGCTCATATATTTTTATTAACTAAAAAAAAAATTAAAATAATCATAATATGAAAGACTGTCTATATGCCTTTTAATCAGATAATCTTTTGTTGCAGAGCTAAAAATAAGGTTGCAACTAGTTTTGGCGAATCTTCTATCTTTCCCAAGTTGGGCGGTTTTATTCCTAACAAACATTTTGTAAGGGTTGAATAAAACTATAACACCAATAATAGGCACTGCATAATTAACCAGCTTTAAACTCATAGTTTTAAAAGTATTATATTATTTTTTATTGTTTTAAAAATGATTGTGACGAGCTATTAAAGTGTGAGGAGCAAGCAGACTACTCATTAGACTCCTGTCATAAAAAAAGATTATACTCTCTAGCTGCGTGTGGAAAAACTAGACAGTATTTAGGCGTTGAACTAAGTATTGAACAGATTCAACAATTCTACTTCAGACGTTGAGAAGTATTACGCAAGGTATGAAGCACAGCTAGGGTCAAAAATGATTAGATCGGTGAGGCATACAATGATTAGTTTATATACTAGTTAGTAGGCAAGGTGGCGCCGATTGATTCAGAAGATTTAAAATATGACTTAACACAAAATCCAGTTTTAAACAAGTTCCTAGAAACTCTTGCATGTGACATGTATTACAGATTGGGACTTCATGTCCATTCATCATGGGATTAAATTACTTTTAATCATATTAATTTTAATCATATTAATAAAATGAGCGATCAGGAGAAGATTGCGACTCCACAGGAGCAGAAAGTCCCACAAGTGAGTGTCTCACAAGAGATGCGCCCCAGCGTCCCACAAGTGAGTAGTGTTACTAAGTCTAAAAATCCTGGACGTTGTGTGCGTGTGTGAGTGTGTATAACTGTCCCATTAAGTTCGTCTTTAAACTTTCCAATCACTTTCTTGTTTACAGTTGAATGTAAAGGACTGTCTTTAGGATAGTCACATGTGTCGTAGCATCCATCAGCTCCTTGGCTACCTCGCTTCTAAGTCTTCAGTGGGGATGTCTACAACAAAAGAGTCTGTGTCTGTGTAAAGGACTCTAGATTCTGGGTACAGTGGTTTAAAATAGTCGTACAGAAATTCTAGCATTAACAGCTTAGACACTCTAATACAGTAAACCCAATAAACACTGTTTGTCCAACTTTATTTCTGTTTCTTCATCATAATGCCAACCAGGCAGTCGCTAAATCTTCTAAAGTCTAGGAAGTTAGGCTTAGAGACCAGCTTACTCGCTGCTTTTTCTTTTGTAACTAATCTTACATCTTTGCACTTGTGTGGTTTCTCAATGGTTTTGCCAAAACAACTGTTGTTCATTAGTTTAAAAGTCTTTTTCTGAAGCGTCAGTGGCTTTAGTCCCAAGATCAGTATCTTCATGATGTATAGCCTCATAAAGGGCTTTTGTTCAAAAGCAATTATTCTGTGAACAGCTGTTAGTTTTAGTCCGTGTCTCAAGTAAAACTGTAGGAGTCTGTAATGGCACACGTACTTAGTCTTATGACGGAGATTAGGCACAAGTTTAGGCGGCTCTGTGGGGTCATCTTTAATCTTTCTGCAGCTAAGGGATAATCGTTATGGAGGTCGTGCAAATGATCTGGGTACAGCTAGTCTACTTCTAGAATTACTCCTGCTGATTATCAGGTGTAAACTGTGACAGCATACTTAACACAGTAATTAACTTCATGAGGACCTTTTATCATTTTAAAGTTTTTTAGTGGGAGTGTCTGGCTCCATAGCTCACCCATACAGATGTTAGCGTCTAAATACATTAGATAGTTAGATGGTTTAGTTGGGTCATAGTCATCTAAGTACTTATTATTGGCTTTGCAGTAAGGATGTGAGGCCATGCTAATGCCTCCCCTTAGGCCGTCTTCAATCATCTGGAGTGTGGGTAAATCAGATATTAAGTCAATCTGGATGTTTGTAACTTTAAGAAGGCGTCCCAAGAAAGGCTTGGGGCAGAGATGTAAGGTGATGAGTCTAGACCGTAATGTTTCATGCATGTAGATCTGTAATTCTGAAAGACGTCTGCCAATAAACATACGCCAGCTAATAGATATTGATCATGATAATCGCCCATTGTTTGACAGTGTAATTCTTTCCAGGCTTTCTGTGCGTATTCATAGTCAGAGTCGGTTATGTCCTTTCCTCTAAGACTAGAAAAGAAAGCGCCTTTAGGAGGAAGTGAGTCTTCATCAAACCTGTCCCACGAGTTCATGTATTCATAAGGGTAAACACCTTTACGCACTAAAGATGGGTTAAAATATTGTTTAGTTATTGAGAAGTCTTGTAGCGATCCTGCTAATTTATCCAAACCCCCCATCAGATGTTGGGCAGAGTCATAGAATGATAAACAGTCAAGAGTAAAGAACATGTACTTTTCTGAAGACTGTGCAATGCAGTCAACCATCTTGTATTCAGAAGTTATTGCTTGCATGATGAAATGAGAATCATAGCCTCGCAAGTTATGAAAGAAGATAGGCAGTTTCCATGTCTTGGGGTCAACTCAAGTTGAAGATTGCAACTGTTGTGTGCAGCTCCTCTGAACTTTCCAGTAATGTGATCGTGGTCTCTTACAGCGTCACCTAATAATTCTCTGTTGCATATCCAGCAGTGCGTAGATGTTTCATAGCGTTCTTGGTCTTCAGGGGTCATAACAATGTCTGAAAGATTCAGTCGATTGGAGAACTGATTACGAAGGTGTTTCATCTGCTCTAAAAATCTACTAGCTGCATTGGGGCCTCTGTAAATCTCTGGTGTTGTGTGCGCCCCGTCTGACCTAACAACGACAAAGGCATAAGAACAAATCTGATGGTGGGTTAATGAGGCTGTTTTTGGCTGTTCTAATTGTTGTGGGCCGTAGTACTGTGGCAAGATTGATTCAAAGTCAGCATAAACCACGTATGGGCTCATCTGCATTTTGTGTACATTCTTAAACCTGACTTTGGACCCTGGTGGAAGCGTAAGAAGTTTAGTTTGACAGTATACAAAACTTTTACAAAGATTCTTATGGCTGGCAGCTGCTTCTGAAGATGGGATTCTGACCAAACACCTTCTACAAAGATTTTGTTTAAATGTGTCCTTTGTAGTATAAGCCATAAGTCTGCTTATTGTTCTAATTAATGCATAATGGCTCTTTGTCCTATCTGCAAACAGTATCAAGTCTACATGATTCTTAAGTGATTCGCCTAAAGTGGGGGCTTTGGGGAGATCCTTAGAGGCACTAGATTGTCTACTACAGACCATGTATATACGTTTACGGGTTATTGGTTTGCTTGCTCTTCAAACTGACTTAAACCTTCTATACTTACTGGAAAGGTTATGTTATTAAAGTTCAGCTCATGTTTGTATGCTTCATAATTGGAGACTCTGTCTGCGTTCTTTTTAACAGGATGTAATTGTGCCAAAACACACCACATGAAACACATATTGTCAGAATTTTGTATGTTCAGGACTGCTCGTTTAAAAACTAACTCCTTTGGGAGAGGAAGGTAAGAATTGCCAGCTATGGGATAATATTTTGCTTGTTTTAGTCTGATTTCAAGGACTGTTCCTTCAGACCAGCCAGAACCGCGCAATTTTGCTTCTTCACTTGCATGGTTAAACTGTGTAAGCATATGTTCTGCCCATTCAGAATTAAAGTCGTAATAGCTGATTACTTCTTTCTGTTTAGTTGAAACCCAGACTTCCAAGTTATTACCATCGGGGGTTATATAATCAATCAGAATGGCTAACAACACTTTTACTGGCGGTTTAATTTGAAGAGACTCTTGGATTTTAGAGATAGCATATATCACGCTTTCCTGAACATTTGTGGGGTTAATAATATCCATTCTACTTCCCTAAACATATTGCTTAATTGTTCATCACTACCAAATATCTCCTCCCACGTATAATAGTTTTCAACCTCGGATTTACTTGTTGAGCCCATCTTTTAAAACAAAATATTACGTAAATTAAAAAAATAAATGTAAGTAAAAATCGCAAAACGCGCTTTTATCTTCGCCCAAGCGTTTTTAACACTTCAAGGCACCCTAACCTTACAAGAACATCTGCCAATATTTTAGCTTTTCTGAATCACTACAGTCAATGTTTATCGCTTTGATTGCTTCGTCACAGAGTTCACTATGATTTTTTTATTAAATTGTTTACATCATTCTCAAAACCAGATTCACTAAAATCAATGTTTAATACTTTCATTGTTTTGTCAAATAGTTCATTACAATTTTTATTAAAGTGTTTAGATCATTCTTTAAATCAGATTCGCTGTGTTTGGTTGCCATTTTTACGTAATAAAAATAATTGTAAATGTAAATTAAAAAGATACAAGTAAAAAAAGTAAATTTAGCTGTTATTTGTTACTCATGGAGAGAATAGTAATATCTGTGGGTTCAAGATCGCCCATTTTTATATGCACGAAAACCCCCCACTTTAAAATAACGATTACTTAGATTTTGGGGGTTTTTTGCATATTAATTTTGTTTACAAAAAAGGTGTTAATTTTGGTAAAAAGCGACAAGAGAAGGACGAAATTTGTTTGTGAAAAGGGGGTTTTCGTGCAAAATAAGATGCGTGAGCTTGAACACAGATATTACTATTCTCTGTACTTGGCTGATCTTTGTGAAAATTAGCAGGTATCTTCATTATGGGTTACGGATGATGCCCGATTTTTAGTTTACCGTTATAGCCATTATAGCCTGCGCGTGCCTGTACCCATCGTCAACACAGTGCAGGCCTCCAAGGGTGGTACAGGACTGCTCTAAAGGCAGGTGAAGACAGTGCTTCTCTGGGTCCTCCCAAGCACCTTCGGGTGTTTCTTTTTTCTTCTTTGCCTTATCTAGGCTGACCCTGGAGAATGGTCCAGTGACGGTGAGGAAAGACCCACTGACCACAGGAAAGTCCTGTTGACAGTGGGAAAGACTACAACTTTGGATTCTCTCTTGAGGGCACATAAGACCGTATGGCGAAAGCTTGGCTGTGTCTGGAGTGGCACTGTCTTCATCTGTCCGTGGGCAGGGGTGGTTGGGTCTGTGGGTGTGCTCGGCAGCTGGAGGGTGGTGTTTTTCGCCGGGGGGCTCTGCAGTCATGAAATACGGGCTGGTACACCCATGGGGATGCTACTTTAAGGCTGTTATGAGCTGCATCCTGTAGTCTGATTTACCTCTGTTCAGGAGCAGTTATGTCCCTTGATATCTTAATGGAGTGTCCTGTGCGTGCCTGTACCCATCGTCAACACAATGCAGGCCTCCAAGGGTGGTACAGGACTGCTCTAAAGGCAGGTGAAGACAGTGCTTCTCTGGGTCCTCCCAAGCACCTTCGGGTGTTTCTTTTTCTTTTTCTTCTGTTAGAGCCGTTACTAAAGGCCCATAATGGTTTTCTTCTTTATGGAAAATCTCAGAAAGTTCTTGGCCGATCTTTCTGAAAATTTGTCCGTATGTTCAAATTTTTAGTCACAGACGACAGCCGATGTTTACCAGAATAGCCATTACTAACGGTTACACCAGCCCAAGACGGTTTTTCCTCTTTATGGAATATCTCACGCGTATTCAGGATAAACTGGGAGTACGTTTATATGCTTTGCATCTTGTTTAAAATTCCAAATAGTGCATTAAATCATACATCAGTCTTACATTGTCACCCATATATCCTGTTTGATCTCTATTAATCAATTTTGGTAAAACTTTCTCAATTCTGTTTGCAATACACGGAAATCCTATTTTATATATAGCATTTAAAAGATAAATTGGTCTCCAGTTACTCAGAAACTCTTTTGATCTGTTTTTGCGATGCATACTATCAAACCTTCTCTCTAAGTTATAGTCAGTTTGCAATCTCTAAAACACTCATTGATTCCTCTTACTATAAATGGACCTAGCTGTTTCTAAAAACAGTTAAAGAATTCAGCTCCAAAGCCATCGGTTCCAAGACGTTTTCCATTTGCATTTCTTTCGAGCCGCATCGTGCCTCCTCCAAAGTTATTTCACGTTCTTCTAATGACAACTGTGGTATTTTTCTCATCAAGTCCCTTATTTCACAATGTTCAATGTTCTTATTACTTTTATAAAGTTCTGCATGAAAATTGTTCACTTCAGAACTTTCGTCTGGATCAACAGTCAGCTCACCATCATTTCTAACAATTTTCGTAATTCGTTTATTAATACAACGTTTTTTAAAATTCCAGGTTACAGAAGTATTTTGTAATCTTTTCACCATCAGCCACCCATCTTGCCTTAGATCCAAGCAGGACTCCCGCCATCACCTTTTTACGTAATGTAGCGAGTTCTTGATCATTTTCTTTAAGTGTCTGTATGTCATCATCTGTTTTTAGTTCTTTCTTTTCAATGTACTCGATATTAAGCACATGATTATCTTCTTCTTCCTTTGCTTTCTTCTTTTTCATGGTTGCATATGCTTTTTTATTATCTTATTTTCATCAAAAAAAAATCTAAGAAAATTTTGTCAGGTACTTTAACTTGAATGTCAGTGTTTGATATTTTATCTAGTGTGTTATCTTCATTGTCAACAGCATATTCTTTCACAATATTTGTTATTTCAGTTTGAATTTGACGAACATATGTTCTATCTCTTAAAATTGAATGGTTAAGTTTCCAAAAGTTTTGTTTCCTTCTAAAAAAAAAAGACAGAGTTACGATAGAGGGGTCTGATTAATAACCTGGTAGAATATCAGCATCCTCATAATGAGTAGAGGTAATCTGACAAAGGGGAAAAATCAAGTCTACTTTGTTGAAGTGGAGAAGGTTTCACCAGGTAAACCGTCTACATTCAGGATTACTTTCTCTTGAAATGTCATTCAAGCCTAATTCTATCATCATTTCTTCTATAGCTTGCACTACTTTAGGATTATTAATATGCTTATAGTTATCATAGTCATATGCTGGGTCTATCACAAGGTTCCAGTCTCCTACTGCAATTATATTTTTACTTTTATGTTGCTTTATGATTTCGAAGAGATCTTGACAGAAAAGAGGGTTGTTCCTATTGGGACCATACACATTCACTAACATGAAGTCTTTTTCCATTGCTGTAAAAGATATTATTATATAGTTTTCCATTACTATCTCTTTTCCTGTTTTTTTTTTTAAATTTAAAATTCAAAGTTGTTGTTGAATGATACTGCCACACCCCTTGATTTACTTTTAAAAGAGGCAAAATATGCCTTGTAACCCCATTCACATTTTGCATACTGTTCTATTTCTCATCAACATGTGAGTCTTGTAAACAATACATTGATTAAGATATTTGCCTGAGATAATGGAAGATATCTTTCCATTTTTGCCGTTCCTTAGGCCTTGACAATTCAGTGATGAAAGTATTAGTGTAGCCATTCTGCCCTAATATAATTTTTGCCATACCGAGACACCAGAAAACATGAAAAAAAAAACGTACAGGCGCTAAGTTTGCTTTAAGAAATATTTACCTCTGACAAACCAACACCACCGATAAACTTAGAAATTCTGACCAAGAGGCAATAACTAAAGATGGATACAAACATGACTCAAACTTTCAAACCCAGATATAAAACAAATTGTAAATAAATGCACATATCAGAAAACAGTGCAACTTCACCTGGATATACATAGATCCAGATACATTCTAGCCTACGAAGGTTACTGAAGAAATGTATGTGACCTTTAAAAAAGGAAATAGAGATCTGTAAAATTAACCAAGGCAGTTCCTGGAGCACCCCGGGAGCACTTTCATACATAAACTTACACACATGCATACACATATGCACACACATACATTTATACTCATACATGTGTGCATATCCATATTCAAATCAAAGAAAGAATGAACTATTTTTTAAAAATGTTTTTTTTATCTTTTTTTATGTTTTTAAAAAATCTTTTATATTTCCTTCAAAGTTCAACATAAATATGACCACTTTTTAATCCATCATACAGTTATGTAGGGTTTTTTTATACACACACACACACACACACACACACACACACACACACACACACACACAAACACACACACACACACATATATATATATAATATATATATATATATATATATATATATATATATATATATATATATATATATATATATATAGATGAATATAACCAAAGAGCCTAAAATGTTTTAAAAGTGCTCGACCCCTTGGGAGCAACATTTGTCAATGATGTAAAAAGGAAGGTTAAAACTCGAGGTTAAAACTCTACAAATTTGTTTCGAGCGTGTTGCGCTGTCATCAGGATGTTTTCGGTTTGCCCACCGCCGATGTTATATAGCGTGTGGGCTCCCTTTTGCGGTTGTTTGCACGTGCGGGTTGGCTGCACGTGTTTTGGGGGGCTTTCAGGTTTTTATTTTGGGTGTGTTCACTAACAACGATTTCCATTTATGCCTGCAGTTGTTTACTATTTCTGTTTGGTGTTTAAGTTGCTAAGTGTGGTTTGCATAGTATTAACCATTTTTCAGTTAAACATAGGTTGCACATTTTTAAAACATTGCTGTACATAGGATCACTGAAAACCACTTCAAAACCAGATATGCAAACCACAAACAGTCATTCAATAAAGAAAAATATAAAAACCAAACAGAACTGAGCAAATATATCTGGAAACTTAAAGACGCAAAAACAAGCTACAATATATCCTGGAAAATCATAAAAAGAGCATCACCATACAGCAATGTTTCAAAAAGGTGCAACCTATGTTTAACTGAAAAATGGTTAATACTATGCAAACCACACTTAGCAACTTTAAACACCAAAACAGAAATAGTAAACAACTGCAGGCATAAATGGAAATCGTTGTTAGTGAACACACCCAAAATAAAAACCTGAAAGCCCCCAAAAACACGTGCAGCCAACCCGCACGTGCAAAACAACCGCAAACGGAGCCCACACGCTATATAACATCGCGGTGGGCAAACCAAAAACATCCTGATGACAGCGCAACACGCTCGAAACAAATTTGTAGAGTTTTAACCTCGAGTTTTAACCTTCCTTTTTAACATCATTGACATAATATATAAATATATATATAATATATATATATATAATATATATATATATATATATATATATATATATAATATATATATATATATATATATATATATATATATAAACCGTAAAGCAGGAACCCATTCAATAATTCCAAGCATTCAAACACAAACACAAAAAACAAAAAGAAAAAAAAAAATCATGCACAAACAAATATACCAAACAAATATACCAAACAAATAATAAAGCATACATTGAGACAAGCAATCTGCAATAGAGAGAAAACAATATATAAATAAATAAATGAATAAATAAATAATGAATTAACAAATAAATGATAAATTAAAATATGTAAATAACAAACCAGGAAGATTATTATAACAGAATGATACGTAAGCAAAGTAATGAAAGACGACCATACAAGTTACACAAATTAGACTAGCATTTGGCAAAATCAGACAAGGCAGTAATTTACCAAATGTTTTAGAAGATACAAAAAAATAAGTGGTATTTAAGATACATTCTGAGTATTTCAAGATCCTCATTTCACACCCACGCACACGCACACATACACCAGCATTGTTCACAGAATTGAAAAAATGTACCAAAACCGATCTACTTCTGCCATACACGAACATCTACAAGCCACAGGCCACAGTTTCAGCCCCCAAGAAATCAAGATCTTGTCTACAGAGCCCTTCCTCACAAAAAGAAAGTTAAAGAGAGCCATCAAAATAAAGCCTAGACGCCCCAGCCTGAACAGAGATCAAGGTTTTGAACTTCCCCCTATCTACAATCAATCCTGACAACTATTCACTGCACACAACAGTCACCCCACCAGGCCTCACTGCCACAACAGCAACAGTGAGCTGAAGAAGACAAGGCGACCCTGTCAAAATATTCTCAAGTAAGTTTTGATTCTGAGTCTAAATACTTTCTAAAACCCTCATTATATGGTTTACACACAATGCTTCTTTTATCTTTGCGAGATTATCACTCCATAAAAAAATACAACAGCCTGTAGTGCGTTGACAAAATTTAGTGATGGAGCTGGCAAGTTTGATAATAAGTATGTTAGTTTTGATAGATCAAGAGTTTTCATAACTGTTATTTCACCCAGAGGAGAGAGATCTCTTTTGCTCCACCTCCCTAATAGTCTTTTAATGTTAAGTAACTTTCCACGGAATTTTATTTTAATCATCCTTTTGAAGTTTAGGCAAAACTGAATGCACCAAATCTTAAAAATCCCGGGTTCCAGCCAAAGTTCTCATCACGCATATACCTTGTGGTTGAGTTTTTCTTACCTCTAAACCAAACTACTTTACACAAAAGCAATAGTCCTCCAAAGGGAAGAAAACAGTATAGAAAAATCGCAATGCCACTCATCTAATTTTCGGCCACGTGGCCTTTTTCAAGAGAAAAAAAAACAAAAACAATGCAACTGTGTAATGTCCATCTTTGGTGACTCAAAGATGGACATTACATAGTTGCATTGTTTTTTGTTTTTTTCTCTTGAAAAAGGCCACGTGGCCGAAAATTAGATGAGTGGTATTGTGATTTTTCCAAACTACTTTAGTTTTTTCATTACTGATTTTTAGACCCGATATCTGTGCAAAACTTTTCAACACATGAATAGCTTCTTTAAATGACTTTTCTGATCTATTTAGACACATATTTGTATCATCAGCGAATTGCGACAGGAGGACCCCCTGCTTCCTCGCCTGGATTCCTTTTATATCATCGACTGCATCATGCTGTCTAATTAATACAGACAAGACCTCTGCACCAATTATGTGTAAATACAGCGAGCATGGATCCCCCTGCCGCACTACACGTCAGATAGGGAACCAACTGGAGTATTGTCCATTAATGGACACACAGGTTGTTATGTTTTTTATAAAAAGTAGAAGTTCATTTATTAATGCCTGTGCCAAAGATGAAGAAGTTTTTTTTTTTTTTTCAAAACGGACCAAGCAATAGAATCAAACCCTTTCACACAATCAATGCTGAGACGTAATCCAGAATACCCTCCTCCTCCTGATACTTAAGTACATCTTAGATTTTTCTTATATTTTCACCTATATAGCGCCCTGCCATAAAGCCCTTCTGATCTTCGTGAATTTTTTTTAGGTAAAACGCATTTCATGCGATGGCTATTGAGGCAGGGACAATTTTGTACGCTGTATTCAAGAAAGAAATAGGTCTCCAGTTCTTTAAGTATTGTTTTGGCTTCTCATATTTTGGTGTGCAGATTATATATAATGCCCTGTCTCTGTGTGGATGACATACATTGCTTATCATATCCATCATTTCGAGACCTGACAGGAAATGAGCCAATATCAATGAAGAAAAAACTTATAGAACTCTACTGTGAAACCATCAGATCCAGGGTTCTTGTTATTTTCATGTTCAAAATAGTAATAATGTTGATTTAACTTGCGTCAAATGTTAGATGACTAGAAAGCAATTAATCAAACAAGTAGCAACAGAATAATTACAAGTTTACTTGCCTTTTTGTCCGGTATGCCACACCTGCAGTTGCCTCTTGGTCGCAAGGCCTACTCACTGCCACTGGGCTGACTGGCACTGGTGCTGGTAGAGGGTCTGGGGGTTCTCCTCTTGTTCTCGTACTCCTGACTACACTTCGTCTAGTCAGAAATCGAGTCCACTTGAACAATTCTCCCAAGCAGAGTCTTCATGAATACTTTCCATTCTTGATCCCTCTTGGCTTTTAGCGCTATCGGAGGCACCCTTCTTATGCACACCCACTCTATGTACTGCTTCCACATCCTTTGGATCAACAGACACCTTTAGCTTATCTCGGAAGAGCGACAGCACCTTGCGTTCACACTCCGTGGCTGTTTCCTCACGCCATGCTGGCTGCCCTCTTCCCCCACACTGAAGATTCGCAGGTTGTTGCGGCGGATGTAGATGGACAGCTCTTCACTCCGGCGATCCGCCAGCTCTGTCGTGAACCTCACCTCCACCAGCTGGGTCTTCAGCTTCTCCTCCTGCCCCTCAGCTCTTTCACTTCTGCTCTCAGCTGGTCATTCTGAGTTTGAAGAGTGAACAGTGAAGACTTCAGTTCGTCTACTGTCTCAGACAGCTTCTCCACAGCAGTCCCAATTGCACACAGCTTCCTCATTACATCGTCATAGCCATAAGTGGCAGGTGAAAGTGACTCAGGGAAAAAAACACTGTTATCATCACTCATTTTGTCCTCATCGTACCTGTATCCCCTGAGGGCTCCCACCTCATCCAACACACAATGTGAATGTTCATGTGCTTCTGACGAAACCTTGAGCTTCTGAATGTTCTTCCGCTTCTGGGATGGAGTAGATGCAACCAGCGAGGTATCTGTTCCACTTGATCCTCATTGTGAGCTAGCAGACAGCTGCTTTCTTCCTCGTTTTTCCCATAGATGATAGAGCTTGATAGGCAAAGCGCAGACAAGACCAAAAAATTAATGGCGATGGCTACATCCGGTAACTTACTGTCTGACTGCCCAACTTGAAAACTACATGTTAGAATAATTTTAAGTGTCCAACTTGTACATAATACTTGCGATTACATCGCGTGGTGGTTCAGCTGTTGGTTGCACTGCTAGTAGAGATCCATGGAAGCGAAATAATTGGAGAAAATTAGCTAAAACTGCTAGTTTTTACACAGTTCTCCGAAAACGCGTCCGATCCGAATCTTGAGCAGCGCTCACCCCCAAGAATGAAATACTCCCCATACAAGGTAAATGTGCGAAGGGAAGAAAAGGAAAGAAGTTCAATTAATGTTTTATTTTTTATCATTAAAAAAACTTTCAATATTTTGTTTACTTCATCACATACGACAGCAAGCGAGAGAAAGGAGGAAGTGAGGGGGAGAGGGGGAGAGAGAGAGAGAGAGACAGAGACAGAGACAGGGGAAGAGAAACAGAGGGATGGAGAGCGAGGGGGAGAGAGGGGGATAACACTTTGGGGATTAGGGATAAAGATATTCACTTTTCAGTGTGTATGCAAAAATCATACACGCAAGCAGCTGACTGTCATTGTACATGTACAGAATCTCTATTTATTTTTGTTTCCACACAATTCAAACATAAATGACTTGCATTCCAATTTTCTATTTATGAGAGTACCATCACTCATAAAAAAAAATAGGTGTCTATATCAAAACATGACAAAACCAGCATATTTGTCTCTTACTATAGTCTTAGGGCTGTAAAAAAAGCCACAAGCAAGAGAGAGAGAGAGAGAGAGAGAGAGAGAGAGAGAGAGAGAGAGAGAGAGAGAGAGACAGACAGACAGACAGACAGACAGACAGACAGACAGACAGACAGACAGACAGAGACAGAGTACATAATTAACAAGAGTACAATCTGTCATATGACACTGATGCATAAAAAAAATAGTACAGCAGTCTCTTGGGATTGTATGGGAGGCAACAAAAACACAATAAGAGAGAGAGAGAGAGAGAGAGAGAGAGAGAGAGAGAGAGAGAGAGAGAGAGAGAGAGAGAGAGAGAGAGAGAGAGAGAGAGAGCAGTTTAAGAGTGAGGGTCAAAGATAACCAGTTTTCAGTGCATGTACTTGAATCATACACACAAACACCTTACCATCATTGTATGTGTGCAGAATGTCCTTTATATCAAAACATGACAATATCAACATGTTTGTCTCTTATTTTGGTCTAAGGGCTGTAAAAAGAACAAAGCCACAAGAGAGAGAGAGAACAAGAACAACAAGAACAAAAACTTTATTCTCCAGGCCAAGAGAGAGAGAGAGAGAGAGAGAGAGAGAGAGAGAGGAGAGAGAGAGAGAGAGAGAGAGAGATGCTGCATAATTCAAACCGCCCTTTATCAATGCACAATATTCACCAGTTACTATCAATTATTAACAGAGGTACAATCTCTCATTTATATCGATGCATAACAAAATAAGTACAGTAGTCTCTTTGGATTGTATGGAAGCAACAGAAAACAGAGAGAGAAAGGGAGAGAGAGAGAGAGAGAGAGAGAGAGAGAGAGAGAGAGAGAGAGAGAGAGAGAGAGAGAGAGAGAGAGAGAGAGATGTCCTAAACATCCTTTCAGAATGCCGTTGCATAATCAAAACTTCTGTTTTTGTACATGTACACACATAGCACCTATTCATGCCTGCATATACTTTTAAATACACAAATGCACATACGTACGGCTAATAAATGTTTAACCGTCTGTACATACACAAACACACGCATGTGCACACGTACCCGTGATGTTATTTCTGAACACACACCCCACCCCACCCCATCCCTCCGGTGCCGTCGCAATCCAACAAGGAGAACGAATACAATTTAAACAGAGGAGAAAAATATTACAGATCAAGGAGAAGAAGTTCACAACTCCGGCAATTTTGAATTGATTGAGAGGCAATGAAGAAAGGGGAGGGAGATGAGGAGGAAACCCTACCCTCCACTAGTCGTCCTCACCCCGTCTCTCTTATCGGCACATAGCCGCTGTGCATAACTTTTCCCCATCCCCCCTCCCCCCCACCCATCCCATCCTCCACAGACCAGAGGTGTGGGCCAGCAATAATTTGTAAATTTTTGGAAAATTTACATCACACGGCGCAATACTTTGTCCATGTCTATCTCCAATCTCTGTCTTTCCATCTTTTAATTTTGCAGTAATTCTTCCATGACTGCTCCAAGCACCCATTGTCGAACTGTGTTCTTTTGCTTCTTTCAACAGTTTATAATTCAGTGATGTCAAATCTTTGGAAATCGATTTCTTTTGAACGTTGCCTTTTAAGTTCGTACGTTATGCGAGGAGTTCGTCTATCTATCTATGTTTGTATGTCTGTCTGTCTATTTGCCTTTCTGTATTTATCCATATGTGACTGTGTGTTCGCGCGCACGCGCGTGCGTGTGTATGTGCGAGCCTGCATGCGTGCATGCTAGCGTGCATGCGTGTGTACCTGCGCTTGAGCGCAAGCACGTGTGTGTGTGTGTGTGTGTGTGTGTGTGTGTGTGTGTGTGTGTGTGTGTGTGGTGTGTGTGTGTGTGTGTGTGTGTGTGTGTGTGTGTGTGCGCAAGTGTGTTCAGGGTTCATACGAACATCGAGCAACTTTGACATATCTGGGTCTTTTTTATACGGATGTACAACTGTATTTCCGCCACCTGTCAGGTTATTTTCCTAAAACCACAGCATACAACAGCATTCCTATATGTTGCTTTTGGTCTGTGTGGTGAAAATTGCTACTCTAGAAAGAGACTTCCTTCCCCCCAGATCTTTCCAGACTTCGTTTTTTCGCCATTTCCTCATGGTGCACCAAACATCAGTTATGGCAATGGAGGCACGCCCATGTCACTGTCTTGCAACTGTGTCGATAAACTAGAAGTAACGTTCACTTTCCACCGAAGTAAACCTTATACAGTGAATCATCAGTGGAACTGTTCCGTGTCAGAATGGCCAGACCTTGTTTCCCACTTTCCATGTAACTTGGAAGCTGAATGTGTGGACGGTGAAGATGAAGTCCAGTGTTTCTATTACTCTGAAAAATGTGGTACAGGCCAGGTAACCTTCTATCTACCTGCTATATTTATTAGCACTCTCTCTGTCACGGTCAGATATCCCCTGACCCTATGCGTTATTTCTGTAAATAATGGCTTTTACCCTCCTTCTTCCCACATCCTCAATATAATCTGTCCTCTTTATATCTATGTAGTGTGGCGTTTTCTTTTAGCCCGAGATTTTTCGTTCTTTTCCCCTCGTATAGTATAGTTTGTTCAACCTCCTTCCTTCCTCCTGCACGTGGTTCTGGCCTCAGCCATGTTCTGCGGAGTTGGAGAGATTCAGGCAGTTCACGTGGGCCGGCTATGAACTTAGTTAACGGGAGGTGTGCCAGCGGCTTGAAACCGGGGTTTGGTCAGGCACTTGTGAAGTCAGACCTGCTACAGTTCGGAGAGCTCTCTCTCCTCTGGCCAGAACTTTCCGTAGCTCAGCTTCGTTGCTGGTGAGTTCCCCTTAGCTGTGGGACTTGGGTTTTCCTGGGCGGGACGCCATCCTTCGCTGGTTGGCGTCCGACCAGCTTTCTTCATCCATAAGCTTGTTGGTAAGTTTTTAGTATTCCCGTATTAGAACGTCGAGTCGCACGTTTCTCGTCGCCCCGTGATAGGATTTTAGTTCCTATTTTGTTTCAAATTTAATTTCTTTCAAAATTATTTCAAATTCTCGTTTGGAGAGAATATTTTTATCCCTCTGGTACTCGGGTTTATTCGCCGCTAGTTTCGGTCACGGCAACGAGGAGTGGCAGAATTGTTCGTCAATAAACGGTTTGGCGTCATATACTGTACCATGTCAGACAATAGCATTCACGGCAGTTAGTCTGCTCTGCCAGGCGAACAATG
>CM031600.1:78445467-78465467 GCA_018398815.1 Conus ventricosus
AGAGAGGATGAGAGAGAGAAGTCTTTGTGTTAATGTATGTGGTCCGTTAAAAGGGAAACGAAGGCTTTTTTTTAAAAATTAAACTCGTTACAAAATTTCAAAATGAAGGCGCCCCCGTTTCAAAAGTTGATGAATGAAAACCTATCCATAAAAAGTTTGCCCGCTGCCTGTGGGAAAGGCATATGTTTTTTTGGGATTTATTGGCTGGTTTTTGTAAACAAACCCAAAGCGTGTCACGGGTTTTGACTTTCGCTCAGGTCCGCCCTCTTTTAAGACTTTCCATTTTTAAAACTTTAAATTGAAAAAAAAAAATGAAACAGTTGCAGTAGCAAAAAAGACAAAAAGTCCACTTGCTGAATTAATGTTTCTGATTTTACATGTCGTCAGCAGTGTCCCCTTTTGTGCATTTTCCCCTGAAGACCCCCGTGTTTTTGCTCAAAACGAATTCCAAAAATCCTTTGATGTGCAGGATTTTACGCCACGTTTTTTGGGTTTTTGAAACGGGCAGCCGATGCCCTTTTTTGCTTGAGTAGCCTTGAACGAGCAAGCACCACCCGTCTCCATAAAAAACAACTGCCCTCAGCATTTCTGAAAGCAACCCCCCAAATTGGACAACATGCTCGTGGTTTCGCACCCTTTTGACCCCCCATCGTTTTTTTAGGGCGCGCTCAAAAAAAAGGGCTGTTTTAATTTTAGGCGTGTTTAACGAGTTAACACCTTGCCTAAAAGGGCAAAATACCCGTGTGGGTTCGACAGTGGTTGAAAAGTGTTCTTTTTTAAAAACGATTTTTTAAGTCCGATTTTTTTAAAAAGGGAGATGCTTATGCCCCCTTCTGTATATTCATGTCATGCAGACTAATACGACATTTTTGTAACTGATAAGTGTTTCTATTTTTAAAACGAAAAATTACCTTTTTTACTAAGCATTGTTCTCTTCGTCATATAAACTCGTCCAATGTTGGATTCTTCCGGAAACGTGCTGTTGAAATGGTTCCCCGTCCATATCGCGTTTTGGTTAGTGCAACCCTGACATTATTGAGGTCTGGTCTATCCTGAGTTGAACAGCTGATAAAGGGGTGATTTAGTGTTGGTCGCAAACTTGTGTGTGTGTGTGTGTGTGGTTTTTGTGTGTGTGTGTGTGTGTGTGTGTGTGTGTGTGGGTTTTGTGTGTTTGTGTGTGGGGGTTTTGTGTTGTGTGTGGAGGGGAGGAGAGAAGGGGAGGAGAGGGGAAGGGGGAAGAGAGGAGGGGGGAGAAGAGAGGGGGAGAGAGAGAGAAGGGAAAAACGACAGACAGAAAAGACAGAAAGAAAGAAAAGACAGAGGAGATGTTTATAACCCCGCGAACTGAAAAAGGGGAAAAAAAAAAACTGTCACCCCTTTGAGAGATTTTCGGGAAAGGGCTATACTACAACTCATCAAACGCATTGTTTAAAAAATACACTAGATACTTGCTAAAATTTTGTTCCTTTAAAATCAAGATCGATGAAAATATTGATTCTTCTAGAAATTCAAACATAGGTGTTTTGAAATGATCTGGTATTTTTCTTTTCTTCTTTCCCTTTTCAGTTCTTTAATGGCCACAAGCTGTTTTGTTCTGTATTCTGCGTTTTCCCTTTTATAATTGTGAGGCCCTAGTGCCTCATTTTTCCCTTTGGGCTACTGTATGCCCGGGGTTTTTTGGGTTTTTTTTTTAAAAGTGCTTTTAAATGTGTACCACCGTTCTAAATTGTAACGACCGCACAGAGGAAGGTCTTTGGGTTTTGCCGGTTAAAAAGATTCTTGCAGTTCCAAAGATCAGTCTGCTTCATTTTAAAATTTTTCAAAATTTTAAGAAAATTGCTTTTCGACTGCTTTAACCCAAACCCCCAAATCAGTAACACCAAAAAAAACTGCGTGATTTGTAAAAAAGAACACGCCGTGCAATGTTTTTGGCTGCCATGCTTTTTAGGCACAGGCCCTTTTGCAGAACTTTTAAATATTCTAAACATGTTTTTTAAAGGGGTCTGCATTCTATCAAAGCTTTTAGAAAAATATTGGGTTTGCCCATTGTTTCCCATTTGTTTTCGATCGAACGTCTGATGTTTGTTTTCTGGGCTTTTGTAGACCCGATAGACGATCCAGTTTCTTGCCCATCGAGTGATGTAGTTTAACGCCATGAATGCGTTCTTCTTTCTTGAATTTCTTTGTGTTTTGTAGATCAGACTGTCATCTGCTTGTCAACACTCCACCCCATTCTGTTTCTATCGGGTAAAAGGGCCGTTAGTGTAAACAGGGTTTATGAAAGAGAGGAAGGAGAACCTTGAGGTAAACCCAGAAGGGTTTAGAGGTTCAGACACCCCCCAGTCCCAATGTGGATGACAGTTCGCTTCTAAAGTGTCTTGAACTGTTTTGTGAAGGGTCCTGCTGACCCCATGGTAAGGGAGAGCCCCATGGAACATATAGGAAAAAGCACTGTATTTCCTATCTGCTTGTACCTTTTTGGGGCTTCTTTGGGGTTGGGAGGGAGATTTGTCTACTTTAAAGGGTTTTTTTTGATTGTTTGCTTGATTGATCCAGGAACTTTCCTATACATTTTGTATATTGGTATGTTAGCCTTAGAAATTTGATCTCTTTCTGGTTTGGGGGCTTTAAAGTAACTGTGAACCGTTTTTTGGGGAACAAATTTTTAATGGGAAAACGCCCCATCAGGACTGAAGAATGGGTTCTGTTTTTTTTCTCAGAGATTTTAATACATGGATAACATATCTTGTCTGGGTGGAGCTTTATCTTCAGCCTTTTTTTTCTTTTCCCCCAAATTCTCTGATCACTCTCTTTGTGCCCCTTTTTCAGAAGAGCTGACCTTTTTCCTCTTTTTTTTGGGGTTTGTGGTACCATGGGCATTAGGAATCGAGTGGCTTTTTTACTGTTTTTTTCCGCCCACGTGATGAAAAAAATCAGAACTGAGTGAGTGTTTTGAAAATTAAAGTGATTCACACGCTATTCCCCTGACACGCAGCACCCAACATGTTCAGTGAATCCAACAGTGCCAGAGCATGGGCCGCTTCAGCCCCTATCTTTTCATCGCCAGTGCTTGAGCGACGGCACGTGACGCTTTTTTAGCTCTGCGTTGTGTACCAGATTTCGAATCCTCCGGCGTTTCCTGACGATGGTCATTTGTCTGGACGAGAATGTGGGCCCGTTTAACTTCCCGGTTAAGGACGCGGTTGACGGACTGTCCAATGAAACGTCAGCACTGAATGTTGCAAGACTTGTCATTTTATTGTTTTGGGAAAAAAAAAAACCTTAAATTTCACGCTGATGAGCACACGGGGGCCGGTCCATTTGTTTCGCTTTTTTGAGATCAGGGGTTTTGAAGATATGATGTTTTGAAGTCCATATGTCAAAAAACTTCGTCGCGGGGGTTAAGTGCGCATTCGTTTTCATTAAAGGTTTCACGCTTATAGGCCCCAAACGCGAATACTGGCAGTGATAATAAGAAATTAAGACGCAATTTGAAAGGAGAGAGGAGAGAAAAAGAGAAAAAAGAGAAGAGGAAAAGAGAGAGAGAGAGAGAGAAGAGAGGAGACAGACAGCAGACAACAAAAGACAGACAGCAAAAAAGACGACAGCAGACAACAGAAGACAGTGAGAACAGACAGAAAGAAGACCGACCGACCGACCGACAACGTCGAGAGGCCCAGCAGAGCAGATGCGGAAAAGAGATGACGTCCCTCCCCTAAGGCCGCTGTAGGAATAAGGTACCGGCCGTACCTTCGACGAAAGTGGAGAGAAAAAACCCGGGGCGGGCGCCCCAGGGACATCTTCCGCCGAGTGAAGAGAAAAAACCCCCTAACCGATGGCAGCCAACATGCCACCCCCTCACAGTGGGGGAATACCTCAAACCTAAGAGGAAGCGCACGTGCGGCAGGGTAAAAAAAAAAGGTGAGAGGCCCATAGAGAAGCAAGTTCAGGAAAGGTACCAGCACCCCTGAACCTGCAGGATGAATTTACGGGCAGTGAAAATTAAAAGAGAGAGAAAGTAAACCCAAACCCGAGCTGAACTACATTAAGGGGTTTCAACCACAAAACAAACCCCATTTTAAAGGGATGATACACGACAACCCCCAAGACAATAAAAAAATGAATAATTCACTACCCCAGAGGGCCAATCGTCATAGGCCTCGTGACAAATCGTGACAAACCCCCTTCTAAAAAATCTTTTCTCTGAGATACGTGCTCCTTTTAACCTTGAGCATGTGCAAAATCACAACAATGGGACCCAAACCCCAAAACCCCGGATCGACAGAGTACGATAAATCCAAAACAACATTCCCCGATAGAGTTTACGGAAAAAAATAGTACTACATTTACTATCAAACAAAAAAGCCTTCAAAAAATGAAAATAGCAATGACCCGGGTGTTATACTGTTAACTGTCAACTGTACAGAGACCAAAAGGGGACATAACCCCGGTTTTCCAATGGGCGGCCGACTACGGAGCTCGGCTGAGATAGTCAGCATCCGTATTGCGTAAACCCGATATGGCAAAAGTAAAACATGACTCTCGTTCCCCTGCCAAACCCCTGAGTCGAACGATGCTGGCCGGATCCGGTCCCGGCACTGGAGAGGATGAGATCGTCTCCAGACAAATTCCGGGCCCTACTTCTTCTTGGGTACGCCAGTGCGCGTTTCCAAAACTGCCAGGAGTTCAGCAAAAGTGGGCATCAAGCCAAAAAGGGACAGCCCCTGGGTATCGAGTTTGCTTTTCCACTACCAAAATGTGCGGGGACGCATCGGTGGTGGGTTAATGGGTCCCCCCCAGGTCGACCCCAAACCTTTTGAATGGGTCCCCAACCCGGGCACTGACCCAGGGGAACACGCGTCAAGCGACCCTTGGCGTTGTCCGTGGCAGCATCGCAACTGCGGCAGTACTGCCTAACCTTGAGTTCATCCTGGGGCCCGAAAAAAATCCTTCTTACCCCCTGGGTCCGCTTTGAGCCTATAGGCCTGCCCTGGGGAATATGGGCCTGCCGGGAGAACAGATTCTCTCAAACTTTGGGGGGAAAGACTATTGCTTGGCTACCCGATCTGCCTGAGTGAAAAACCCCAAAGAGGACCCTTTGTGGAGCTTTAAAACTCACCTTAGCATGTCGGGCAGACTGGGGGGACGTCCCCCATTGTCGTAGGCGTTTTGGGTCCACGTCCCTGGCTGAAGACGAACCATGGGGGCAGGATGGCCCGGCCGAACCTCGTCAGGATGGCTGTAGAACAAGGACGCCCAATTCCGCTTGTTTCTTGGCTTTGGCGCGCGTGGTAACCCCACACACGCCCCGTACGGGCAGATCCTAGACACAGGAAATGGGCCCGGCTGCAAAGGTGATGGGGATTCCCTATAAAAAGGGGGAAACAGAGGTCGCTCCACCCCGGGTGGCCCTATTCGCCACAGAAGTAGGGGGTGGAGAAGGAATGAGTACAGAAAGGGCGGGTGGGGGTAAAACCACCTCCAACTCGCACACATCTAACTGGGGCCCCGCTGAGCCCCAGGGGAAACCAATCTTATCCACAAAGGGCGTTGAGCTCCAGAATCCTGTGGTCTCGACCAAAGGAAGAACCAACAACAGAAGAAAGTGGACACTCCCACCAGAAGCTGGGGTGGACCCCACGTTAGCCGAGGCCGAGGACGCGGGGGGATAGCCCCATGCTACCGGGGGTTTAGGGCAATCTTTCCTAATGTGGCCGGGACGACCACAAAGTAAACACAGTCGGGGTGCTGAGGTCCCCGATGAACTGCCTGCCTTGTTCAACCCGCTAGCAGTCGTCGGCGCCTTATTGCCACTAAATCCTGTGAGGGTCTTCCTGTCCGTATCTGGGCGATGCCCATAAGCTCTACGGGCTTCAGCAAACACCTCAGCGGTATGAATCGCAGCCGCGAAATCCTGTGGTGCTGTCTCGCCTATACGGATCCTCAACTCCGGGGACACGGTGTTGGTAAGCTGTTCGATGAGAATCAGATCCTCAAGCTCCAGCTTAGCCAACTGACGCCAGTACCCTAGCGTTTTGCGCAGCCTATCTCCAAACTGCACGAAGGTCTCGTCGTTATTCTTTTTCATGGACCTGAACTTCCTCCTGTACGTCTCTGGGGTAAGGTGGAAACGTTTACGCAGAGCCAACAGCATGTCTGCATAAGACGCGCCTTCATTTAGAGTAAGCGAGAGAGAGAGAGAGAGAGAGAGAGAGAGAGAGAGAGAGAGAGAGAGAGAGAGAGAGAGAGAGAGAGAGAGAGAGAGAGAGAGAGAGGGATGTCCCGACTGTTCGAACCATAGGGAGAGTAGAGTCAGGCACTCGTACCACACTCACCGGAAAGCACAAGAACCCAGGACGTACACACACAGATAAT
Source organism: Conus ventricosus (assembly GCA_018398815.1). Classification (NCBI taxonomy): domain Eukaryota; kingdom Metazoa; phylum Mollusca; class Gastropoda; order Neogastropoda; family Conidae; genus Conus; species Conus ventricosus. Next base: position 78,451,843 of record CM031600.1, read on the forward strand.
ATTTATTACACAAAACAATCGCTTCACACACATTCACACTCTAAGTGGGGTTGGGATAAATACAAGAAGAGGGAAGAAAGACAGAATAACAGAAAGTGGGATAAAGAAGAAGACTGGATTACAAGAGGCTAGCTAATCTGAGGGGCAAAACAAATGAAAATAAACCCAAACTCCCAGGGTATGCCCAGCTATCTCCCTTCCTAACCCGCTACTATAAATGGGGTGAGAGAAAAGAAGAAAAGGAACAAAATAATAAATCAACAGAACAGGGCCTAATCTCAGATATAAAAACCCCCAACCACAAATCAATTTAAGTGAAAAGAAGAAAATGACACACTGACATGTATCCTCACGCTCACATGACACAACAGAATCTGTCCACCACTTATCTTTTCGAGCGTCAAGTAGTCTTTATGCCTGGCTCCAACGGTTCCTGGAAGTACCCCAGCAGAGTCTTGAAGAGTAGCCCCGAACGCACAAATGGCTGACAGTCACTTAAGAAGTGGCCACCAACACATAGACAGGGTCACTCGAAGGGTGGTCGCGAACGAGGACTAGGTCACTGAAGGGTGGCCCCAAAGAAGACCAGGTCACAGAAGAGTGGCCACAAACGAAGACCAGGTCACTAAAGAGTGACCGCAACCGAAGACAGGGTCACTGTAGAGTGGCCACAAGTGAAGACAGGGTTACTGAGGAGGTTGCAACTGAAGGGGTCAACCGGATCGCAGACTTCCGGATCGCGGACCACACGGTCTACGTTACTGGATCTGTCCTGGCTGTCCAGATCCCCTCAGACGGTTCCCAGTTGAAGGCAGGATGGATCGCACACGGCCAGCGTGCAGGCCAACGTACACCCAAACCAAAGAACAAGCCCTAAAGCCTCGATTAGAATTGTGTATCAGCCCGTTGATTGTAGTGGTCAGCCTGTCAGTTGGGAGGCAGTACAGATGTCAGTGGTCAAGAAAAAGAAACAAAAACAAATAGGACTCCACAACATGTCAAGTAGGAGATGAAAGGGCGGCAGAAAAAAAGAAGAAAAAATAATAGTCCAAAGGTAGAATTACAGGAAAGGGAGAGAAATATAGACAGAAAACAAAGACCAAAGTAAAGCCAAGCAAGTGATACAGAACACCTGGACGGTAAGGGTGGGAAACGAAAGAAAGGAGTGAGGTGTCACTAGGAAGGGAAAGTAATTTGAAGGTGGAAAAGAGAGGGGAAGTCAGTCTAAGTAAGAGTAACGTCGCACACTACATATTATAATAACTGACATAACATTTCAACTCTAAACTGTCCCCTTTTTTTCCTTTGTCTTATCCTCTCACTTTTGAAATGAGGGGTTGACCATAAAATTTTCCCTTAGTTTACCCCCGTAAACTTTATAAATTATACTTTATGAAATTTAGAAATATTACAGAATGAACTGACAAAATTGCTACTACAGAATTGTGGCTCAAAACAAAAACATTCTTTTGACTCCCGTATGAATTTACCATAGAACGGAAGAAAAAAAAGTGAACAAGAAAAATTTAAAAAAAGGCAACCAAAAGGAAATATTAAGACTTGTCGGCCACACCCTTCGCGCTCGCCGTGACGACACAGACAACACGGAAAGGGGAAAGCGAGCGATAGTGGGAAGAGCGCACGGGGGAAATTTAGGAAAATAGCTATATTATAAAAAAAAAAACCCAAAAAAACACAACAAAACTCTGTGACCCCCCAAAAATGGGGAGTTTGTATTATACTCCCTGTTTGGCTAGTATACTTACCATGTCAGACAATAGCATTCACGGCAGTTAGTCTGCTCTGCCAGGCCGAATTTTTTGTGTGGCTTTTGCAGTGTAAGAGTCACGTGGTGCCCAACCATTTCCCGGTAGGGAGAGCCAGTGTAGTTCCCATACGTCATTACGAGGCCTGCGCGAAGGAAACCCGAACTTGGCGTAGCGGGGAGGTGGGGGGATTGAGTTGACATGGTAAGTATATTTAGCAAACGGGAAAATACAAAATCCCATTTGGCGTCATATACTGTCCTGTAGAAAATAGCAGAATTCATAGTTAAAGGAGGAGGGCGATGTGCCAAGTGGTTCCTGGGGTACCGATATGGAGCATTAGCGCCAAAGGATATCCCATTAGAACCTCAGCCTGGTCATGCGGATGTCCCTCAAATAAAATTTTATGAAGGGATTCTCCGAACGCCAGAAGGCTGCCTCAGGAGGTGGCGCATGGGAACAGAGTGCTGGAATGCTGCCGAAGTGGCCGGGCGCTCTGACCTCATGGGCCCGGGGGGAAGAGACGGGGAGATCCTGGATGCTGGGAATAGGCATTTTCTGACCGTTTGGAGAGCACCTAGAGACAGTGCCAGCTGAGATGTCTTTCGTGTTACTGGGGTTGATGGAAATGAGAAGACTGCTTTGTGAAACGCGCCTGGGGCGCGAGCGTTCCCAGTAGTGTGTTAGACATCGAGAAGGGCAAAGGGCTATGTCCGAAGAGGTGTCGCCCCTAGTGTATCCGCCAGCGGGCGGATGATGAGGTAAGGGGAGGGACTGCCGGGTTCCTGGTTTTTGGCTAGGAATCGGGAAGGAATTTAAAGAGACGGAGCCGTCTCTGTGGAAGGCAATGTCTTGGGGTCCCGCTAAGGGCTGGATCTCGCCTCCCCGTCTCGGGGAAGCGAGGGCGAGGAGGAAGGTAGTCTTCATAGACAGAAGTCGAAAGGAATGGGGACAAAGGCTCAAAGGGGGTTTATTGAGGACGTCAAGAACAGTGAGAGGTCCCAAAGGGGACACGTCTTAGGGGTTTGGGGCCCTCACGAGAGAAGCCCCTCTGGAGATCTCTTAAAGAAGGAAATCTTCTCAAAGGAAGGTCCGGCCATTTGGAGGATGGCGGGGCAGATGGCGACCTGTAGCCCCTGATGGAGCTAGCAGAGAGGTTAATTTTGGGACGGAAATTTCCTATTGGATGTTGGTGGGGCGAATGTGAGGGACAGAATTGGTTTTGCCCCATGAGACCATTTCCTCCTTTCTGCAATCGTAAAGGGACTCCGTGCTAGCTCTGCGAGAGGACATGGCTAGGTCTCGGAGTTCCTGAGAGGCCCGGCGATGGAGAGGGTATTGAGGACGGAAGGGCCCGGGTCCGTTCGAGAGGGGGATTTGGATGTTCGCAGCCGGGCTGACACAGAACCCAGGCGTGGGAGTGAAGAACCTGGGGATTGGCGTGAGGGAGGCCCGAAGGGGGTTGCCTGAGATGTCCCACCTGGTGTTCAATGGAGAGGGGTTCGTGAGTGGGGGAAATTGAGGTCGGGAACCAGGATGAGGGGGCCCACCATGGGGCTTGAAAATGAGCCTGGGTCTCTCGAGTCTCGCCTTCGATCACCTTGTGGAGGATCGGGAAGGGAGGGAAGGCGTAAGCTATGAGGCCGGACCAAGGAAGGGACAGGGCGTCGATGGCGTAAGCTGGGGTCCGGGACCGGGACACATACACTGGCAGACGAGGTTGAACCGTGTGGCAAAGAGGTCGATCTTTGGGTTTGTGAACCAATGTTCCACACGGTTGAAAGGGTTAAGCCGGTGAGGGTCCATTCCGTGTGGAGGACAGACTTGGGATCGGTGAGAGAGTCTGCCAGGATGTTGTGGTCCCTGCTATGTTCTCGCGCGAAGGGTGCCCCCCTGCGTGTGACACCAGCGGAGGAGGGCCTCTGTACGGAGGGAGAGGCCGATGGAGTGTCCCCCCCCCCCCCCCCCCTTGTTGATGTAAAACCCTACCGAAGGTGTTTGTCGTGAAAAGGAGAACAAATCGGTGGGCAAACTATGGATGGAATTTGGAGGAGGGCGAGTCTGCCCGCCTCAGTTCCAAGATGTTGATGTGAAGACGAGCAGTCAGAGGATCCCAAACCCCCGAGGCGTGACTGCTCCCCAAAGTTGGCCCCCCCAGCCCGAGTTGGAGGCGTCTGTGAAGAGTTCCGGGCCTGGGATGGGAGGGAGAGGGGAACTCCGGGGGCAGGGTGGATGGGCTGAGCCACTCCTCCGTGGCCCAAACGAACCAAGGCCCTAGGGGGACGGGCTGGTTCCAGCTGTCGTTGGTCTGGGACCAACGACGGCGGAACTCCTCTGAAGCTGTCGCTTTGGAACTTGCCTAGGGGAATGAGAGGAAGACGGGGGACTCCATCATCCCTAGGAGGGAGGAAAGTGTCCTTGCCGAAGTGAGGGGAGAGAGGCGAAGGTGGGAAATGAGACCCAATAGGCGAGCGGACCTCCCGGGGTCGGGGAGATACCATGGAGGTGGTGTCGAAGCTCATGCCCGGAAGGTGAATTGCTGACTGGGCGAGAGCTCGCTTTTTGAGGGGTTGGTGAAAACCCCCAGAGGGGAGAAAAGATGAATTTGCTTGGAGGTGTGGGATTGGGCTAGGGCTGAGAGGGGGCCAGGACGAGCCAGTCGTCGAGGTAGACAAGGAGGGCGAATGTCCTCCTGTCTGGCAAGGGAGGCCATCTCCTTGACTACCTTCTTTGAAGAGGAAGGGAGCCAGGGAGAGTCCGAAGGGGAAGGGCCTTGAATTGAACACCCGGCCCCGCCAGACGAAACAAAAGGTATCGTCTGTGGGACGGGGGGATGAGGATCTGGAAGTAAGCGTCTTTGAGATCTATCGAGGTGGCCCAGTCCAGATGGTGGATGGAGTCCCTGATCTGGGCCGGGGTTCTCCATTTTAAATTTCTGGTTGTCCTGAGGAATCTGTTGAGAGGGGAAAGGTCGAGGATGGCCTCCAGCCGCCCGGGGCCTTTGGGACTACAAAGAGGCGAGAGTAAAACCCGGGGTTGGGGTGTGGTACCTCGGTGATGGCGCCTTGCGGAGAAGAGCTCCTCGATTTCCAGGCGAAGGGCCTCGCCTGGCGGGAGGTGGGTCGCCGGTGGAAGGAGGAGGGGGAAGGAAAGGGGGAGGGCTTTCGTGTCCCCAGGGTAGACGGAACCCATCCTGCAGAACAGAAACCACCAGGGTGAGACCATGCCCCGCCACGGGTGGGGGTCCCGGGGACAGACTGCCTGCCGGGGGGCAGAGGGGCTGAGGTGTGTTGGAAGACTGACATTTCCCGCCCTCGGAAGGTGGGCCCGCTAGTCACCTCCGGGCCGGGCCTGTTTGGCCGAACCGAAAATTCTGTTGGGTTTTTTCGGTTTGGGCGTAGGGGGTTTGGCGGGCCCTCGAGGGACGCTGCTTGGGGTAGGGCTGGGGTCTGGTGTGGGTAGGGCCTGACGAAAGAATGGTCTAGAAGGGCGATGCTGACGAGGGTTTGTGGTCGCAAAAGAAGCGGCCTGTTTGCGCTCCTCGACGGCATGGGAAATGACCGCAAGGAATAGTCGCGAAAAGCGACTGCTCCGGGCCCCGGAATGCAGCGAAGGCCGCCTTGAGCGCGGGGGAGAGAGGGGCCTGTGATAGCAGGGCGTCTCTCACTGCCAGAGGCAGTTAAAGGGGACTCCTGGCTGCGCTGTCCGCCGCAGCCCAAGGTGGTGCGCTATCTTGTTGACAAGAAAACGCATAAGGGGGTCATCAAACAGGCTGGGGCCTCCCTCAGTGTCGCCGGGTCTGAAGACGCTGAGACAATCCCTCCTCATTTGGCCAGAGTTCCTCCGCTCGCTGTAGGGAAAATGTCAATGAAGGCATGCCCCGCGGTGGTGTGCAGAATGCCAGCCCCGGCGATTCTGTCCCACTCTGTCAGGGTTTTGATAGAAAGAGAGGTGGATGTGGGAGGGGGGGGTTGGGGTGAGCCTGAGGTCAGCCGGGGAAATGGCAATCTCCCTGGTGGCCGGATTGGCAGAAAAGAGAGGAAAAGACATGAGGGGCCTGACGCGGGTCCTTGAGGAATACTCCTATTGGGGCCGCGTTGGGGGCTGATAAGAAGTCAGTCCCGGTGGGGGAACGGCATGTGTCCCCTGGGGGAGCGAGGCCGATCTGCCCAACAAGGAGTGATTTGGTCTGGGGGGCGGCTATCCTTGGCCGTGATCGCTGGGTAGGGGGTGACCCAGTGAAACGGGAAAGGGCGAAGATGTTGTTAGAGGGAGGGGATTTTCCTAACAACAAGATCAGGGCGCCAGCTTTTCCAAAATGGAAAGGTCCCAGCTGGGGGAGGAAATCCTCCAAACCCCCCCTCCAATTGTGGGTTTAGTTGATCGTGAAGGGGAAGTTCAGGTCCACCTTTCGGAAGGCCATGTCAGGGGTGCGTGGGAGTCGTGAAAACGTTGGGGAAAAGGGTGAAAACGAGGAGGGCTCCCCGGTGGTTCCCTAATCGCGTGAAAAACTAGGGGACTGCCCATCGGACAGCGCCGAGGGAATGGGGCCCAGGTCGATCCAGCTTGGGGCCGGATGGCCACATGGGCAAAGTGGGTCAGGGGAAGAGTCCCACTAAGGCCACTGATTCTCTCGGGGGAATAGAACCACCGGTCCCCGGGGAGAAAAGGGGGTGTGGAGGGCCCGAGGCAGAGTTCCTCGGGACGGGTAACCTTTCGCCCCGGGAGCATGTCCTGCACTCCGGGTGGGTCCGCACCGGCCCCCTTGGGGTGGCAGGAGGGGTCGGGGAGTGTTCGATCGCCGAGCCTCCTGCGTGTGGTAGCGGCGGGGATGGTGAGACGCGCGAAGACTCAGGGAGAGGGGTTACCCTGGCCCCCGGTCGATCCTCCCCCCGAGGAAGGGCGCGCGGACGTTGCCTAGGGGGAGCGGAGAAGTCGGCTCCCAACGTCCTGTACCCTAGGGGAGATTGAGACGATCGTGGGGTGGTTCGACCCTCGGGGGTGAGGTCGAGATCCGAGCTACTCGATGCCTGCGTACCTGACCGGGATTGTGGTCAGTGGGGGGGTTCCACCGAAGAAATGGGCAATCCTCCACCCGGAGTGTTGACGCTCCTCGTGGGCGGGTGTGGCTGAACCCGGAACCGGTTGGGAGAGCGTCCTGAGGGGGTGTGTGACGTTAGTGGAGGTTAGGTCCAAGTTCAATAGCTCGGGTGACGTGCGGTGATTCGTCCGCGATGTCGCCACCCCTGCCCGGGCCGGGTATCGGCAAGGGTCCCCTGGGCGTGATCGCCGGAGCGGCATGATGGGAGAGGGTCTCCTTTGCCCGGGCCGAAGTCGAACAGGCGAAACCCGTTTAGGGCGGGAAGATTTAGAACGGGAAGTCTTTCATGGGAGCCTTGCCTTGGAGGATTTGGGCTAGGAAGGAAGCAAATGAAAAACAGTCGGCAATGACTGCCGATTGTTTATCCCACTGGGATGACGTTGGACTTCGATCGCGACGAGTGTACCGCCCGGGCGGGTAGGGGGGAATCGAATGGTCGCGGTCCCCCGCACGGAACCTCCTTACACCGACCGTACGCTATCGTGTGCGTGAGCGGTTTGTCCCGGGGGAATCGACACGACCCTCGGGGGTGAGAGCGAAATGCGGAAGTGGAGGCCTCGGCCGTTAGTGTCCTTCACCATGTTTGGGCATGGTGGTTGGGGGAAAACACGGAACGCACGATCGCAAAGGGAGACAAAGAGGTGGAATTGAGGGATATAAGGTCAACCACCTGTGAGAGGGCCACTGAAAATTGTTTAAATGCAACGAGAAGTCAGTGGAGAGATCGAGGAGGTCGACGGGAGTGACGCGGTTTGGCCGGTTCGAAACAAATGGCGGAACGACGGCGAAGAATGGAATCCGAGGGCTCGTGAAGTTGGCGAAGGGAGTCCAATGGAAGGAGAAGGGACCGAGATTCGTTGAACAAGGGGCCGTAAAAGCCAAAACTGGGGGAGAAAGGGCGAAACCCGGCGATGGGTTCCGACTTTCGAGATGAAAAGAGCGGAAAAAAGCAAGTCCCCGAGTGCCGAGACAAAGGGACAAAGGCGAGGATGGCGTGGTTAAACAAAAGAAAAGCACACCAAACAAAAGCCCCACGGGTTTAAGAATGAAGGGTGAAGCGCGCAAGCCACAACAAATAAGCAAAGAGCAAACACAAGGCTATTAAAACAACGGCAAAGGAAGGCGAGCAGAGCAAGATTATCTTGCTTGGGACGGCAGGCCGAGAGAGAATGACGTATGGGAGACTTACACTGGCTTCTCCCTACGGCGGAAGTGGGTTGGGCACCCCGTGACTGTCTTATCACTGCATTAGCCACACAAAAACTTCGGCCCGGCAGAGCAGACTAACTGCCGTGAATGCTATTGTCTGACTTGGTACAGTATATGACGCCAAACCGTTTATTGACGAACAATTCTGCCCCTCCTCGTTGCCGTGACCGAAACTAGCGGCGAATAAACCCGAGTACCAGAGGGATAAAAATTTTCTCCAACGAGAATTTGAATTAATTTGAAGAAATTAAATTTGAAACAAAATAGGAACTAAAAATCCTATCACGGGGCGACGAAAAAACGTGCGACTCGACGTTCTAATACGGGAATACTAAAAACTTACCAACAAGCTTATGGATGAAGAAAGTGGTCGGACGCCCAACCAGCGAAGGATGGCGTCCCGCCCCAGGAATAACCCAAGTCCCCCAGCTAAGGGGAATCACCCGCAAAGAAGCTGAAACTACGGAAGTTCTGGCCAGAGGAGAGAGAGCTCTCCGAACTGTAGCAGGTCTTTACTTCACAAGTGCCCGACCAAACCCCGGTTTCAAGCCGCTGGCACACCTCCGTTAACTAAGTTCTAGCCCGGCCCACGTGAACTGCCTGAATCTCTCCAACTCCGCAGAACATGGCTGAGGCCAGAACCCCGTGCAGGAGGAAGGAAGGAGGTTGAACAAACTATACTATAAGAGGGGAAAAGAACGAAAAATCTCGGGCCCAAAAAAAAACGCCACACTACATAGATTTAAAAAGGACAGATTATATTGAGGATGTGGGAAGAAGGAGGGTAAAAGCCATTATTTACAGAAATAACGCTAGGGTCAGGGGATATCTGACCGTGACAGAGAGAGTGCTAATAATTAGCAGGGAGATAGAAGGTTACCTGGGCCCGTACCCCATTTTTTCAGAGTAATAGAACACTGGACTTCATCTTCACCCTCCACACATTCAGCTTCCCAAATTACATGGAAAGTGGGAAACAAGGTCGGCCCTTCTGCACGGGGAAAAGTTCCACTGATGATTCACTGTATAAGGTTTACTTCGGTGGAAAGTGAACGTTACTTTAGTTTACGACACGTTGCAAAACGTGACATGGGCGTGCCCCCATTGCCATAAATGATGTTTGGTTTCACCATGAGGAAATGGCGAAAAAACGAAGTCTGGAAAGATCGGGGGGAAGGAAGTCTCTTTTAGAGTAGCAATTTTCACCACACAGACCAAAAGCAACATATAGGAATGCTGTTGTATGCTGTGGTTTTAGGAAAATAACCTGACCCGGTGGCGGAATACAGTTGTAATCCCTATAAAAAAGACCCGATATGTCAAAGTTGCTCGATGTTCGTATGAACCCCGAACACATTGCGCACACAACACACACACACACCACAAACCACACACCCAAAACAACACACAAAACACACACACACAAAACACCACAAAACCACACACACACACACACACGTGCTTGCGCTCAAGCGCAGGTTTCACACGCATGCACGCTAGCATGCACGCATGCAGGCTCGCACATACACACGCACGCGCGTGCGCGCGAACACACAGTCACATATGGATAAATACAGAAAGGCAAATAGACAGACAGAATACAAACATAGATAGATAGACGAACTCCTCGCATAAAAGTACGAACTTAAAAGGCACGTTCAAAAAGAAATCGATTTCCAAAGATTTGACATCACTGAATTATAAACTGTTGAAAGAAGCAAAAGAACACAGTTCGACAATGGGTGCTTGGAGCAGTCATGGAAGAATTACTGCAAAATTAAAAGATGGAAAGACAGAGATTGGAGATAGACATGGACAAAGTATTGCGCCGTGTGATGTAAATTTTCCAAAAATTTACAAATTATTGCTGGCCCACACCTCTGGTCTGTGGAGGATGGGATGGGTGGGGGGGAGGGGGGGATGGGGAAAAGTTATGCACAGCGGCTATGTGCCGATAAAGAGACGGGGTGAGGACGACTAGTGGAGGGTAGGGTTTCCTCCCTCATCTCCCTCCCCTTTCTTCATTGCCTCTCAATCAATTCAAAATTGCCGGAGTTGTGAACTTCTTTCTCCTTGATCTGTAATATTTTTTCTCCTCTGTTTAAATTGTATTCGTTCTCCTTGTTGGATTGCGACGGCACCGGAGGGATGGGGTGGGGTGGGGTGTGTGTTCAGAAATAACATCACGGGTACGTGTGCACATGCGTGTGTTTGTGTATGTACAGACGGTTAAACATTTATTAGCCGTACGTATGTGCATTTGTGTATTTAAAAGTATATGCAGGCATGAATAGGTGCTATGTGTGTACATGTACAAAAACAGAAGTTTTGATTATGCAACGGCATTCTGAAAGGATGTTTAGGACATCTCTCTCTCTCTCTCTCTCTCTCTCTCTCTCTCTCTCTCTCTCTCTCTCTCTCTCTCTCTCTCTCTCTCTCTCTCCCTTTCTCTCTCTGTTTTCTGTTGCTTCCCATACAATCCAAAGAGACTACTGTACTTATTTTGTTATGCATCGATATAAATGAGAGATTGTACCTCTGTTAATAATTGATAGTAACTGGTGAAATTGTGCATTGATAAAGGGCGGTTTGAATTATGCAGCATCTCTCTCTCTCTCTCTCTCTCTCTCTCTCTCTCTCTCTCTCTCTCTCTCTCTCTCTCTCTTGGCCTGGAGAATAAAGTTTTTGTTCTTGTTGTTCTTGTTCTCTCTCTCTCTCTTGTGGCTTTGTTCTTTTTACAGCCCTTAGACCAAAATAAGAGACAAACATGTTGATATTGTCATGTTTTGATATAAAGGACATTCTGCACACATACAATGATGGTAAGGTGTTTGTGTGTATGATTCAAGTACATGCACTGAAAACTGGTTATCTTTGACCCTCACTCTTAAACTGCCTCTCTCTCTCTCTCTCTCTCTCTCTCTCTCTCTCTCTCTCTCTCTCTCTCTCTCTCTCTCTCTCTCTCTCTCTCTCTCTCTCTTATTGTGTTTTTGTTGCCTCCCATACAATCCCAAGAGACTGCTGTACTATTTTGTTATGCATCAGTGTCATATGACAGATTGTACTCTTGTTAATTATGTACTCTGTCTCTGTCTGTCTGTCTGTCTGTCTGTCTGTCTGTCTGTCTGTCTGTCTGTCTGTCTCTCTCTCTCTCTCTCTCTCTCTCTCTCTCTCTCTCTCTCTCTCTCTCTCTCTCTCTTGCTTGTGGCTTTTTTTACAGCCCTAAGACTATAGTAAGAGACAAATATGCTGGTTTTGTCATGTTTTGATATAGACACCTATTTTTTTTTTATGAGTGATGGTACTCTCATAAATAGAAAATTGGAATGCAAGTCATTTATGTTTGAATTGTGTGGAAACAAAATATAAAATAGAGATTCTGTACATGTACAATGACAGTCAGCTGCTTGCGTGTATGATTTTTGCATACACACTGAAAAGTGAATATCTTTATCCCTAATCCCCAAAGTGTTATCCCCCTCTCTCCCTCTCGCTCTCCATCCCCTCTGTTTCTCTTCCCCTGTCTCTGTCTCTGTCTCTCTCTCTCTCTCTCCCCCTCTCCCCCCTCACTTCCTCCTTTCTCTCGCTTGCTGTCGTATGTGATGAAGTAAACAAAATATTGAAAGTTTTTTTAATGATAAAAAATAAAAACATTAATTGAACTTCTTTCCTTTTCTTCCCTTCGCACATTTACCTTGTATGGGGAGTATTTCATTCTTGGGGGGTGAGCGCTGCTCAAGATTCGGATCGGACGCGTTTTCGGAGAACTGTGTAAAAACTAGCAGTTTTAGCTAATTTTCTCCAATTATTTCGCTTCCATGGATCTCTACTAGCAGTGCAACCAACAGCTGAACCACCACGCGATGTAATCGCAAGTATTATGTACAAGTTGGACACTTAAAATTATTCTAACATGTAGTTTTCAAGTTGGGCAGTCAGACAGTAAGTTACCGGATGTAGCCATCGCCATTATTTTTTTGGTCTTGTCTGCGCTTTGCCTATCAAGCTCTATCATCTATGGGAAAACGAGGAAGAAAGCAGCTGTCTGCTAGCTCACAATGAGGATCAAGTGGAACAGATACCTCGCTGGTTGCATCTACTCCATCCCAGAAGCGGAAGAACATTCAGAAGCTCAAGGTTTCGTCAGAAGCACATGAACATTCACATTGTGTGTTGGATGAGGTGGGAGCCCTCAGGGGATACAGGTACGATGAGGACAAAATGAGTGATGATAACAGTGTTTTTTTCCCTGAGTCACTTTCACCTGCCACTTATGGCTATGACGATGTAATGAGGAAGCTGTGTGCAATTGGGACTGCTGTGGAGAAGCTGTCTGAGACAGTAGACGAACTGAAGTCTTCACTGTTCACTCTTCAAACTCAGAATGACCAGCTGAGAGCAGAAGTGAAAGAGCTGAGGGGCAGGGAGGAGAAGCTGAAGACCCAGCTGGTGGAGGTGAGGTTCACGACAGAGCTGGCGGATCGCCGGAGTGAAGAGCTGTCCATCTACATCCGCCGCAACAACCTGCGAATCTTCAGTGTGGGGGAAGAGGGCAGCCAGCATGGGCGTGAGGAAACAGCCACGGAGTGTGAACGCAAGGTGCTGTCGCTCTTCCGAGATAAGCTAAAGGTGTCTGTTGATCCAAAGGATGTGGAAGCAGTACATAGAGTGGGTGTGCATAAGAAGGGTGCCTCCGATAGCGCTAAAAAGCCAAGAGGGATCAAGAATGGGAAAGTATTCATGAAGACTCTGCTTGGGAGAATTGTTCAAGTGGACTCGATTTCTGACTAGACGAAGTGTAGTCAGGAGTACGAGAACAAGAGGAGAACCCCCAGACCCTCTACCAGCACCAGTGCCAGTCAGCCCAGTGGCAGTGAGTAGGCCTTGCGACCAAGAGGCAACTGCAGGTGTGGCATACCGGACAAAAAGGCAAGTAAACTTGTAATTATTCTGTTGCTACTTGTTTGATTTAATTGCTTTCTAGTCATCTAACATTTGACGCAAGTTAAATCAACATTATTACTATTTTGAACATGAAAAATAACAAGAACCCTGGATCTGATGGTTTCACAGTAGAGTTCTATAAGTTTTTTCTTCATTGATATTGGCTCATTTCCTGTCAGGTCTCGAAATGATGGATATGATAAGCAATGTATGTCATCCACACAGAGACAGGGCATTATATATAATCTGCACACCAAAATATGAGAAGCCAAAACAATACTTAAAGAACTGGAGACCTATTTCTTTCTTGAATACAGCGTACAAAATTGTCCCTGCCTCAATAGCCATCGCATGAAATGCGTTTTACCTAAAAAAAATTCACGAAGATCAGAAGGGCTTTATGGCAGGGCGCTATATAGGTGAAAATATAAGAAAAATCTAAGATGTACTTAAGTATCAGGAGGAGGAGGTATTCCTGGATTACGTCTCAGCATTGATTGTGTGAAAGGGTTTGATTCTATTGCTTGGTCCGTTTTGAAAAAAAAAAAAAAACTTCTTCATCTTTGGCACAGGCATTAATAAATGAACTTCTACTTTTTATAAAA
>CM031600.1:78470467-78500467 GCA_018398815.1 Conus ventricosus
GCTAGGTCCATTTATAGTAAGAGAATCAATGAGTGTTTTAGAGATTGCAAACTGACTATAACTTAGAGAGAAGGTTTGATAGTATGCATCGCAAAAACAGATCAAAAGAGTTTCTGAGTAACTGGAGACCAATTTATCTTTTAAATGCTATATATAAAATAGGATTTCCGTGTATTGCAAACAGAATTGAGAAAGTTTTACCAAAATTGATTAATAGAGATCAAACAGGATATATGGGTGACAATGTAAGACTGATGTATGATTTAATGCACTATTTGGAATTTTAAACAAGATGCAAAGCATATAAACGTACTCCCAGTTTATCCTGAATACGCGTGAGATATTCCATAAAGAGGAAAAACCGTCTTGGGCTGGTGTAACCGTTAGTAATGGCTATTCTGGTAAACATCGGCTGTCGTCTGTGACCTAAAATGAACATACGGACAAATTTTCAGAAAGATCGGCCAAGAACTTTCTGAGATTTTCCATAAAGAAGAAAACCATTATGGGCCTTTAGTAACGGCTCTAACAGAAGAAAAGAAAAAGAAACACCCGAAGGTGCTTGGGAGGACCCAGAGAAGCACTGTCTTCACCTGCCTTTAGAGCAGTCCTGTACCACCCTTGGAGGCCTGCATTGTGTTGACGATGGGTACAGGCACGCACAGGACACTCCATTAAGATATCAAGGGACATAACTGCTCCTGAACAGAGGTAAATCAGACTACAGGATGCAGCTCATAACAGCCTTAAAGTAGCATCCCATGGGTGTACCAGCCCGTATTTCATGACTGCAGAGCCCACCGGCGAAAAACACCACCCTCCAGCTGCCGAGCACACCCCACAGACCCAACCACCCCTGCCCACGGACAGATGAAGACAGTGCCACTCCAGACACAGCCAAGCTTTCGCCATACGGTCTTATGTGCCCTCAAGAGAGAATCCAAAGTTGTAGTCTTTCCCACTGTCAACAGGACTTTCCCTGTGGTCAGTGGGTCTTTCCTCACCGTCACTGGACCATTCTCCAGGGTCAGCCTAGATAAGGCAAAGAAGAAAAAGAAACACCCGAAGGTGCTTGGGAGGACCCAGAGAAGCACTGTCTTCACCTGCCTTTAGAGCAGTCCTGTACCACCCTTGGAGGCCTGCACTGTGTTGACGATGGGTACAGGCACGCGCAGGCTATAATGGCTATAACGGTAAACTAAAACATCGGGCATCATCCGTAACCCATAATGAAGATACCTGCTAATTTTCACAAAGATCAGCCAAGTACAGAGAATAGTAATATCTGTGTTCAAGCTCACGCATCTTATTTTGCACGAAAACCCCCCTTTTCACAAACAAATTTCGTCCTTCTCTTGTCGCTTTTTACCAAAATTAACACCTTTTTTGTAAACAAAATTAATATGCAAAAAACCCCCAAAATCTAAGTAATCGTTATTTTAAAGTGGGGGGTTTTCGTGCATATAAAAATGGGCGATCTTGAACCCACAGATATTACTATTCTCTCCATGAGTAACAAATAACAGCTAAATTTACTTTTTTTACTTGTATCTTTTTAATTTACATTTACAATTATTTTTTATTACGTAAAAATGGCAACCAAACACAGCGAATCTGATTTAAAGAATGATCTAAACACTTTAATAAAAAATTGTAATGAACTATTTGACAAAACAATGAAAGTATTAAACATTGATTTTAGTGAATCTGGTTTTGAGAATGATGTAAACAATTTAATAAAAAAAATCATAGTGAACTCTGTGACGAAGCAATCAAAGCGATAAACATTGACTGTAGTGATTCAGAAAAAGCTAAAATATTGGCAGATGTTCTTGTAAGGTTAGGGTGCCTTGAAGTGTTAAAACGCTTGGGCGAAGAATAAAAGCGCGTTTGCCGATTTTTACTTACATTTATTTTTTTAATTTACGTAAATATTTGTGTTTAAAAGATGGGCTCAACAAGTAAATCCGAGGTTGAAAAACTATATACGTGGGAGGAGATATTTGGTAGTGATGAACAATTAAGCAATATGTTTAGGGAAGTAGACATGGATATTATTAACCCCACAAATGTTCAGGAAAGCGTGATATATGCTATCTCTAAAATCCAAGAGTCTCTTCAAATTAAACCGCCAGTAAAAGTGTTGTTAGCCATTCTGATTGATTATATAACCCCCGATGGTAATAACTTGGAAGTCTGGGTTTCAACTAAACAGAAAGAAGTAATCAGCTATTACGACTTTAATTCTGAATGGGCAGAACATATGCTTACACAGTTTAACCATGCAAGTGAAGAAGCAAAATTGCGCGGTTCTGGCTGGTCTGAAGGAACAGTCCTTGAAATCAGACTAAAACAAGCAAAATATTATCCCATAGCTGGCAATTCTTACCTTCCTCTCCCAAAGGAGTTAGTTTTTAAACGAGCAGTCCTGAACATACAAAATTCTGACAATATGTGTTTCATGTGGTGTGTTTTGGCACAATTACATCCTGTTAAAAAGAACGCAGACAGAGTCTCCAATTATGAAGCATACAAACATGAGCTGAACTTTAATAACATAACCTTTCCAGTAAGTATAGAAGGTTTAAGTCAGTTTGAAGAGCAAAGCAAACCAATAACCGTAAACGTATATACATGGTCTGTAGTAGACAATCTAGTGCCTCTAAGGATCTCCCCCAAAGCCCCCACTTTAGGCGAATCACTTAAGAATCATGTAGACTTGATACTGTTTGCAGATAGGACAAAGAGCCATTATGCATTAATTAGAACAATAAGCAGACTTATGGCTTATACTACAAAGGACACATTTAAACAAAATCTTTGTAGAAGGTGTTTGGTCAGAATCCCATCTTCAGAAGCAGCTGCCAGCCATAAGAATCATTGTAAAAGTTTTGTATACTGTCAAACTAAACTTCTTACGCTTCCACCAGGGTCCAAAGTCAGGTTTAAGAATGTACACAAAATGCAGATGAGCCCATACGTGGTTTATGCTGACTTTGAATCAATCTTGCCACAGTACTACGGCCCACAACAATTAGAACAGCCAAAAACAGCCTCATTAACCCACCATCAGATTTGTTCTTATGCCTTTGTCGTTGTTAGGTCAGACGGGCGCACACAACACCAGAGATTTACAGAGGCCCCAATGCAGCTAGTAGATTTTTAGAGCAGATGAAACACCTTCGTAATCAGTTCTCCAATCGACTGAATCTTTCAGACATTGTTATGACCCCTGAAGACCAAGAACGCTATGAAACATCTACGCACTGCTGGATATGCAACAGAGAATTATTAGGTGACGCTGTAAGAGACCACGATCACATTACTGGAAAGTTCAGAGGAGCTGCACACAACAGTTGCAATCTTCAACTTGAGTTGACCCCAAGACATGGAAACTGCCTATCTTCTTTCATAACTTGCGAGGCTATGATTCTCATTTCATCATGCAAGCAATAACTTCTGAATACAAGATGGTTGACTGCATTGCACAGTCTTCAGAAAAGTACATGTTCTTTACTCTTGACTGTTTATCATTCTATGACTCTGCCCAACATCTGATGGGGAGTTTGGATAAATTAGCAGGATCGCTACAAGACTTCTCAATAACTAAACAATATTTTAACCCATCTTTAGTGCGTAAAGGTGTTTACCCTTATGAATACATGAACTCGTGGGACAGGTTTGATGAAGACTCACTTCCTCCTAAAGGCGCTTTCTTTTCTAGTCTTAGAGGAAAGGACATAACCGACTCTGACTATGAATACGCACAGAAAGCCTGGAAAGAATTACACTGTCAAACAATGGGCGATTATCATGATCAATATCTATTAGCTGGCGTATGTTTATTGGCAGACGTCTTTCAGAATTACAGATCTACATGCATGAAACATTACGGTCTAGACTCATCACCTTACATCTCTGCCCCAAGCCTTTCTTGGGACGCCTTCTTAAAGTCTACAAACATCCAGATTGACTTAATATCTGATTTACCCACACTCCAGATGATTGAAGACGGCCTAAGGGAGGCATTAGCATGGCCTCACATCCTTACTGCAAAGCCAATAATAAGTACTTAGATGACTATGACCCAACTAAACCATCTAACTATCTAATGTATTTAGACGCTAACAATCTGTATGGGTGAGCTATGAGCCAGACACTCCCACTAAAAAACTTTAAAATGATAAAAGGTCCTCATGAAGTTAATACTGTGTTAAGTATGCTGTCACAGTTTACACCTGATAATCCAGCAGGAGTAATCTTAGAAGTAGACTAGCTGTACCCAGATCATTTGCACGACCTCCATAACGATTATCCCTTAGCTGCAGAAAGATTAAAGATGACCCCCACAGAGCCGCCTAAACTTGTGCCTAATCTCCGTCATAAGACTAAGTACGTGTGCCATTACAGACTCCTACAGTTTTACTTGAGACACGGACTAAAACTAACAGCTGTTCACAGAATAATTGCTTTTGAACAAAAGCCCTTTATGAGGCTATACATCATGAAGAATACTGATCTTGGGACTAAAGCCACTGACGCTTCAGAAAAAGACTTTTAAACTAATGAACAACAGTTGTTTTGGCAAAACCATTGAGAAACCACACAAGTGCAAAGATGTAAGATTAGTTACAAAAGAAAAAGCAGCGAGTAAGCTGGTCTCTAAGCCTAACTTCCTAGACTTTAGAAGATTTAGCGACTGCCTGGTTGGCATTATGATGAAGAAACAGAAAATAAAGTTGGACAAACCAGTGTTTATTGGGTTTACTGTATTAGAGTTGTCTAAGCTGTTAATGCTAGAATTTCTGTACGACTATTTTAAACCACTGTACCCAGAATCTAGAGTCCTTTACACAGACACAGACTCTTTTGTTGTAGACATCCCCACTGAAGACTTAGAAGCGGAGGTAGCCAAAGGAGCTGATGGATGCTACGACACATGTGACTATCCTAAAGACAGTCCTTTACATTCAACTGTAAACAAGAAAGTGATTGGAAAGTTTAAAGACGAACTTAATGGGACAGTTATACACACTCACACACGCACACAACGTCCAGGATTTTTAGACTTAGTAACACTACTCACTTGTGGGACGCTCTGGGGCGCATTCTCTTGTGAGACACTCACTTGTGGGACTTTCTGCTCCTGTGGAGTCGCAATCTTCTCCTGATCGCTCATTTTATTTAATATGATTAAAATTAATATGATTAAAAGTAATTAATCCCATGATGAATGGACATGAAGTCCCAAATCTGTAATACATGTCACATGCAAGAGTTTCTAGGAACTTGTTTAAAACTGGATTTTGTGTTAAGTCATATTTTAAATCTTCTGAATCAATCGGCGCCACCTTGCCTACTAACTTAGTATATAAACTAATCATTGTATGCCTCACCGATCTAATCATTTTTGACCCTAGCTGTGCTTCATACCTTGCGTAATACTTCTCAACGTCTGAAGTAGACAATTGTTGAATCTGTTCAATACTTAGTTCAACGCCTAAATACTGTCTAGTTTTTCCACACGCAGCTAGAGAGTATAATCTTTTTTTTATGACAGGAGTCTAATGAGTAGTCTGCTTGCTCCTCACACTTTAATAGCTCGTCACAATCCATTTTTAAAACAATAAAAAATAATATAATACTTTTAAAACTATGAGTTTAAAGCTGGTTAATTATGCAGTGCCTATTATTGGTGTTATAGTTTATTCAACCCTTACAAAATGTTTGTTAGGAATAAAACCGCCCAACTTGGGAAAGATAGAAGATTCGCCAAAACTAGTTGCAACCTTATTTTTAGCTCTAGCAACAAAAGATTATCTGATTAAAAGGCATATAGACAGTCTTTCATATTATGATTATTTTAATTTTTTTTTTAGTTAATAAAAATATGAGCACTGCAAAGATTGTCAATACTGCCTACCACTCTGCTGTAATCGGTGGTCTTAGTATAGGATATAGCGTGTTAGCAAAAAATGTTTAAAATGAAGCCAGCTGATCTAGGAAGGTTAGACATTGAGGATATTGTTAAGGTTATATTTTTAATTACTGCAGGGATTGCATCAAAAGACTTTCTTGTTGCACAGGGGATTATTCCAGAAAGTATTGAATCATAAGAAAGATTAATTCATAAGAAAATATTGATTTATAAAAAGATTAATGCATAGGCAGATTGATTCATAAGAAAACATTCATTAAAAAAAGATGTCTGGATTGGTTCTGATGGTGGGATGAGCTATTGGTAATGCATTGGTTTTCTCTGGCAGCAATTACATGTTTAGTAAACTGTGGTCTGACGAAGAAAGAGAACGGCATAACAAGGCAATGGAAGATTTAGCCAAGGCAAGAGACGCTTATGAGAAAAGGCGAATTGCTCACTTAAACTTTATTAATAATAAGTTAAGAGAACAGGGACATGCAGAGCACACATTTACAGACGTTGATGACGCAATGAATGAGGATTACTTAGTGACAGGAAAGAAGTTTCTAACATCATCACCGCCAGAACTGTCTGACTTTTATGAACCATCTGAGGATCAGAAAATGGCAGAAATAGGCTTTATTATAGGTGCTATGGGAGCAATCTTTCTTCTTGCATATTCAATCTAAACATTATAGTTAAAATGTAATAAAAAACAATTAGAATACAATTAAAATACAGTCCCTTCTTATGGACAAAATATTATTCTCCTAAGGGTATTGGAAAGGAAAGATCGCTGTTGAAAAACTGAGTAAAGCTGCTAAGGTGTCTGAATCAGAAGCAAAAGACTGGCTTTAAAAACAAGCAATTTGGCAAATGTATCTGCCTGCCCCAAAAAGAATAATAAGGCCTAGATTTGTTTAACTCAACACCGACAGGCACCCATCAGAATGGACTTGCTGTGTCTTCCACATGACAAAGTTAGAAGAAAAAAGTTTAAGTATGCACTGACAGTTTGTTGACATGGCTTCAAGGTATAAACACGCTGAGCCTTTAACAGATAAACGCTCAACTGCTGTGCTGTGGCTTTACAACAAATATACATGCGGGGCCCATTAAAGTATCCTAGGCTGATCTAGGTTGATGATGGAAAAGAGTTCAAAGGATCTGTCAACCAACTGTTTTTTAAAACGCCGATGTTACAGTTAAGAGAGGGATCTCAGCAACCATCGCTCCCAAGCCCTAGTAGAAAACTTTAATAAGAATTTAGCTGAGCGTCTGTTTACCTATCAATATCACAAAGAAATTTAAGGACAAACACGCAACACAGAATGGGCCAGGAGGTTGCCAGCAGTCTTACGCGCCATGAACAATGAAGAATTTAAAGCAACAGGCCTTAAACCAGTAAACGCAATCAAATTAAAAAAAATTAGCATTACTGAAGATGTGCAGAGTACACAAAAACTCTTCCGTTTGGACTAAAAGTAAGATACTTGTATGCTCCTGGAGAAGCAGAAGGGATGGTAGAATTAGGGCCACAGACCCTATATGAGCGTAGACGTATTATGAAGTTGAACGAATTATGAAAACAACCCCTCCCGTATATTATTTAAGTGAGACTTCTAAAAAGCCCGCCCCTAAAAGATCATTTGTTCGTGAAGAGCTGAAAGTTGTCCCACCAAACACAGTGCCTGTTAGTTTAAAAAAAATAGTATGAATGTTAATTTTTTTTGTTAAACTTATTTCACATCTTATTTTTTTTAGCCTCTTTTGGGTTTAACTGATTATTTGTTTGTTTTTCAATGTTCTGTTTGATTGCCGCAGTGTCTACTTGTGGGAAGTAAAAGTCTTTCTCCACTCCTTTTGAAGTTCATTTTTTGTCGTCTGTAATCCTCACCATCAGCCATAAGACGCTGAAAATCTTCGTCTGTAATGTTTTTCATCCTGTAATGATTTGCTTATTCTTAATCTTAATGAACAAACGTTTTTGCTGATGCTAGGGCCACAATGGCAGTGTGCTTTTGTAATTTAGGAGTTATTTTTTTTAAACAGCACTTAAAATCATAGAATGCCGCCTAAACCCAAACTAAGACTCCCTAATGCTAAAGAGGCTGGCGCTCCAACCCCAGTAGCTACAACACAACACTAGACCCGACACTTACGCTAGCTACAGCTGAGGAGCCAGTAATTACATAAGAAAGAGTATTTAAAACTTTAGCATATTTCTTTCTAGTAACCCTATACTATTCAAGTCACTTTCTATTTCCTTTTGAAGTTCAGTTATTTGCTCTAATCAAACTGTTGAGCCTCCATTTTTAATCAGATTGATTTTGTAAAAATGTTCTTATTAATCCTTCTGGCAGCACTTCATCAACAGAGTAAAAAACCCCAAAAAAATCAACAAACTTAATGAAAATAAAGTCGAGTACTGTTAGTTTGGTTTTGTCAATTCATAGTAACCTTGTCAGATGATAAGAAAGTGTTTACTTCATCCCCGTTTTTACTAGTAATGGCAATAACAAGCCTAAGAGGGCCATCCAAGTTTTCAGACGATAATTGTACTCCCCTTGCTAACACATGTTCTGGCAAACTACGAGCAGACTCCCCTGGAGTAATTAATAAAACAAAAATCAAAGTGGCAGAGTTAGGCACTGGGGGTTTTGGGATAAATTCTAGGGTTACTGTGTCATCCCCCACTTCAGCTAAGGGTTTCTTTCTGCTCAGCACATATTCACGCTTATATTTAGTTATCTCAATCTGCTTTTTCTGTTGTGTTCCTGGGACAGGACTAGCAAGAAAGGGTCCTGCATTCAAAGCCTTTCTAAAATTGTGTTTTTTATCAAAGTATACATTGGGGCTTCGTAAGTCAAATTTAAAATCCCAGCCGATTTCAGGACGCAAGACCCAGTTATTGTCTTGTCTTTTAAGCCTGTATTCGTATTTGCCATAATCAGTTGTTTCTAGATTTCTTATTTGCTCCAGTTTAGGATATTGCTGTTGCTTTTTATCTTCAATTTCTGTTCGCTTGTAAACCCATCATCTGTGTATTCAAATCCATATAAACATTTCCTGCCACTCCTATTAGATCAAACTCAAGTGTGTCTGCTAGGTCTTTTAGCTCTACTGCAACGCATTTAGGAGCTAGCTCTACTTTTGATTCTGGCCCGCGAGACATTTTTTTAAATATGAAAATTATAATAAACAATCTACAATAAGCTAACGTATTGAACTGGGGGGTCAGTTCGCAAGCATAGGTTAGCGTGCTTAGATTTTTCTAACTGCTCTTTTTTTTTAGCTTATCCTTGTCCCTTATTATATAATTTTCACTTAAGCAGTCCTCAAAACTATCCATGTCCTTGGTGTAAAATAAGATAACCGATTTTAACTGCGACCAAAAGTCTGTTAAGACAGCATTGTATTTCTGAGTTAAAAGCCACACAGAAACTAATGCGTGGCGGCCGCTAAAGGCTAGCTTTGAGAGAGTTTTTCTTTTTTTAACAATGTCTTGTTCAGCCAAGCAGTCATCAATAATAAACATTGTTTCAGTTCCCTCAAAGAACCTATAGTAATGTTCTAAACAGTCGCTCAGTTTGTCGCTAGGATCAACTAAAAATATATTCTTGTCTGTCCAAATAAACTTCCTTTCTTTGTAAGACTTGTTATGCTTAATGGTTGTGCAGAATATAACAATGTACTCGTAATGAAACCTGTAGATTGTTTGTAACAAATCAACTACAAAGAAAGTTTCCCACACCCAGTAATCCCACAGATAAGAGAACAGTGCGGATCTTTGGGCAGAAAGTTCAAACTATCCATCTGTTTTTAATAGGTTATTTGTTTTAGCCTGCATTTTATTAGAATATTTCTTCTGCATTTTAAAAGGATATTTCTTTTAGCCTGTTTTCTTCAATGTTTAACTTAGCGTCACAAACCATAAAAATGTGCATTTGTATTGGACCGTCTCCGTCTGCTTTCTTGTGAATATTTATTTTTATACCATCTTGCCCTATCCTTCTTCCACTTCCAAACAGTCTGTTGTCAAATGTGGATTTAAAATCCAGCCACAGCCCATATTTCGTTGTTAAGTAATCTTCAAGTTTTACATCATAAAGACGAAGTTTTTTTTTACATACACTATCAACTGTAGGATCTCTTTGTCTGCCTCCAGCAAACAACTTTCTTATTTCATCAAAGGTTTGGTAAGGTAAAAGTCCACGACCTGAATACAACTGATCAGACTTGCCATTTATCACACAGTCAACCTTCTCAATTTTGGGGTTATAAAACACTTCTGATTCTCTATGAAATAGAGTTGTGTCTTTAGTAAACAAGAACAAAATTCCTTTTAAGGACTTCAGAGACTGATTTAGATGTATGTTCCAGAGAGTATCTCGCTTGTTTTTTATTTCTGTATTTTGGTATATAACTCTTTCATAATAAATAACTGTTTTACTTTATACTGGGTTAAGATTGTTCTAGCCAGTTCAGGGTTAGTAACAACATCAAACTCAAGAGAGATGTCACTGACTGCGTATTTGGCTAAAGGGTCTTCAGACAGAACAACAGAATCGCTAGTATTAAATGTCAGTTCATAAGTAAATTTTTCTTTTAGTGCGCCTTGGTAATATGGCATATGCGTCTTTAACAGTTAAAGTCTAGAGGGATGCAGAATCTGTTGCCAAATGCGTCTGCTACTGCCTCATCTTTGACATCAGTCTTTGCATCCTCCGCTTTAAGCCTGTGCTTAAGGCCGTTTGGGCCTTGTATTCCCTGATAAACTTTCTCTTTTCTTTCTTTTTTTTGGGCAGCCATAGGTCAGAATAGAGAGTAAAAATGTTTACTTTGTTTAATATGAAGACTTCTCTGCCCTCCAGTTTGATTGCTATATGTTTAACGATAGCCCTGCCCAAATTAGCAACAACAGTCGCATTAGGATCTGCCGATTTAATATCTATTTTGAATGATAGTTTAGCAGTGCCTGGCATTATAACATCGTCAGCCCCAAGATCAGGGAATGTTACTGTTAACAGCTGGCCGGGCTGAACTGTTGATGGAGTATTTACACTAATTACAGTCTGCCTTGTGCCTTGTATGCCGTGGGGTTCCTTCTCTTTTCTGTATGGATCGAGGTCACAACCGTATGAATTCATTTTTTATAAAACAAAAAAGAATAAAAAATAAATATATGGATGAAGATTTTGACGCGATTGATCCTATTGGCGAAAAAGAAAGAGATCTGCCAGGTCCTTCATTGCAAGAAGAACTTGAAGAAGCAGCAGCAGGTCGAGGAGTAGGATTAAGCCAAATACGATTGCTAGATAGAATTGAATCATTATATAGCCATATGAGGCGAGAGCAGCCAGGAGCACTAAGGGTTTCTGATTTTTCAACAGATAAAAATAATCATTTGTATGTAAGAACCAGTAAAGGAAAGCGTGTGCGGCTTACTGCAAAACCAGACTCAACCCAGTTTTTAAGCAGGGGCACAATTCTTAGAGATCTCCCTACTGTTGACCAAAGGCAATTAAACTTTATTGACAATTTAAGGCCTGAGGCTGTTAGTCTTTTACAGAACTTGGGGCAAGAGTTGCCAACACAATCTAAAATACAAAACATTCCTCTTCAAGAATTAAATCGAACAGCAGATGAAGTAATAGCAGAAATTGAAACGAGTTTTAATGAGGAGACACAGTTAAAAACAATTGACGATTCTCCATTGCCTATGCGTGACATCCTTGGTCTTAATACTGCTCTAAATACTATAAGGGGGGAACTAACAAACAACGTGGCAAAACTTGGTGAACTGGATAGACAAATAGAAGAAGAAAAAAATAAACTGGCTATTGCAGATGATAACAATTTAGGGCGAGAAGAAAAGGCTAGAATACAGCAGAAAATACAAGATTTAATGCTAGAAAGAGCGGCCAGGTTAGAAACGCTGTCTACTAACAGAGAACAGCTAGCATCACAAACAAGCAGAATCAGAGAAACTATAAACAGAATACTTTATGAAAACAGTGCGCTAGCAGAAAGAATAAGGACTCTGTTCAGAGAACAAGGGATTACAATAGTTAGTATATTAACAGCCGTTGGGTTTGCTATCTCTACACTCGTTTATGCTTTGACAGGTGGTGCGCCAACAGGGCCAGTAGCTCCCCCAACGCCTCAGCCTGGTAAAAGTTGGATTCGAAAACAATTACACCATCTAGCAAACTTATTAAAGAAGTTAGCTGCTAAAGCGCTTGATGCTCTGCCTGATATAATAGGCAGTGTTGTTAGTTCGGTTTTGTCTACTATAGGCAAAGTGGCTGGTTATGGCCGACCATCTGTGGACGTTGGGAGTGCTGGCTGTTGGTTTCATTTTTAGTGAAATAAGGTATAGCCAACACAGCGAGGGCTGTCTTTACACTAGTGTGTCTGTCAGGTTGAAGTATATTAACAAGGCTGCTTTCTGGCTGTGGGTTGCTTTCTGGCTGTGGGTCGCTTGTAACTGGTGGCGGATCGTTTTCGGGTTGTTCAGGGCTAGATACTTTTTTTTATAATGGCTGGCGCAGGCCTTGTGTTTACCTTGATTGCGCCCTAAGTTTTGGTCGTCTCCAGCTATGAGGATTTCATTATTATAATTCTGTATCATGCCAATCTGCAGTCTAAGGTCAGAGGGAAGCATGTACAACCCAGGGCCCACAACAAAGTCAACCTTTAGCATGTGAAAGAACGTCTTGATATCTTTGTATGCTGGAAGGCAAATTAACAGCAGAGTTAATAGCATCTTCTAAATTGGCTGGAAATTGTTTTCTGGCGTCAAAGCCTGTAGATTGATTCACTATGCTAGACTTGGTCTGTGCTTGTGCTCCTAATAGACACCAAACGTATGTCCGTATAAAATCATTGAGTCTTTGAACTCCTGGCATTGTTAGGCCTTTACTTTTATCTAAGATAAATGTTGCCCAGGCATTAGGGTGTTTTTGTTCTATTGATCCCAATCAAACTTGTTTGTTTGGCTTAAAAGAGGTGTGGTCAGGCCAGTAGTCATAATTATATTCTCTTTTTGTGCCCCACAAATACAATGTGCCCATCCCATGATTACGGTCTAACTTTTGTCTAAAGTCAGTTGACGGTTTAATGTTAAATTCGTTGCAGATTCTTTCATATGACTTATTGTCCATTGGGCTGAGAAATGGATTAAACGCGTTGTCGTTGGGAGGGGCACTTGCAGTTCAGTTAGTATGCGTCTGTACTGAATATAAACATGAAAGTTATATACTGACCTTACTAAGAGATTGGGATGGTTTAAATGGTTTGTATATGAAACACCACAGCCAGTGGTTGTGCAGTAAATGGCAAAATTTAACTGATTCTGGTAAAAAAGCCATCGGGTTGGATGACCATGCTGATGGCACTCTATCATTCTTTATTGGAGGATTTAAATATCTAGTTAGCGGGTTTACAAGTCTGACTTCAAAGCCATATGTTTCATCTACTGCAATGGTTAGTAAACTGATGTCCAAAGATTTGGGGTCATAAAACCCTCCTACATTGTAAGTGGCACTTTCATTATATTTAAAAGGTTCCATTTTCAAATAGTTTAAAAAAAAATAGTAATGATAAAAAGGATGCACATTTATATAACCCAACAAAACAAGCGTGTGTTCTTAAAGTATCCAATTGACAATAGGCGCGGTGATTGTAGGGTTGCCCTTAAAGAAATTGGTTTTAAAGTTAAGTGGTTTAACATATCTGAAAAAGCTCAGAATAATTGGATTAATATTAAGGACGAACAAGGTAATCTATTAAAACATTTTAAAATACCTGATGGTTACTACAACTTTTGTTCTTTAAGAGAAGTATTTAGCAATTTTGGCATTAAGTTAAGAATTAATGAGGCAAATCTTATGATTACTATGAATTTTCCAGAACTTGAAGAAAGAAGGGAGTACGTTTTTCCTAGAAGCCTTGCTCAAATTTTGGGCTTTTATGATGGCAGTAAAACGTATCATATTAAAACACATATGTACTTAAATAGCGGTCTTTATGAGTATGTAGGTAGTAGGCCGTCCGATTTTCTAATTAACCCAGTGCTGTTTGTCCATTTACAAGAGTTAAAAAACAGATCGTAATTTGTTTAATGGCAATCCATCTACAGTTCTAAGAGCACTGCCATCAACTAAGCTGGGTTTTGCGATTATCAGTTAAACTCATTTGGTGAAAATATCCAATTCAAAGAATTAGTTGAGAGGTCTATAAATTCATTGGACGTAAAAATAACTAACCAAGATGGAAGGCTGGTTGTTTGTTCTGATTTATTAATAGTGCTGGAAGTAGAAGAGCGTACTATAAACCCTTAGATTTTTATGCCATGGAGAGAATGTAAATATCTAGGTTCAAGATCAACACATTTTTATGTGCACGAAAAACCCCCACTTTAAAATAACGATTACTTCGATTTGGGGGGGGGGGGGGGGGGGGTGGGTGTTCCATATTGATTTTGTTTACAGAAAAGGTGTTAATTTTGGTAAAAAGCGACAAGAGAAGGACGAAATTTGTTTGTGAAAAGGGGGGTTTTCGTGCAAAATAAGATGGGTGAGCTTGAACACAGATATTACTATGTACTTTCTGAGATATTCCATAAAGAAAAAAAACGTTATAGGTCGTTACAACCGTTAGTAATGCTATAACGGTAAACTAAAACATTAGGCATCATCCTTGATCCATAATGAACATGCCTGCTAATTTTCACAAAGATCGGCCAAGTACTTTCTGAGATATTCCATGAAGAAAAACAACTGTTACAGGCTGTTGCAGCCGTTAGTAACGGCTATAACGGTAAACTAAAAATCGGGCATTATTCGTGACCCATAATGAACATACCTGCTAATGCTCACAAAGATCGGCCAAGTACTTTCTGAGACATTCCATAAAGAAGAAAAGGCGTTACAGGCCGTTACAGCCGTTATTAACAGTATAACGGTAAACTAAAACATCGGACATTATGTGTGACCCATAATGAACATACATACACATTTTCAGAAAGATCGGACAAGTGATTTCTGAGATAGTCTATAAAGAAGAAAAACCGTTACAGGCCGTTACAGGCGTTAGTAACGGCTATAACGGGGTAAACTAAAACATCGGGCATCATACGTGACCCATAATGAACATGCCTGCTAATTTTCACAAAGATCAGCCAAGTACTTTCTGAGATATTCCATAAAGAAGAAAAGGCGTTACAGGCCGTTGCAGCCGTTAGTAGCGGCTGTAACGGTAAACTAAAACATCGGGCATCATCTGTGACCTATGATGAACATACCTACAAATTTTCAGAAAGATCGGCCGAGTGCTTTCTGAGATATTCTATAAAGAAGAAAAAGCGTTACAGGCCGTTGCAGCCGTTAGTAACGGATATAACGGTAAACTAAACAAACAGTTATTATTCGTGACCCATAATGAAGATACCTACAAATTTTCTAAAAGATCGGCCTAGTACGTTTTGAGATATTCTATAAAGAAGAAAAACCGTTGCAGGCTGTTACAGCCTTTAGTAACGGCTATAACGGGGTAAACTAAAACATCGGGCATCATCCGAGACCCATAATGAACATACCTGCTAATTTTCACAAAGATCGGCCAAGTACTTTCGGAGATATTCCATAAAGAAGAAAAAGTGTTACAGGCCGTTACAGCTGTTAGTAACGGCTGTAACGGTAAACTAAAACATCGGGCATCATCTGTGACCCATAATGAACATTTCTGCAAACTTTCAGGAAGATCGGCCAAGTACTTTTTAATACATTCTAAAAAGAAGAAAAACCGTTACAGGCTGTTACAGCAGTTATACTGTTCAAAAAAAGAAACGCAAAATGCCAAGCTGCCGATTTGAAACACAATTTATTGAAGCTCAGTGTGACAACACGTTTAATGTGAAAATGACAAAAACAGGTCATCAGTAGGACAGAAGTCTCCCCTGTAATGCTGTGGTAAAGAACCAGCCCCAGACCCTCAGGAAATCGCCAGGCCGCTTCCAAAGTCAGTAACGGGTGTGACCCCCTCTGGCTGCAATGGTAGCCTGGCATCTGCGGGCAATGAAGCAATAATGTTCCTGATTGTCTGCTGTGGGATGGCCGCCCACTTGGCCTGCAATGCCCGGAACAGTTCATTTGGAGTCGCTGGGGCGTTGGCCCTCACTCTCAGGCGTCTGTCCAAAACGTCCCAAACGTGCTCAATAGGATTCAAATCCGGGGAAAGAGAGGGCCAGGCCAGGGTGTTGATGTTGTTGGCGGTAAAGAAGGCTGTGGTCAGGCGTGCTGTGTGGGGCCTGGCGTTGTCCTGCTGGAACACGGCCCTGGGAGTGGCCATTAGAGGCAGGACGTGTGGCTGAACAATGACCTGGACGTACTGCTGGGCTGTCAGGTGACCTTCCACGCGCACCAGCTGGCTCCTGCCTGTGTTGCTGATGGCCTCCCATACCATGACATTGCCGCCACCATGCGGAGGTGCCTCGTCGACGCAGTTCTGCTGGTTGCGTTCATTAACCCGGCGGTAAACCCTTCGCCTCCTGTCATGGCGCTGCAGCAGAAACTGTGACTCATCCGAGAACCAGACGTGTCGCCAATGGTTCCTCAGTGTCCAGTGTCTGTGTTGCGTAGCCCATTGCAGTCTGGTCTGTCGATGGCGCCCCGTCATTACGTTGCCACGTAGGGGCCTGTAAGCCCTCAGCCCAGCAGCATGCAGCCTGTTCCGGACAGTCTGGTCGGAGATGCGACGGACACCAGCGCATGCCTGGACAGTGGACGAGGCCGGCAGGAAGCGATTGCGGAGATGTCTGAGCCGTATAAAGCGGCCCTGGGCTGGCGTTGTGATATGAGGTCGGCCTGACCTCGGGGCATCAGCTGATGACCCTGTCCTCTGGAAGCGAGTCCAAAGTCGGCATATGGTACTGGGGGAGACATTCAAAGCATGGGCCACATCAGTTGCACTCTGACCAACTTGCAAACGACCCAGGGCGTTTTCTCTCTCTGCTGGGCTCAAACGTGGCATGCTGTTTTTTGGTACGGTGTGCCTGCCGGTTGCCAAAATGACCCGGCTTTTATACTGCACTATGACCATGGTGTGTGTGTGTTCACCACTGAGTTGGGCATGCTTTGCAGGCGAAACAACAGAAGCACAACCCAATGTTTGCACTGTCGCACCTGGCCCACAACACGCACGTGCACATAGTGACAACCTGAATCAATGTTATACTAGCACGTCGACGTTCAAGACATACATCAGGGGCGGTTTTTGGCGTGTTCTCAACTGTATGGTCCACCCCAGGTGGCAAAATTTCATTTTGCGTTTCTTTTTTTGAACAGTATAGTAGCGGCTGTAATGGGGTAAACTAAAACATCGGGCATCATTCGAGACCCATAATGAACATACCTGCTAATTTTCACAAAGATCGGCCAGGTACTTTCGGAGATATTCCATAAAGAAGAAAAGCGTTACAGGCCATTACAGCTGTTAGTAACGGCTGTAATGGTAAACTAAAACATCGGGCATCATCTGTGACCCATAATGAACATTTCTGCAAATTGTCAGGAAGATCGGCCAAGTACTTTTAAACATATTCTAAAAAGAAGAAAACCCATTACAGGCTGTTACACCCGTTAGTAACGACTGTAACGGGGAAACTAAAACATCGGGCATCATCCGTGACCCATAATGAACATACCTGCTAATTTTCACAAAGATCAGATAAGTTCTTTCGGAGATATTCCATAAAGAAGAAAAAGCGTTACAGGCCGTTACAGCCGTTAGTAACGGCTGTAACGGTAAACTAAAACATCGGGCATCATCCGTGATCCATAGTAAACATACCCACAAATTTTCAGAAAGATCGACCCGGTAGTTTTGTCTGGAGCGAGTGGAACACATTTTGACCATGGACACACACACACACACACACACACACACACACACACACACACACACACACACACACACACACACACACACACACACACACCCCACACACACACACACACACACACACACAGCATTTCTTCGTTCCCATTCTAAAGTACTCCCTGTTCTTTAAGAATTGGGAGTACAAAAAAGGCTACCAGGTATGCTCTTGTGTTTAGATTTTGAAAAAGCATTTGGTTCTGTTCACTGGCACTTTACGTTCAAAGCCTTCAAAGCTTATGGGTTTGGTAATGATACAAGTCGATGGATTCAAACTTTTTTTTAATATTAGGTCTACAGTTTTGTTACAAGTCTGTGTACAAGATGGTTTGAAATTGAACGTGGCTGCAGGCAGAGGGATCCCATATTACCTTACCTCTTCATCCTGTGTGTTGAGATATTGGCTATAATGAGAAAAGGAGACAAAGACATAAAAGGAATCCATGTTAATAATGTTGAGCACAGAATCTCTCAATCTGCGGATAATATTCAATTGATGAATGAATGAGATCGAGTTTCCTTTGAAAAATCAATTCAAATAATAAATAAGTTTGAAAACGTCTCTGGATTGCTTTTGAATACAGAAAAAAAAACACAAACAGCATGGCTAGGAAGTAAAAAGTATTCAAAAGAAAAATATATATGCCACACCTGAACTTCGCGCATAGAATCCAACGTATTTTAAGATACTAGGGGTCTGGTTTACACAAAACTTAAACGAATGTGAATCTAAAAACTATTTTGAAAAATTTTCTGAGATTCAAATATTATCTAAAATCTTGTCCAAAAGATGCATCACACCACTTGGAAGAGTTGCAAAATTAAAATCTTTGATCTTGTCTAGGCTGGTACATCTGTGGATGTTGCTTCCTAATCCTTCAGGTGATCTATCAATAAGCTTCAATTGCATTGGTATCGATTTGTCTGGAACAGTAAACAAGACAAGATACAGTTGACTCTTGAGATGTACCATGTGCCAAAGAACATCCGTGACATGCTCAAGAAGTACTTCAATGGCTTCTCAATGCGGTTCTCTACCAAGGAGTACGCAACAGACTGGATCAACATGGAAGTGGGCATTGCATTGGGCTATGCTATTTCCACAATACTGTTCATGTTGGCAATGGAAGTCATCTTGAAAGCAGCAACAAGCAACGCAAGACAAACAGACCTTGGCGATGGATACAAGATGCCCCCTGTCAAAGCCTTCATGGATGACACTACAGTGATTTCATCCAGAGAAGACGAGACACGTCATGTGTTGGAAAGGCTGGACGACATAGTTGCCTCATCCAGAATGAAGTCCAAGCCAAAGAAATCACGGAGTCTCTCACTGAGGAAGGGAAAAGTGGCCGAATCTGTGGTCTTCAGTGTTGCCAACCAGGCCATTCCAACAGTCACAGAAGAGCCAGTCAAGAGCCATAGAAGATAGTATGATGATACGCTGAAAGACACACAAAGAGCAAAAGAAACCAAACAGATGTCGGAAGAAGGCTTGAAGACCAGTGACCAGTGTGGGCTCCCTGGCAAATACAAGGTCTGGTGTCTGCAGTTCATGCTGATACCAAAGCTCCTATGGCCTCTGATGATATACGACATCTGCACCAGCATAGTGGAGGCAATGGAAGCCAAAATCAACAAGTTCACAAGGAAATGGCTTGATGTCCCACCCTGTCTCACTGACATAGCGCTGCACTGTTGCCAAGCAAAGCTGAAACTACCACTGAAATCTGTCCTGGAGGAATACAAAGCAGGGAAGATCAGACTTCAAAGCATGCTGGAGGACTCAGGAGACACGGTGGTAGAAGCAATCAAGCCCCAGCTGAAGACAGGCAGAAAATGGAAAATTCAAGAGCCGATGGATTCTGCAAAAGTCCCAAGATCAGAGAAATAACAGGACATACACAGACCAACAGACAAGGACTGGGGTGACCAAAACTGAATGGTGGTCAAAGGCCAAAGAAAAAGCCAACAGATTCAATGATTCAGGAGATGAGAAAAGAAGACCAAAAACGACTCCAAAAAGCAGTCCAGCAGAGCCAGCAAGGACAGGGGACAACGTGGGAGAATGCACTCCAAAGAAGTCTCACTTGGAATGACATTTGGCACATGGCCCCTCTCAGGATCAGCTTCATTTTCAGATCTGCATGTGACCTTCTGCCCTCAAATGCAAACCTGGTGAAGTGGGGAAAAATAGACGATCCTGCATGCCCCCTCTGCCATGGAAAACAAACAGTGGAACATGCCCTAAGCTCATGTAAAGTAGCCCTGGCGCAAGGAAGGTACACATGGAGGCACAACCAAGTGCTCAAAGAGATTGTACAAGTAGTCTGGGCTAGTAACAACACCACAAAAGGGAAAATCAGGACTCCAAAAGCACCCGCAACATTCTTCACGGAAGGAGACAGCAAATCATGGCCAAGAACAACAGTGCCATTCGGAACATACAGGCAGAGTCTGCTGGACGGGGCAGACGACTGGGAGTGCACTGCAGACCTCTCAGAATGGAAGAGTCACCCAGAGATCATCAGCAAGAATGGCATGAGACCAGACATAGTAGTCCACTCTCAGTCAACCAAGCAGCTGATTATGATCGAGCTCACGGTGCCATATGAGAACAGAATGGAGGCAGCTCAAATCTACAAGACTGAAAAATATGCTGATCTGGCAAACAGCCTGAGGAGAGAAGGCTATCAGGTCAAAGTCCTCACTGCAGAAATTGGAGCTAGGGGGTTTGTAGGAACGTCTGCATACAGCCTCATGAAACAGCTCTCAGTTGCAGGGAGGGAAAAAACCAGAGCCCTGAAAGCAATGGCAGAAGCGGCAGAGAGGTGTTCAAGCTGGATCTGGTCAAGGAGGAACAAAAGTGAACTTCATAAGGCTTAACTTTCCTACAAATATCAGGTGTCCCAGTGGCCCAGTGGTTAGAGTGCGAGTCATTAAGTGGAAAATGAGCATGTCCAGAGGGTGATGGGTTCGAATCCCAGCCATGGCTTGTCCCTAGATGGGGAAAAAAAGTGGCTGCAGAGAGACATCCGAAGTCATGAACCGGGTGTGGCCCAAACCCCCTAGAGTGTCAGAAGATAAGGGCCGAAACACTTGCTTGAAGGGGGCTTCTTTTCTGAGGACTCTCTGCTGCCACGCTCTCCACGAGTTTCTTTCTACAAGACAAGATCAACAGAAAGACGGTAGTTAAGAGTATAAAAGATGGTGGGCTTGGTATACCAGACATGAAACAGTATATCTCAGCTATAAAAGTCACCTGGTTCAGAAAACTAGAAAACACAACTCACAAATGGGAAAAAAATTGCACAAGTATATATCCTTTTTTGAGCATTTTAAAATGTTATGGTTGATGTTCGGGAAACATTAAAAAAAGCTACAATTTATTTTGGATCCATACTTTAAAGCATATCAACAATATTCAGATGGAATAGAAATAAAAACGTCTTGTGGACTACTTCCTGAACCAGTGCTTTTCTTCAATAACAAAATTTTGATGGGTAGAAAATGCAATACACAAACAAACAGGATCCAAAATGGTGTCTATTGTATTACGCATTTTCTGAAGGACAATGGACATTTTTAATACGCAGAATTCAAAAGAAAATATGATTTTGATATTGATTTCATCACTTATACTGGACGTACAAAATCTAAAAACAAAATATTGAAAAATGTGACATTCAGATCAAAGATGATAATGCACAAGACACAAAATGCCGTCTTAAAAAAAGACGTAGGCAATACAAAAGAGAGGTATGCATTATCATGATACTCTTATTGCGAATGATGCAGACCCGAAATGTTGTTTAAAGTGGAATGAGAAACAACTGAACTCAAGAATCCCATGGAAAACAGTGTCCCTCAAAGTGAAAAATATTAAAGATATAAAATTAAAATGGCTTCAAATCCGAATTGTACATGGGATAATTGCAACCAACATAGTTCTGAAGGAAATCAGAGTCGTAAATGATTGTCACGGAACGCTAAGCCGGACGTAAAAAAAAAAAACCCTCCCACAACTAACCCACTAAACAGACAACACGCCACATAAGAACTGACAAGAAAACACTTTTATTCCCAACAAAATATTTAATGAGCGGAATCTTCTATGAATAATAAGTCACAGACCCAAGCCTGAAAACACACAGTTCCTACGGCCAAGGCAGCCACAATAAGTTATTTTACCCCTTATTTAGCTACAGTGTGCAGAGTTCCTCAGGTCAGCAGTATATAACACATAACATAATATAAGTCAATCCTTTTCATGACCACAACCATTTTCCCAAAAGAAAACAACAACAACAACAACAACCAAACTATACCAACTTCATATAGCAATGTTCATTTCGCATACAATTCACTGCGCACATTCATCCCTTCAATCATCCCCCTTTTAATCAACATCCATCCTTCATGCATGCACACCCAAACCCGGTGTCTTCAGGTGTTTCAATGTCACAACAAAAAAAAACTCAACACAAAAAAAGGAAACGGGCCACACGACAACGACGTTGACAGTCTCACGACGACAGCGACGGCGACCAGAAGAATCTTCCTGCCAAAGACAAGAATCACAGGTGACAGTGACACACTGGCTTTCACAACATCAGTGGAGTCGCAGCAATGGCACCAACAGCAACGGCGATAACAGCAACGGTGAAACAGCAACGGCGACACAGACAACGGCGACACAGACAACGGCGACACAGCAACGGCGCCAGCAGCAACAGCGACACCAGCAACGGCGCCAGCAGCAACGGCGACACCAGCAACGGCGCCAGCAGCAACAGCGACACCAGCAACGGCGCCAGCAGCAACAGCGACGCCAGCTACGGCGCCAGCAGCGACGGTGACCCAGCAACGGCG
The DNA here is from genome assembly GCA_018398815.1 of Conus ventricosus. NCBI lineage: Eukaryota > Metazoa > Mollusca > Gastropoda > Neogastropoda > Conidae > Conus > Conus ventricosus. Next base: position 78,493,200 of record CM031600.1, read on the forward strand.
ACGTTGGCCAGGCTGTGAAGATCCGGCCAGATGGGGAGGAAAGGGAAAAGGGATGCAGCATTGAAAAGGGAAAGGACTGGGACTCGATTCCAAAGAAAACCAATGGGACAGGACAGGTATATCTCCTCGGCAATCACCCAAGGCATTAGCACACTCCCACAAATCTCCAACAATGTAGGAACAATCTTAAATCTATATTATTGAATTAGGGTACCCACACCCTACAAAACCGCGCTGCTTGACACCAGTACCTCTTCACACAACTACACAATACTTATCCTATCTAATTAACTTCCATGTCACGGCACAATCATAACCTCTACAGCACCCAGTGGCCAACACACCTTGTCTATGCTTCCCGAAAGCATTTCCGTTCGAACCCCCTGTCACGAATAAGTACCAACTCAATCCAAACACCATGATCGAACCAATGATAACTATTTACATTTCCATTCAAAACTTCACAACCAAATTTCCTTCTTTTCTTTTTCCTTTTCCCTGTTTCCACCTCTCAACACAACCCACTGGTCAAAACCCACCATCAACACACTTTTCTCAATCCGTTTCGATTTAGTCCTTACTTTTTCCCCATTTTCTCCCTCTTCCTTTTCCCTAAGAAACTTGAAATTGATTCAAACATGCTCATATTATTTACACCTTTGTACAAGTCGACAGAAATGTGCACAAGACAACGGCACCCTTAACTAACACTACACTACTATCACCTTAATTAACTCCACATACCTGCTACAACACAGAACGATGACAACAACTGCGGCTGGCCACCCCAGCACCTGAACTTCAGGGTCGCAGCACACAGAAACACCGACGACTCCACGAATAAGAGCAAAACGCTCACGAGGGCCGGCTCACCATGTCAACCGAAGTCAAACTCACAGCACAAACGCTGGCACCAGAACAAGAAACCCAACTGCCCTTCACCAAGGATTTTGACCGAAGTGCTAGCCACCCGGCTCCACCAAACTTTAAAGCTTGATGACTCAGCACTCACTCCTTGCTGAGTTCTGAACTCTGCATAAACCGGACGTGAAACGGGACTCCACACGAAACAAAACAGGAGACGGAAGGCTAAACCCCCTCTCTCCCCACACTTATCCTTTCCCTGCCTGTGCATGGTAGCAAACGCACACCCAACATATGAATGGAACATACAGGTATCCAACAACCACACCATCCTTCCTGAACCCAACAACTACCATATATGGCCCGGTAAGCTTACACCCCCATCGTGGAATGATGCTACGAATCGATACAGAGCCGTCGGCGCGTCTGTATGATTTCCACGCTGATACAGATCGGTGACAATGATGACCACTGTAACTTCTGTAAGGAAGAAAGAGATTGTATTGAGCATTTTCTTTGGAGATGTGGACCAGTGAAGCAGCTTTGAATAAACCTTGACAACCTATCTATGAAAAATTGTCCATTGTCCAATAATACAAAATTCACAGAAAAATGTGTCACAGTCAGTGCGGATTTTGGTGTCAAAACAGATGCTGTTACAGACTTTGTAGTTTTGTTTGCTAAAAAATACATCTTTAAAAGCTAAATGCATAGCACATGCCCACATGTTTCTTGTTTCCTAAGACAATTGAAATACAGGTACAGAGTCGAAGAATACAATATGGAAATATGTGGCAATTACTCCAACTTTCATAAAGACTGGACTTTAACACGATTATTTTTTACTCAAGTGTATGAAATCCGAATCAGATTTAAATATTTTTATTTGTTAACTATTTCTTTCCTGGTCCAGACATCGTATTATGAAAATATGAAGAGGTACCAAACAAATTATATTGATATTGTACGCTGCATATTATTGTACAGCGCAAAAATATTTGACTGGCAATATATATATATATATATATATATATATATTATATATATATATATACTGCTGAACAATTATATATATATATATATATATATATATATATATATATATATATATATATATATATATATATATATTATATATATATTATATATATATATATATATATCTTGCAATATTTCGTTGATTATGACTCTATATGAGTGTGTATATGTGATTGAGCATGTGTGTGTGTGTGTGTGTGTGTGTGTGTGTGTGTGTGTGTGTGTGTGTGTGTGTGTGTGTGTGTGTGGGTGTGTGTGGGTGTGTGTGTGACATTGTTTTGGCTGGGTGTGTGCGTGTGACTCTATATTGGTGTGGTGTGTGTGTGTCTGAGGTGGTGGGGGTGGGGGAGGGGTGGTGGGATGTGTGCGTGCATGTGTTAATAGTTACATATATGTACAGACTGACACAGGATGGATAAATGAATTGACAAGGAATGACTGAGCAAAGTGCAAAGAGTGGAATATTTTTAATGATATACTTGTTTATTATTTGTTGTAATATGTGAATTTTGAAAATGGCACCACAAACAAATTTTCCTTGTTTTCTATGAGGACAAATAAAATATTTTGTATCGTGTATCGTGTGTATCGTGTATATTATTATGGGTGTTTTCTTTTTGTTTTATATTGTCAGTGTCTTTTTTTAATTGATTGATATAATTGTTAATCTTGTTCGATGGAAAATTAAACACGAATTAAAAGATAGATAGATAGATAGATAGATAGATAGATAGATAGATAGATAGATAGATAGATAGATAGATAGATAGATAGATAGATAGATAAGTTAAGCTGCAGTAATTTCCATGTAATTAAACGAAGCGACACCAGAGGGTCCTGCTCCCTCTTTATTTACCATGGCTAATCTGCAGTCATCTGACATGCTTTGTTAATTTTGTCATTTTCTTGTTGATACTGAAGGTACAAGCACTGTAGATGGGAAGTAACTGCTATAAAGTTGGGATAAAATATATATCATTGCTTAAATCTATTTCTCAGGGGACGGCAGGGAGATTATGACAAAACGAGTTAATAGTTTTGATCACAATTATTATTGTTATTTATTATCATTATTTAGTAAAAGCTAGGAGTAGTGTTTTGATATTGCAAAAGTACTTCCAATATCTCAAAAATGCGGCTTCAACAGTTCTAAAGTGGGTTTACTAAATGCCTGCATCAAACCTCATGCTGTAGTCTTAGATCTAAGATCAAAAATGGCATTGCTCTAACAAACTTTTAAGCCTTTTTCCTGGGGATCACAGAACGAGTTTAAGAGGCATTATTGGTGAATTTAACTTCAGGACTAGTTAGTATTGTTAGAGAGTACTGCACGATGGAAACTTCATTTAATCTCTGTGCCCCCTCTCCAGTTGTTCTTGTCTTTTGTGCCCCTGGCACGTGTCCTCCGAGTGCCCATGTGCCTGTGTGGCCCTGGCACATGTCTCTGCATGCCCCTGTCTCTTGTTCCCCTAGACATGTCTCTGTGTGCCGTTGTCTCTTTGTGCCCCTGGCACATGTCTGTGTGTACCCCTGTCTCTTTGTGCTCTTGGCACATGTCTCTGTGTACCCCTGTCTCTTTGTAGCCATGGCACATATCTCTGTGTGCCCCTGTCATATGTCTCTGTGTGCCCCTGTCATATGTCTCTGTGTGCCTCTGTCTCTTTGTGTCCCTGAACATGTTTTTGTGCCCCTGCCCACGTCTCTTTGTAGCCATGGCACATCTCTCTGTGTGCCCCTGTCATATGTCTCTGTGTGCCCCTGTCATATGTCTCTGTGTGCCTCTGTCTCTTTGTGTCCCTGAATATGTTTGTGTGCCCCTGCCCACGTCTCTTTGTAGCCATGGCACATCTCTCTGTGTGTCCCTGTCATAAGTCTCTGTGTGCCTCTGTCTCTTTGTGTCCCTGAACATGTTTGTGTGCCCCTGCCCCTGTCTCTTTGTAGCCATGGCACATCTCTCTGTGTGTCCCTGTCATATGTTTCCATGTGCCTCTGTCTCTTTGTATCCCTGTAACATGTTTGTGTGCCCCTTTCGCTTTGTAGCCATGGCACATATCTCTTTGTGCCCTGGTACATGTCTCTGTGTACCCTTGTCTCTCTTTGCCCATTGAACATGTTTTGTGTGCTCCTGTCTCATTGTGCCCCTGGCACATGTCTCTGTGTGCCTCTGTCTCTTTGTCCCCGTGGCACGTGTTTGTGTGTGCCCTTGTCTGTGTCTGCCCCGACACATGTCTATGTGTGCCCTTGTCTGTGTGTGGCCCCTGACACGTGTCTCCGTGTGGCCTCTGTCTCTTTGTTTCCCTCGCACATGTCTCTGTGTGCCCCTGTCTCTTTGTGTACCTCGCACATGTCTCTGTGTTCCCCTTCTATTGCGCACCTGGAACATGTCTTGGCGCACTCCTGTCTTTCTGTGGCCCTGGCACTTGTCTCTGTGTACGCCTGTCTTTCTGTGCCCCTGGAATATATCTCTGCATGCCCCTGTCTCTTTGTGCCTCTTGACATGTCTCTATGTGCCCTTGTCTCTTTGTGCCCCTGGCACATGTCTCTGTGTGCCCGTGTCTCTGTGTAGCCATGGCACATGTCTCTGTGTGCGCCTGTCTGTCTGTGCCCCTGGCACATGTCTCTGTGTGCCCCTGTCTCTTTGTACCCTAGACATGTCTCTGTGTGCCCCCGTCTCTTTGTGCCCCTGGCCCATGTCTCTGAGTGCCCCTATCTGTTTGTGCCCCCAGACATGTCTCCTTGTGCCCTTGTCTCTTTGTGCCCCTAGCACATGTCTCTGTGTGCCCTGTCTCTTTGTAGCCATGTCACATGTCTGCGTGCCCCTATCTCTTTGTAGCCATGGCACATATCTCTGTGTGCCCATGGCACATACCTCTGTGCTCTCTGTCTCTTTGTGCACCTGGCACATGTCTCTGTGTGCCCCTGTCTCTTTGGAACCTGGCATATGTCTCTGTGTGCCCTTTGCTGTGTGCGCCTCTGGCACATGTCTTTGTGTGTCCCTGTGTCTGTGTGCCCCTTGTACGTGTCTCAGTGTGCCCCTGTCTCTTTGTGCCCCTGGCACGTGTCTGTGTGCCTCTGTCTCTCTGTGCCCCTGGCACATATTTCAGTGTGTCCCTGTCTGTTTGTAGCCATGGCGCATGTCTCTGTGTGCGTCTGTCTGTCTGTGCCCTTGGCACATGTCTCTGTGTCCCCTGTCTTTTGGTACCCCTGGCACATGTCTTTGTGTCCCCCTATCTCTTTGTACCCCTAGACATATCTGTGCGCCCCTGTTTCTTTGTACGCCTAGACATGTCTCTGTGTGCCCCCATCTCTTTGTGCCCTAGACATGTCTTTGTGTCCCCTATCTCTTTGTGCCCCTAGACATGTCTGTGTGCCCCTGTTTCTTTGTACCCCTGGACATGTCTCTGTGTGCCCCTGTTTCTTTGTACCCCAAGACATGTCTCTGTGTGCCCCTGTTTCTTTGTACCCCTGGACATGTCTCTGTGTGCCCCTGTTTCTTTGTACCCCTGGACATGTCTCTGTGTGCCTCTGTTTCTTTGTACCCCTGGACATGTCTCTGTGTGCCCCTGTTTCTTTGTACCCCTGACATGTCTCTGTGTGCCCCTGTTTCTTTGTACCCCAAGACATGTCTCTGTGTGCCCCTATCTCTTTGTGCCCCTGGGACATGTCTCTGCGTGCCCCTATCTCTTTGTGCCCCCAGACATGTCTCCTTGTGCCCTTCTCTCTTTGAGCCCCCAGCACATGTCTTTGTGTGCCCCTGTCTCTTTATAGCCATGGCACATGTCTCTGTGTCCCCATGACACATGTCTCGGTGTGTCCCAGTCTTTTTACAGCCATGACACCTGTCTCTGTGCGCCCATGGCACATGTCTCTGTGTGCCCCTGTCTCTTTATAAGCCATGACACATGTCTCTGTGTGTGCCAGTCTTTTACAGCCATGACATCTGTCTCTGTGCGCCCATGGCACATGTCTCTTTGCGCACCTGGCACATGTCTCTGTGTGCCCTTGTCTGTATGTGCCTCTGGCACATGTCTCTGTGTGCCCTTGTCTGTATGTGCCTCTGGCACATGTCTCTGTGTGCCCTTGTCTGTATGTGCCTCTGGCACATGTCTCTGTGTGCCCTTGTCTGTATGTGCCTCTGGCACATGTCTTTGTGTGCCCTTGTCTGTATGTGCCTCTGGCACATGTCTCTGTGTGCCCTTGTCTGTATGTGCCCCTGGCACATGTCTCTGTGTGCCCTTGTCTGTATGTGCCTCTGGCACATGTCTCTGTGTGTTCCTGTCTCTGTGTGCCCTTGTACATGTCTCGGTGTGCCCCTGGCACATGTCTCTGTGTGCCCCCGTCTCTTTGTGCCCCTGGCATATGTCTTTGTGTGCCCCCGTCTCTTTATGCTCTCGTCTCCAAATACCCGAGTCGCGTGAACGGATGACCAACACTTCAAACATTCACCTAAACACTGAATACATTCACTTTTTTTCCATTTTAAAACAGTGCATCTTCAATACAAGCAAGATAAACGTTGATTTAGGAGCCAGAGGTTACAACTGAAATACGTTGTAAGTATAAACATCCATTCTATTTGCGTGCATAATATACAACATCGTCATCTGGTTGATAAATATACCCAATTTAGCTCTGTCGTTTTAAACAACAGCTGCTGCCCAGCCACGTTCCTCGTTGATGTCAACACACAAAACAAACAGCAGTAAACCAATAGCTAATCTTCGTCTCACCGGCAGAAGAGGTCAAGTAACTGACTTCCAGCCGAGTCGCTTCTGAAACATTGATGGCACTGACGCTCAGCGTTATCAACGGGGGGAACGTCTGAAACACGTCAATCAGAAATACAAGGTGATTTGTCCAGGTGTAGAAAAACCGATGTCCCATACCTCGAGCACTGCTTCTAAAAAAGAGATCTTGACAAAGACGTGTTCCTTTGCGGTACTGCTGGACTGTGACTGTGACAAATGCACGAGTGGTGATTCGAAACTTGATGACTTTTGATATTGAGCATTTCACTTGAAGATAGCATTTTCGTTCCATATCGTGAAACCCAAGTCTGACAGTGTTTACACCATTTGCAATAGATGTATTAGTGACACATTGACTAACATTGACGACAGATACATTGGTGGCGTGTGTGTCTGTCCCTGTGTCGAGATCTTGCTGAGCGTTGTCCTCCAACATTAGTGTGTCACTCACTTGGTACACAGTCGCTGAAACATCTTGTTGAGACAAGATTTGAAAGGTAAGGCAAATGTACACAGACAGTTGGATATGTTCTGGACATAGTGCAGCACAAAGAAAGTGACAAGCTGAGAGAGAGAGAGAGAGAGAGAGAGAGAGAGAGAGAGAGAGAGAGAGAGAGA
>CM031600.1:78502967-78532967 GCA_018398815.1 Conus ventricosus
GAAATGATACGACAGGCTTTCGATGTCTGACAGCTAAAAGATCAGAAGCCTCTATCATAATCCCTCCCAGGAAAAAATGACTGAATTATTTTGAATGTCCTACATAAGCAAAACTATTATGTGCAAATAAGCTAGGTGAAGAGCCAACTGAGTAAAGAAAAACAAATATCGTAAAGGAATGTCTAACTAAATAGTTGAAGACTCAGAAAATAAAGAGGAAATGTTCAGTTTTCCGACAAAAGTCTGAAATGTTAACACTTGTTCAAATACGTAAACCCAAACCGTACCTTTACAGGTTCTCTTATCTGGCAGTAGAGCTCTTACAGCCAGAGTCTGAACTGATACTGTTATTTATTTTCCATCTTACTGATTCGTCCTCCAATAAATTATTATCATCAAAGCATTTCTGAAAACGACAGAGTGACTGTACAAAACTGTGATACGTTTACCTGCTGTCAACAAACGTTTGAAAAGGGCTGGTGCAGTCGACAAAAGCAGCCATCATATTAGCCCTAAGAATATTGGATACCAATAGCTGCACGTGTACACAAGACTGACAAAGCTACTTTCGCCTGCCATAATAGCGGAACAGCTAGCCATAATAGCGGAACAGCTACAGATCACCACACATACACACACACACACACACACACACACACACACACACACACACACACACGCGCGCGCGCGCGCGCGCGCGCGAGTGGTTCTTTGGACTTTCCATGCGTGAGTTCAAGGCTCACTTTGAATGACTCTCTGACCATCGCCGACTTTGACACTTCCCTAAGAAGTAAACGAAGGGAACGCGGTTATCAATTAAAGTAGGTTTAAAGACGACAGGTGTTTTGGTCTACCGAATCAACATAGTATTTATGTTTACCTGTAAAACATTTGGCAAAATAGAAAAAAAAATTTCTTTTAAATTGAAGGACAATTTCAACAAGAAAATCCTAGTTGACATTGCTAATAGAAAATAGGGTGCTACGGGCCTCTTTTTTTCTGAAAAGTCAAACACCTTCCTATTACGCCATATATGTGTTTAAAGGGAGAGCAAGCACCTCTCCACAAGCACGCCGCACTGAACTCCACAATTTGTTTAATCTCTCTCTCTCTCTCTCTTTCTCTCTCTCTCTCTCTCTCTCTCTCTCTCTCTCTCTCTCTCTCTCTCTCTCTCTCTCTCTCTCTCTCTTGACCATGAAATTTCACAAAAGCAACATATTGTTATTTATCAGTTTAGCTTTTGAATCGTTCAACGTCATTTCAGTATTTCCAGCACTGCACAGAACGAAGCGGTTTAATATTCACCGAATGACGCTTTTGACTGCACACAGGTAACAATGCGGTTTCCACAAGACCCCTGCTTCTCAAAGAGCCGTTCTTATAGCTACCTCTTCATTTCCAGACCATCTGGGACCCATGCATTTGTGATGGTGTGGATAGTAAGGAGATCAGGCGAAGACAGATAGATGATGGTACGCTCTAGAACAGGGGACAACAGCTTGTCAAGGAGGACGCAGAGGGAACGACATAGAATTTCTGCTTTTTAGTTCGCTTCCAGAGCCCCAGGAACCCAGTCTCCAGTATTGAAATTGAGTTTAACGTCCTCACAGCGATAGCTTTTAGGGACACAATGGTAGCTGCAGCGAGATGCAGCACATAGAGTCGTTTGTCTGGTAGACTTGCGTGCTAGCATGTTTGGTTGGAGTCGGTATCTGCGAACGGGAGGAGGTACTCGGGGTAGACCGGTGTCCTCAGGCAGAAGCCTGGGAACGTCTCCGGCTAAAAACGCTTTTTATATTGCCATTTGTCTGCGGCGCTGTGTTGCTCAAAGCCAGCAGCACAGCGCCGCAGACAAAACGGGCCTCATGGCCAGAAACTGCCAGAACTTTGTGTTTTGTTTCACAGCTTCCGTGTTGGCTGGCTCGCCGTCCATTCAAAGCATTCAAACGTTTCACTATTAATGAAAACCTCAGAACCCAAGGAGTAAGATGAAGCGTGTCACTTTTGATAATATTGTTGTGTTAAATGATTGGCGATTAAAGTCGGATAATGAACCCACTTTTAACAAGTTTGTACTATATTTCCCCACTGCAATGATAAATACCAAATACCATGGAATCTTTTTATACTGAATCAAAAGCAGGCATTTTATTCTTTTCACACATAGAAATTTGATCATCCAAGACTGTGTCTGAGCCGCGGAGTTTGTCTTTGAAAACTGGTTCACCTTGATGCCAACGTGAGCTTTAGATCTAGATTTCAGTTACAAAATATTCTGCAGAACTGGATCACCGAATAACAATTATTTTTATAAAGTTTCAGTTATGTTTATCATAGAGTGGTGTCATAAACAAGATTTCGACCGGAAAGTCTAAATGTCGTAGAATGATAATTTAACCAAAATCTCTGACAATGACAAAGAGTGAAATGAAGATGGCGGCTGTTCAAGGGAGGTCGGCATCGTCAGTCCTTTCGTATACCCGCAAGCCTGTACGTAAGTAATCCTAAGCATGCGATATAAGAAAGGGGAGCTGACAAACTTTACATTTAATGTACGTTGTTGGATTCTACAGGTATTGTTAGTTTGAACAAAATCAAGGAATATTCAACGTATGACCTGTGGAGATTCGAACATGGTGCCAAAATCAATAATGCAAAATATCAGCTTCGGGAAAATATGGGCTTTCCGATCCAATGTGTTTGTAACGAATAACACATTAATCTTTGTGACTTCAGTAATGTATATATTATAATTTGAAATTAAACGAGACTTACCTAGAAGTTGAAATTTAATGCAGATTATTTCGAGGATGCTGTTGGGTAGAGGTATACATGTGGAGGACGAAACCGCGCTCGCGCCCAGGACTTCAGCTACGTGTGATCCCTAGAACATACTCGAAAGGGAGGGTTCAGTGGAAGCTGATGGGTGGGCACATGTATACCTCTACCCAACAGCATCCTTGAAATAATCTCCATTAAACATGTGGAGAAGATAGCGTCGGGGATCACACGTTATTCCTTAACACATCAGGCTCTGGGAGGCAACCAATCATAATGTGAGTTACTCCCCTTTGTCTACAAATGTGTCCAGTGCAGACTGGAAAACACTTTTAGTCATTGTAGAGCCACCATTGTCATCTTCATCTAGTTAATGATCTGGTGGTAGAATATTGAAAAGTGTTCCTGTTTGACCATGCTTGAAGGATGCTGTCTATTGGCACACCTCCGCTTAATGTTGCGGGAGTACTAGCAGCCCGAGTGCTGTGAGCTGAGTACTTCGATATGTCTATTCCAGCCATAAGCAGCACATTTTTCATCCAGTGAGAAATGGTGTCTCTTTTCACGGGTTGCAAAACGCTTTATGTAACTGAGAAAAAGTGCTTTCCCAGTTCGTACGTGGGCAGTCTTCATCAAATACTGCCGAAGGTGGTAAACCAGACACGATCTCTTGTTTTCAAAACAAGGTATGACTAAACGCTTTAATTGAGTCCCTGGTTTGGTTTGTTTTAAAAAAGAACTATATACAAGTACACATTTAGACTCATGGATTTTTATATCATTGACAGTAAGACTATGAAGAGTCTGTCTTCTCTGACCAGAGAGTAAAGCAAGTAACATAAGTGTTCTGATTTGAGTTTCAGAAAGCTGAGTTGTTCTGCATCTGGCCACTGTGCTAACACATCAATGACTGTGTCTACATCCCATGTGTCACAGTACTTTGGGAGTGATGGTTTATTGTTGAATACACCTTTGACAATTTTACAGACTACATGATGCTGACCTATTGTTTCTGCGTTATCAGGACAAAAGTATGCTGTAACCGCACTTCTAGCTAGGTTAACTGTGCTATAAACTAGCGCCTGCATCACACAGTTCTGGCAAAAAAATTGCCACATGCACATGAGTACAAGTAGCGATTTTATTTCTGCTTATTACAGATTTCAGCCATTTTTTGATGTAGGTGTTGTAGGACTTATGAGGTGCTGGGTCTCCATGAATCCATGATTAGAGCAACCGAAGTTTTGGACAAACCAGACATTAAGAAATTTTCGCCGAGATCTTGCAGACAAGCAGATTTAGCTAACGCCTCTGAATGAGAGGATGAACTGCTACGCGTTCTTCTTCTTCTTCTTGTATTTAGGCAGCCAACATCTACAGTCAGACGAATCAGCCGCACTAATTTTGGAGAAAAAGCTTCCGTTCCGCCCGAGTGAACACATATTAAAGTTTTCAAAATCCAGGGGTATTGCCAAATCCGTTAACAGCGACAGGGGGGGGGGGGGGAGGGTGGTGGAGGGGGCGGAAGTGAGGGGGTTTCTTGGGCGAGGGGTTAGTGAACCAGTGATTGGGGGGGGGAGGTGGAGGGGGCGGAGGGGGGTTCTTGGGGGAGGGGTTTACTGGAGGCATGCCATCCTGGCCTGGAAGGCAGCCAGGGATGGCGCCGACACAGTCTCTGCAGGAAGGCTGTTCCACTCCGGAATGGTCCTTGGGAAAAAGGATTTATGACGGTATTCAGTGCGACTCTGTGGACGTCATAGTGGAGGTGGTGGGCGCGCCTTGAAGAACGTCTTCTGGCGCTGACGTGGGGAAGGTACTGGGAGTTGACGCAGGCCATGCCATGGTGTATTTTGTAAAACATGGTGAGTCTCGCTCTTTTCCTGCGAGTCTGCAGCGTTGGCCATTCTAGATCGCTGAGCATCTCTTCAACGCTGGATGTTTGCCGGAATCGGTGCGAGACCCATCTTGCTGCCCGTCGCTAATCTTTTCCACTGCTTTGATGTTTTCATCAGTGAAGGGGTCCCATACTGTTCCAGCATATTCCAGAATGGGTCGCACCAGTGCCTTGTATGCAGCCTGCTTAATGGACTTGCTGTTTAGTCTGATGTTTCTTCTGATGAAGCCAGTGCTTTGTTTGCCTTACTGGTTATGTTGATTATGTGGGGCTTCCAGTCCAGGTCATGCGTGATGGTAACGCCCAGGTATTTTGCCTGGGATTCCTCTTGAAGCGTATGACCACGGAGCTGGTAGTCGTGGTGGAGGGTGGTCAGCCGCCTGGTCATGTGAACCGTAGTGCATTTCTGGGGGTGGGAAGTACATTTTCCACTTTTCCTCCCAAGTGGCGAGTTTGTCGAGGTTTTCCTGTAAGTTTTCCTGGTCTTGCGCTGAGCAAACATTCATGTGACAAGCTGTATCATCCGCAAAAAGCCTAGCTGTAGAGGTCAGACCAGTCGGCAGGTCATTGATGAACAGTAGGAATAGGGTCGGGCCGAGGACCGAGCCCTGTGGTACCCCTGACTCTACTGGAACAGACTCTGATTGTGACCCGTTGACGATGACGGACTGTTTCCTGTCACGTAGGAATTCCTCAATCCATGCGTTGACCTGACCGCAGATGCCAAGGTGACGAAGTTTGTGGACAAGGAGGCTATGACTCACCTTGTCAAAGGCTTTACTGAAGTCTAGGACCAGTAAGTCCTCCTGCAGTCCGTCTTCAAGCGCTTTGGAGACCTCATCGACAAAGCCCAGTAGCTGCGTCTCACATGAGTGGGCGCGACGGAAACCGTGCTGCTCCTTGCCGAGGATCCGGTGCTCCTCGCAGTACTCCATGATGGCACTGACCAGTACATGTTCCAGCAGCTTACAGGGTATGCGGTCAGCGAGATGGGCCTGTAATTTTCCGCCTTGTATCTTTCACCCTTTTTGAATACAGGGCTGACGTGGGCGGTTTTCCAGTCCTTCGGGACAACTCCAGTGTCGAGAGATGCTTGGAAGAGGAGTGCGAACGCCGGGGCTAGTTCGGTCGCTAGTTCTCTCAAGACTCTGGGGCTGATCCGGTCTGGACTGGGGGCTTTGGTAGGGTCGAGGTTACGAAGTAACTTCTCGATGCCAGAAGTAGAGACGGTGATGTGCTGAAGGGGAGGTTGTTGGAGGTTTCGAGGGGGCATGGGACATCTTTGGTTGAACTCCTCCTCTGTGAAGTCTTTTCTGGTGCTGAAGGCAGATTGGAATTGTCTGTTCAGTATTTCAGCTTTCTGCTTATTGTCAGTAACAAGCTTCTGATTCTTTGAGGGGTGCAACGCCGTCGATTTCAGTTTTCCTTGATTTCACAAATGAAAAAAGTTTTTTTTGGAAGGTTTTAGTTTATCTGGTTCGACTTCAACAATTAAAGTAGAGCAGTACTGCCAATATTGTTGACGGAGCTCACGCTGGATTTGTCGCTTCAACTTCTTGTATTCTCCTCGAGGTCTATTCTTCCAGTCCTTTTCATTTTCTTGTGGATTCAGTCTCGTCGCCTGATCATCTTGAGAGTCTCTGGTTTGATGTGTGGAGCATTCCTCTTTATGCGGAGCTTCACATGAGGGATGTGAGTTTGAGTAATATTGGTGAGGCCGTCCTTTAGGTCAATCCATACCTCTTCAACCGTTTGTTGATTTGTATGCTTATCCAGTATTGTGTTTGTGAGTTCTTTGGCAGCAGTGCGCATAGCCTCCCAGTCAGCCTTCTTGTAGCACGGGGCCATACGGTCCGGTTGGCGCGCACGATTAGCATTGACCTGCAACTCTGCGTAGACAATATCATGGTCGGAAATTCCAGGCACAATTTCGACGCGTGGAAAGAGGCCCGGGTGATTAGTTACAAGGAGGTCGAGGACATTTTTGCCGCGTGTCGGTGTTTTGACTATCTGCTCCAATTGAAGTTCTTCTAAGGATTCTTTAAAGTTTACGATGAAGGCGAGGGTAACTGCAGTCACTCTTCAAAATACTGTTTTCCCAGTCCCAGCTCGGGAAGTGAAAGTCTCCACCAATGACAACAGTGGCGTTCCTGGAGTCACAAGCAAGCTTGAGCGACTCAGCCATCCATAGTTGACTAGGTTCATCTCCATCGTCGGGTCTGTAGTAGCTACCGATGAGGAGGTCTCTTCTGTTTTCATTTTAATTTTGATCCAGAGGATTTCACAAGGGAGGTGGGGGCACAGTAGGGGTTCTTGGGTGGTTACAAGAGTTTTGAGAACAGCAATGAGGATACCACCTCCATTTCTGTTCCTATCCTTCCTGTAGACCTTGTATTCAGGTGGAAAAAGTTCAACTTGAGGCGATATCACGGTCAAGCCCTGTTTCAGTCCCTATAAGCACATCAGGTCGTAGGCTTTGAAGAAGGTGGTGGATTTCTGGGGCGTTCCCTGCTGCCGAATGGAAATTTACATTCAGGATTCTGAGGGGGGGCGGTTTGGGATTTTGTTTTGCTGGCTTTGGCGAGTTGGAGTGGACGTATGGGCGGGGTGGAATGATTCATTTGAACCAAAGGAGAAGTTGAATAGTTCAGAGGTTTCCTGTTCGATGCCATGCAGATCGAACGCTACGTTGCTGTAGTTTGGCGAGTGACAAGTTCACAATACCAGTTAACAGCTGAATTTCCTAGATCTATGTAGGACTGGGTTCCAATGTTATGACAGGATGCATGAAACCAGTGACCACAAGTTTCACACGCAACGCCACGCTCGTCCCATCCCACCGCTCTGTCGCAAATGCCACAAGGCGCAACAGAAGAGTTGTTTGGGTCTGGCCCCTCTGGTGCTGCACTCTGGGTGGGGGAGGTGGGGGGAGGGGAGAAGGCATGGTTGGGAGGCGGAGGGAAAAAGCAGTAGGTGAAGGTAATGAAGAATGACACCAACATAGTGTTGAGTTACATGGTGACAAGTGGGAGAAGGAAACACGAAGAACAAATTCTTGCTGGAAGTGAAGTGAAGTTGGGCAAGTTACGACGCAGGATGCACACAGCTGCTGGTACACTGAGCAAAGTTTTTAGGTCTTGCGAAGTTCGCAAACTTTGGGTGACAGGTAGATCTGGGGCACAATAAATCTTCAGTGGTAGTTAGATGTAAGTTTTATGTTGAATTTAGTTCGAAAGAGATGTCAAGTCAAGTTAAATTTAGAAATAGACACAAAAGAAGGAGAAAAATTTCGAGAGCAAAACTATGAGTTTCACCCAACCTGAACCGGAAGCTCGTCCACTTGCCTTAGCTAGGTAGGTGAAGAAGACGGCGTCTGCGCCTGAGTTGTACTGGAGGGCAGCAGAGTAGATGTTGAAGAACAGCGAACCATGGTTGTGTCGGCTAGTTGGGTACCACAATTATCCCCTCTTCATGGTCTGTCCGGATCTTCTGCAGCACCCGTCCTATGATGCTAAAAGGTGGAAATGCACACCACTGTAAATGCTACCAAGAGATGGAAAAAGCATCAATTCCTTCAGCTTTTTGATCCGGCCTGTACAAAATGTATCGCTGCAATTGAAAGTTCAACCTGGAAGCAACGAGGTCAATATCTGGAGAAGCCCAGAGCTGTTGGAAGGCAGACTGCAGAGCCTGATCATCAAGTTTCCACTCTGCATCAGTGTTCTGACGTCTGGATTCCTTGTCAGCTGTCCTGTTCTGCTTCCCTGGAATGTGCGCTGCATTGATCCAGATATTCTTAGAAATGCACCATGACCAAAATGTAAATGTGATGTCATTACAAGCATCTGAATGGCTTGTTCCCATGCGATTGATACAGCTGACAGCTGTTGTATTGTCTATCATTATCCAAGCATGTTTGCTTTCCAGCTACCCCTGAAATGACTGCAAAGCAAGTAAAACAGCTTTCAATTCCAAACAACTAATCTGAAAGATCCTTTCATGTGGCAGCCATTGTCCACCTGAAGCTGTACCTTCACACTCACACCCCAACCTGTGCCACTACCATCGGTTGGTGACAACTATATCTGGTTCAGCACTGCAAATGTCATTCTCTGTATCAGTCACATTGACAATCAGTCACATTAACAATCCACCATTTAAGTTCCTCCTTACTCTCTTCAGACAACTTCATGAGTTGGTCAAAGTCACCTCTGTTCCCTCTTCAAAGCTGGTTTGTTTTGTCTTTCTCAAGCTATCTGTAATAGAGAGGTCCATACTTGACAGCAGTAAAGCTTCCCACAATTTTTCCTGTAACTTGAGCAACCTCACGGATTGTGTGACTTTGCTCATCAAGAAGCTTTTGACAACTAGACAGTATGCCGACAGCGCTTGCAGCACTAAGTGTGACTTTCATGGAGACAGAATCTATGATGACTCCAAGGTATTGAATACATGTTGTGAGCTGAATAACCGACTTCTTTGGGTGAATGATTGTCACGAGTTTGTTACGAGGCCTATGACGTTTGACCCATCTAGGGTGGCGGAATTATTCATTTGTTTATTGTCGTTGCTGTTGTCGTGTATCCGTCCCTTGATGTGGCTTGTGGTGCGGTTGCACCTTGGTGTAGTTCAGCTCAACTTCGGTTTGCTTTCTCTCTCTCTCTCTCTAATTCCACTGCCCGTGCTATTCATCCTGCAGGTTCATGGGTGGCTGGTACCTTTCTCTCGAACTTGCTGTCTATCGGCCTCTCGCCTGTCTTTTTACCTGTCGCACGTGCTTCATTTCTTTTAGTTTGAAGTATGCTCACTCTGTGACGCAGCATGGCATGTTGGCCGCCATCGCTGAGGGAGGTTAGCTCTTCACTCGAGCGGAAGATGTCTCTGGGAGCGCCTGCTCCGGTCTTGGTTCTTCACCGTATCATCGAAGGTACAGTCGGTATCTTCAATTCCTACAGTCGGCCTGTAGGAGAGGGACATCACTTCTTCTTTTTCCGCACCTGTGCTTCTGTCCTCTCGACTGGACAGAGGGCAGAGAGAGTCGTTTGACCCGCCTCTTCTGGTCACCCACGGGTAGCTGGTAAGCATCAGTTTCGTGGTTTGTTTGTTTTGGTTTGTTGTTGTTAGCCGGCTTAGTCTTCTCTTTTGCGCAATTTTCTTTTGTTTTCGAAATTGTAAGAGAAATATTGTTTGAGACCTTTTTTTTGGTTAATTCAATCATTAACCTGGCCATTCTAAATTATTTCCAAAATTCTTTCTCCTGTTTATGCATCTGGTGATGCGGTAGTCGGTGGGGATGGGAGAGAACCTGGTGATTCAGGGTTGGAACTTGCTTGGTCTCGCTCGTCCGCCCCTGTCACATTCGCCGGACTCTTATCCTTCGGCCACCGTCTGTTTGTGTGTGCAAGGAGAACGAGTTTTATGTTCGCGAGCGTGCGTACGCATGATTTGTCGTTCGGATGCGTGGTTGGAGATTTGTGTTATTTTGAAATGTGGCTATAAATGTGACAATTATGCCATTGAATTATTATTTGCAAATGTGGTGGCAGGTATAAAGCGATGGTCGCTGTGTTGGTTATTTCCTAAGAAAGGCAAATGTTAAACGTGAGTGAGAGAAAGGTGAAGATAATTCATATTTGTTTTATAACCTGTTGATTTAGTGCAGTCTTTTACCTGCATCGTGTGAGAAGACCCTAATGAACATTCCTGATTCGATGGGTTTACTGTGTTATGCTCAGGTCTGTGTTGAGCTGGGGTTATGGGTGCATTTAGTAGATTTCCCCTCGCCCATCATGCGAGTGGCTGTTAAGATTTAACAGCATGGGTCAGACTGTACTGACGGCGGTGGTTCCAGTACCCTTCCTCCTTCCTCCTTCCTCCTTCCTTCTTCCTTCCCTCCCTTTCTTCTCTCCTCCCAGCTACGTTTTCCCCCCCCCCCCCCCCCTCCCGGGGGCTTCACCCGGAGTCCGGACTGGATGGTGCCACGTGCTGGTTGAGGCCACGCTCTGGCTGGGACCGCGGACTGGATGGTGCCACGTGCTGGTTGAGGCCACGCTCTGGCTGGGACCGCGGACTGGATGGTGCCACGTGCTGGTTGAGCCCACGCTCTGGCTGGGACAGCGGACTGGATGGTTGCCACGTGCTGGTTGAGGCCATGCTCTGGCTGGGACCGCGGACTGGATGGTGCCACGCGCTGGTTGAGGCTATGCTCTGGTCGGGACCGCGGACTGGTAGAAAAGCCCGCCGGCTTGACTGGCCGGGCCCTGATCCCCGTCCAGGACCTCCAGTAACAACGCCACGGTTTCTCCTCCCCCCCCCCCCCCCCTCCGGGACGCACTCTTCACGGCCTGCTGTTGTGTGTCGAGGGTGTCGGCTTTGAGCGACTCCCTTCAAGAACCAATCCGGTTCGGAGCACCTAGTGCGACAGGGTGCTCCCAGTAGACTTGACGGAGGCAGGGGTGTGGAGGCACTCCAGGGTGTGGGAAGGGATGGATGCTGGAAATGTTTCTTTATAATTGTGTATATGTCATATGTGCTGGAATGCTGTAATTGCGATTGTGTACGTCGTATGGTGAAATGTTTATTTATAATCGTGCATGTTGTGTGTGTTGGAGTGCTTGATTGTGATCGTGCATGTTGTGTGCGTTGGAATGCTTGATTGTGATTGTGCATGTTGTGTGCGTTGGAATGCTTGATTGTGATTGTGCATGTTGTGTGTGTTGGAATGCTTATTTTGCTGGTGTGAATAAATGGGGTGTTGTATCGTAATCTTTCTCGTGTGGGTTCTTGCGAGGCGTGCGAGGTCAGCCACTCCCTTCACTCCCATCTAGACCGATCCTTTCAGGGCAGACCTCCAGGGGTCGGTCGTGACAATTGTGGGGCTCGTCCGGGATGTGAAGGGCTCTGACTGTCTCTTCGTTTCGCGGAGTACCTGTTTAGTTCTGTCTGTTTTGTATTCATTTAGTTAGTTTGTCGTGTTTGTTCGTGGGTGGTTGGCTGGGTGACTCTAGCGTGAAGGGAGTCTTTTGTGGCCTGAGGGAACATCCGGTGTGACTCGGGAGTCGAGGTGAGACCGAGGGGAGTCGGCCGCGTCCAGACCTCCTTCCGCCGGGTACCTCACGCAGGTACGGCCGTAAGTCTTGCCTTTCTCTTGCCGCTCAGTCTGCCATTCCTGTTTTGTAGTTAGCCAGTTTTTTTTTTTTTTTTTTTTCCCGGGTGGTTATTGAGTACAGGGGGTTGTATCGGACGTTAGTGTCCCTTTTTTCCTCTCTCCGGATTCCGTCTGCCAGTTTGTTTGTTTTTTCCGGCCAGCCCACCGCACTGTTGCTCGTGCTGTGGAGCGCGGTGTTGCCAGAGTGGGGGCAGCCGGACATAGTTTTTGTTTTGTTTTGTTTTTCGGTGAGCCCCACCGCACTGTTGCTCGTGTTGTAGAGCGCGTGTGTTGCCAGAGTGGGAGCAGCCGGACTTGTCCGCACACACGCACACACACACATACACACATATACACACACCCTAAAATATTTGTTTTTCAAGTGGAATTGTCTTTCCCCTGTATTTGATAACTGTAGGATATAGTTGTCATGGCAACGTCCGGTGCTGGTGGTATGGCGACGCGGGCGTCGAAGAAGAGGGTATTCAAAATGTTACTGTAGTCCCTACTATTAGTACCAGTACTTCGACTACGGTAACTTCTACTTATTCCAGT
Organism: Conus ventricosus; assembly: GCA_018398815.1. Taxonomy (NCBI): domain Eukaryota; kingdom Metazoa; phylum Mollusca; class Gastropoda; order Neogastropoda; family Conidae; genus Conus; species Conus ventricosus. The sequence goes on from CM031600.1 coordinate 78,515,342, forward strand.
GCTGTAGCAGGTAGTCCAGCGAGAACTTTCACTTCTTCTTCGCTAGGGGATTTTCCTGCTGAGACCCCGACTGGCACTTCCGCTCGGAAGCGTCAGAGTATAGCGAAGCAACTGTGGGCTTCTGTAGAGTCGCAGAAACCAAAGCCCCCTATTCTCCATGCTTCCCTCGTAAGGAGTATGCCCCGGGGGACTTTCCTCATGGGAAGGTCGAGACCCAGGGGACGGGTCAGACGGGTCATCCTCCCGTGTCGGGAGTGGTGAATCCTCCCAGGACATCACCTCTGTCCTGATGTTCCTAGAGCAGCAGCGTAGGGAGGAGGCTGTCAGACAGGAGGCTCAGCGTAGGAAGAGGCTGCCCTCCGTAGGGAAGAGGCGGTTAGGCAGGAGACCCTGCGTAGGGAAGAGGCTGCTAGGCAGGAAACTCTGCGAAGGGAAGAGTTGGATAGGATGGAGGCTCTGCGCAGAGAGGAGACTGACAGACAGGAGATTCTGCATAGGGAAGAGGCTATGCTGCGCAGAGAAGAGGCTGCCCGACAGGAGGCCCTTCGTAAGGAAGAGGCTGCTCAGCGTAGGGAAGAGGCTGTCAGACAGGAGGCTCAGCGTAGGGAAGAGGCTGCCCTCCGTAGGGAAGAACTAGACAGGATGGAGGCTCTGCGTAGGGAGGAGATGGAACAACTTCTTTCACGGTCTCCCGCATCTGTAAGTCAGGGGGTTAATCACCAGGCAGGTGATAGAGTTAGAGGCCCAAAGTTAAAGCTTCCAGAGTTCAGACCTAGTGAGGACATTGATATGTTCCTAGAGCATTTTGACAAGGTTGCTAGTTCATACCAATTGTCTGAGGAACAAAAGGCTATGCACCTTTTTTCTGGATTATCTGGTGCTGCAAGGGAGTGTGTGCTCACTCTAAATGAAGGTGCGTCTTATGCAGACATGCAGTTGGCTCTGCGTAAGCGTTTCCACCTTACCCCAGAGACGTACAGGCGGAAGTTCAGGTCCATGAAGAAGAATAACGACGAGACCTTCGTGCAGTTTGGTGATAGGCTGCGCAAAACGCTAGGGTACTGGCGTCAGTTGGCTAAGTTGGAGCTGGAGGATCTGATCCTCATTGAACAGCTCACCAACACTGTGTCCCCAGAGTTGAGGATCCGGATAGGCGAGACAGCACCTCAGGATTTCGCGGCTGCGATTCACACCGCTGAGGTGTTTGCTGAAGCTCGCAGGGCTTATGGGCATCGCCCAGATACGGATAGGAAGCCCTCCACAGGATTTAGTGGCAATAAGGCGCCGACAACTGCTAGCGGGGTGAACAAGGCAGGCAGTTCATCGGGGATTTCAGCGTCCCGACTGTGTTTTTCTTTGTGGTCGTCCTGGCCACATTAGGAAAGATTGTCCTAAAGCCGCTGGTAGTCGTGGGGCTGGTCCTTTCCCACGTCCTCGTGCCTCGGCTAACGTGGGTTCCATCCCAGCTTCTGGTGATTCAGAGTGCCCAGTGTTTCTCTCTGTTGTTGGTTCCTCCTTGGTCGACACCATCAGGGATTCGGGAGCATCAACGATCTTTGTGGATAAGAATTTGGTTTCCCCTGAGGCCCGGCGGGGCGCTAGTTATGATGTGTGCGGGTTGGAGGCTGGTTTTACCTCCACCCGTCCTTCTGTACTTATTCCTATCTCCACCCCCTACTTCTGTGGCGAAGTATGGGCCATCGCGGTGGAGCGACCTCTGTATTCCCTTATCGTAGGGAATACTATCACCTTCGCAGACGGACGCAGTCAGTCCGTGTCTACGGATTTGCCCGTACAGGCGTGTGTGGGAGTCACCACACGCGCCAAAGCTAAGAAGCAGGAACAGGAATTGCGTCCCGTTCTTCAGCCGATCTCTGACGAGGTTCTGGCAAGGGCCGATCCTGCTAGCATTATCCGTCTTCAGGCCAGGGACTTGGATGTCCAACGCCTACGACAACTTGTGGATCGTCCCGCTCTGTCGGCCCGACACGCCAAGGTGAGCTTCAAGCTCCACAAGGGGATCCTCTTTAGGGTTTTCACTCGGGCAGATCGGGTAGCCAAGCAACTGGTTGTCCCCCAAAGCTTGAGAGAATCTGTTCTCCGGCAGGCCCATGATTCACCTATGGCAGGTCATATGGGCTCAAAGCGGACTCTCGAGCGAGTAAGACAAGACTTCTTTTGGCCAGGGATGAACTCACAGGTTAGGCAGTACTGCCGCAGTTGCGATGTCTGCCAACGGACAACGCCTAAGGGTCGCTTGAAGCGTGTTCCCCTAGGGTCAGTGCCACGGGTTGGGGAGCCATTCAGCAAGGTTGGGGTCGACCTGGTGGGACCCATTAATCCTCCATCCGGTCGCGGTCACCGCTACACTTCGGTAGTGGTAGAATCTGCGAGTCGATACCCAGAGGCTGTCCCACTTAGAACTATCGATGCCCCTACTGTTGCTGAATCTCTCAGGCAGATTTGGACGCGCACTGGCGTGCCCAAGAAGAAGTACGGCCGGAAGTTTGTACTGGAGAGCGATCATCATCCTCTCCAGTGCCTGGACCGGATCCGGCCAGTCAGTCGTCGACTCATGAGTTAGGCAGTGGAACTGCAGAGTCATGCGTTCACTTTCCGTCATATCAAGGGGTTCCTGTAATACGGATGCTGACTATCTTAGCCGAGCTCCGTAGTCAGCACATTGGAAAATCAGTCAGAGGGACACTTCCCCTCAACCAGGGTTATATCCCCTTTTGGTCTTTGTATCAGGTGTAGTGACAGTTTTCACTTCAGTGATGTTAACGGTAGTGAATCACCAATGGTTCGGATTGTTACTTTCATGGTGGGAAGGTTCGCTTAGTTGTTGATAAATGTAGTATTATGTATTTCTCGGTGTGATTCTATCGTAGGATGTTTGTATTGGATTCCTCGTACTCTGTCGAGCACAGAGAGTTGGGTTCGGTCCATTGTTGTGAATTTGCACATGCGTCAAGGTTCAAAGGAGCACTGTATCTCAGAGAAACAGATGCTTTTAGAAGGGGGTTTGTCACGAGTTTGTTACGAGGCCTACGACGTTTGACCCATCTAGGGTGGCGGAATTATTCATTTGTTTATTGTCGTTGCTGTTGTCGTGTATCCGTCCCTTGATGTGGCTTGTGGTGCGGTTGCACCTTGGTGTAGTTCAGCTCAACTTCGGTTTGCTTTCTCTCTCTCTCTCTCTAATTCACTGCCCGTGCTATTCATCCTGCAGGTTCATGGGTGGCTGGTACCTTTCTCTCGAACTTGCTGTCTATCGGCCTCTCGCCTGTCTTTTTACCTGTCGCACGTGCTTCATTTCTTTTAGTTTTGAAGTATGCTCACTCTGTGACGCAGCATGGCATGTTGGCCGCCATCGCTGAGGGAGGTTAGCTCTTCACTCGAGCGGAAGATGTCTCTGGGAGCGCCTGCTCCGGTCTTGGTTCTTCACCGTATCATCGAAGGTACAGTCGGTATCTTCAATTCCTACAGTCGGCCTGTAGGAGAGGGACATCACTTACTTCTTTTTCCGCACCTGTGCTTCTGTCCTCTCGACTGGACAGAGGGCAGAGAGAGTCGTTTGACCCGCCTCTTCTGGGTCACCCACGGTAGCTGGTAAGCATCAGTTTCGTGGTTTGTTTGTTTTGGTTTGTTGTTGTTAGCCGGCTTAGTCTTCTCTTTTGCGCAATTTTCTTTTGTTTCGAAATTGTAAGAGAAATATTGTTTGAGACCTTTTCTCTGGTTAATTCAATCATTAACCTGGCCATTCTAAATTATTTCCAAAATTCTTTCTCCTGTTTATGCATCTGGTGATGCGGTAGTCGGTGGGGATGGGAGAGAACCTGGTGATTCAGGGTTGGAACTTGCTTGGTCTCGCTCGTCCGCCCCTGTCACATTCGCCGGACTCTTATCCTTCGGCCACCGTCTGTTTGTGTGTGCAAGGAGAACGAGTTTTATGTTCGCGAGCGTGCGTACGCATGATTTGTCGTTCGGATGCGTGGTTGGAGATTTGTGTTATTTTGAAATGTGGCTATAAAATGTGACAATTATGCCATTGAATTATTATTTGCAAATGTGGTGGCAGGTATAAAGCGATGGTCGCTGTGTTGGTTATTTCCTAAGAAAGGCAAATGTTAAACGTGAGTGAGAGAAAGGTGAAGATAATTCATATTTGTTTTATAACCTGTTGATTTAGTGCAGTCTTTTACCTGCATCGTGTGAGAAGACCCTAATGAACATTCCTGATTCGATGGGTTTACTGTGTTATGCTCAGGTCTGTGTTGAGCTGGGGTTATGGGTGCATTTAGTAGATTTCCCCTCGCCCATCATGCGAGTGGCTGTTAAGATTTAACAGCATGGGTCAGACTGTACTGACGGCGGGGTTCCAGTACCCTTCCTCCTTCCTCCTTCCTCCTTCCTTCTTCCTTCCCTCCCTTTCTTCTCTCCTCCCAGCTACGTTCCCCCCCCCCCCCCCTTCCGGGGGCTTCACCCGGAGTCCGGACTGGATGGTGCCACGTGCTGGTTGAGGCCACGCTCTGGCTGGGACCGCGGACTGGATGGTGCCACGTGCTGGTTGAGGCCACGCTCTGGCTGGGACCGCGGACTGGATGGTGCCACGTGCTGGTTGAGGCCACGCTCTGGCTGGGACCGCGGACTGGATGGTGCCACGTGCTGGTTGAGGCCACGCTCTGGCTGGGACCGCGGACTGGATGGTGCCACGCGCTGGTTGAGGCTACGCTCTGGTCGGGACCGCGGACTGGTAGAAAAGCCCGCCGGCTTGACTGGCCGGCCCTGATCCCCGTCCAGGACCTCCAGTAACAACGCCACGGTTTCTCCTCCCCCCCCCCCCTCCGGGACGCGCTCTTCACGGCCTGCTTGTGTGTCGAGGGTGTCGGCTTTGAGCGACTCCCTTCAAGAACCAATCCGGTTCGGAGCACCTAGTGCGACAGGGTGCTCCAGTAGACTTGACGGAGGCAGGGTGTGGAGGCACTCCAGGGTGTGGGAAGGGATGGATGCTGGAAATGTTTCTTTATAATTGTGTATATGTCATATGTGCTGGAATGCTGTAATTGCGATTGTGTACGTCGTATGGTGAAATGTTTATTTATAATCGTGCATGTTGTGTGTGTTGGAGTGCTTGATTGTGATCGTGCATGTTGTGTGCGTTTGGAATGCTTGATTGTGATTGTGCATGTTGTGTGCGTTGGAATGCTTGATTGTGATTGTGCATGTTGTGTGTGTTGGAATGCTTATTTTGCTGGTGTGAATAAATGGGGTGTTGTATCGTAATCTTTCTCGTGTGGGCTCTTGCGAGGCGTGCGAGGTCAGCCACTCCCCTTTACTCCCATCTAGACCGATCCTGTCAGGGCAGACCTCCAGGGGTCGGTCGGGACAATGATAAACCCTAACTTTTGAAACAGATCGTTGATGTCTGTAACATTCCTCATGCAGTTGCACTTTGTGAGTCCAGTCAACAGAGAATCATCCAACAACCCCATAGATACATGACCTTTCATTCTGAAGGAGGAAGACAGATTTAACAGCTTTGTGAACAAAAGGGGAGCTGATGATATGCCATTGGGTAAAGCATTGAATTCATAGAGTTGATATCTCCATTGAAATCCGAGTAGTTTCCTGTGCTGTTCATAGATTGCTACACTATAACAGGCATTCTTCAGATCAATAGAGGCCATAAAGCAGACTTCAGTTATCAGAGTCAGGGCTGTATTGAGAGTATCCATTTTGAATGATGACACCCGACTTCAAATTGAGTCTTTTAAGATTTAAAATCAGCGTTTAAGATCCATTTTTCCCCTGGGGAAAACTGGAGAAGCAACTTTATCAGGGCAATGATCACAAGGGGATATACTTCTTGGCTATCAACTTTTGAACTTTTGAATCAATGATCTTGCACCCTTTCTGGTTTGTGACATTTGTTTTTGTGCAAGATAACTTGGGTAACTGGTCTAATGGACAGTCAAATTCGACCTTAACCCCTGCTATCATGCTTAAAATCTCTGGGTCTGAAGTGATTCTAGACCATGCACCTCAAACTGTCTTAATCTCCCAGCGGTAAACTCATTTTTTCTGAGGTTTTAAAGATGGAACTAAACTTACCTCTTCTATTGGGAGCTGGGATTCTGATGTATCAGTTTCTGCTAGAACAAATGCTGCCTTTAGTTTGGTCTGTTCCTTTGGCCTAAAATATGACCAAATGTTCAACCTGACTCGGAATAGTAAGAACCATCCGATTGTCCTCGATAGTAGCGGGCGTTTCTGCAGTATCTGCGTTCATGGTCTACACTGGAGCTAATGCGGTCGGTCTCACGCACGTCTTTATTGTTGGAGACAAACCGTCACCAAACATTGGTCTGTGATCGGACTGATTCATCACAGATCAGCCCAAATTGTTTAATTATATGTGGTGTGATGCCACCACGTCTGCGCAACGAAATCTTGCGCGAAACGTGACCAGTATAGCCACTGGATTGATGCAATGCTTCACGGCTTCAGAATGGACCTCTGAACTGGACAAGCCGCTATCAAGTAATCCGTTCGCAGCACGCACGCACGCAGTCGCCGCCTTGATAACCGCTCGGGGAATATGTTGGACTTCCATGTCACCCTTGATGGCCTCAGACGGTAATTTCAACCATTATTTTGTGATTTACCGTCGAGACGATCAATTGTTGACCATTTGCCGGTCTGTCGTAGGCTTCAAATTTCTTCTTCTGCAGATCTGGGCTGAGTTTGCTCGTAAACCGACCATTAACAATTTTTTGCCAGTTCCCCTCTCAGTTCTTCCCTTCAGGTTCGTCCACACCACTCAATTCAGTGGCTATCTCTTTCAACAAGGTAAAATGTGTCTCTGACTGTTCAGCTTTTTTATTCTGAGACGCGCAAAGCTGTGCCTCTATTCCCTCCAATTCTTCCAATTCCCCATCTTCTCTCAGCTCCAAAGCATCACTACTATGTTCCTGTTCTGACTCTGAATCGTCTCCAGAAACTCGGCCAAATTTGGCGGGGTGTGTCGCCCCGTCTTCGTCTGGAGGTTTCCTCTTAAGTAGTCCCGCTAAGGTCTCGAACTTTTTGTTCCAGCTCGCATCTAGTTCTTGAATCAGGCTTATAACTAATTCTGGGACTGTTGTCGGCCCGCTGCTGTCCGTGGGTTCTGAAAGACCCTCCAACATGGCTACTGAAAGAGCCGCCGATGTGTGCTCAGAAGTTCAGCTTCTGAAAGAGCCGAGCATTGAGGATCAAGACTACCGGTGTCGATCAGAAAGCCGACCAGTCTAATACAATAAACTTTGGAATAATGATTTCTTAGATTGTTAGGATCTAATGATTCTACTGTGATTATGACGTTTATTACGGACCTGAAAGGAATTATGAATGTCCAAGGAAATTATTCACGCAAGATAGTCACTGGGAAAAACCACTTTCACGCATCCGTCTGGCGCGGCGTTTTTTAAACAAACTAATCACAATGTTTCTGCAAGGGAGATAAAGGGGAAGATACCTCTAGAGCAAACACATCCAGTGTGCAAAAGGTCACCAATAGATATGCGCACTCTGTAGCACCTGACCACATCTGTTCATACAACGGTTGTGGTCAAAAGCGTCAAAGCTCTTTCCTTGATATCTACAGCGGGAACACACAGTTCACACATGATATTCAGGTATGAAGCATGTGCACGTGCGCACACGTTTGTATGTGCGCGTGTAGGTGTGAATGTGTGAATGTGTGAATGTGTGTGTGTGTGTGTGTGTGTGTGTGTGTGTGTGTGTGTGTGTGTGTGTGTGTGTGTGTGTGTGTATGTGTGTGTGTGTGTGTGTGTGTGTGTGTTTGCATGCATGCGCCTATGGACTTAGCTGGGGAGGGGAGAGAGAGACAGAGAGAGAGAGAGAGAGAGAGAGAGAGAGAGAGAGAGAGACAGACAGACAGACAGACAGACAGACAGACAGAGAGAAAGAGAGACAGAGAGAAAGAGAGAGAGAGAGAGAGAGAGAGAGAGAGAGAGAGAGAGAGAGAGAGAGAGAGAGAGAGAGAGAGAGAGAGAGAGAGAGAAGAGAGAGATTTGGTGGAAATGGCAACCTACACCAACCACAACAGAATCATCACCGACAAAAAAAAAAGAAAAAAAAAACCATTGGTGTTTGATGCAGTTCTTAAACTCATGGATGCTGGTATGGGAGCAGATCTTCTGGCACTCCAGACATGACATTCAGCATCTTCTGTTAGCAGGCAACGACTTCATGAAGGCGGAAAAATACCCAGAAGCTGTGCAGAGCTACATACGGGATGGAGAGAGAGAGAGAGAGAGAGAGAGAGAGAGAGAGAGAGAGAGAGAGAGAGAGAGAGAGAGAGAGAGAAACGAAATTTATTTAACCAGGGTAATGAGATAAGCAATACACATGCTTTTCTTCCACCCAGCCCCGGGGCAAAAGGAAAGAAGTAATTCATAGCAAGGCAAGGCAAGGCAAGAGAGAGAGAGAGAGAGAGAGAGAGAGAGAGAGAGAGAGAGAGAGAGAGAGAGAGAGAGAGAGAGAGAGAGAGAGAGAGGACGGGGGACGGGGCATGAGGGAAGCATGAAAAATGCGAGGGAAAACTTTGCACTGCAGCCACATTTGACATTTGAGATTCACTGTGTAGCAGAGGTAGACCTGAATTTGCAGCTGACATTAAGCCAACCTAAACCTTGATTTTCTCTGTACGACAATCTTCACTCAGGATTTCTTCACACACAAAAAAACCAACAACAACAAACCAGGCATCATGTGAAAACAAACTTAAACACCAAAAAACCCCTACTATTTCGCTAAAAAAAAAAGACACAAATAAATTAAAGAAAAGAAACACACGTTTCGACCTCTTTGGTCTTCTTCAGGCAAGACAAACAACATTCAAGGCAGAACACAAAAAAACTACTATTCCGCTAAAGAAAGACACAAATAAATTAAAGAAAAGAAACACGACGCGTTTCGACCTCTTTGGTCTTCTTCAGGCAAGACAAACAACATTCAAGACAGTGGAGAACTTCGCTCACCGTCGACGGAGAAGGACGTGTCGCTTCGTCGCTCTGCTAAAGTCAAAATGAACCTTCGAGTGTAACCCCTTCGTCTCGACATTTTACTACAAATTAACTACAAAGTGAAATGTGATAAATAATGTGATCATAAAGTTTGTATATACTCGTGATAACGATTATCCGACGATGTGTGCTGGCGGAAGACGAATTGTGACAAGTTGTGCTTGAGGGAAGATAAGTCCCCTGCTGTTTTCTTCGTGTTTTTTTTTCTTCTCTTGATCAACTGGGGTATTCTTCCTAAAGTCAGTGAACACGAGTAAAATGGCTGGGGACTAGCTATGCTTTCAAAGATTTATTTGTAATGGCACCAAAAAAGGCCGCTGCAAGTAAAAGAAAACATCGGTCATTTGACAAACTCGTGCTTTTCAAGATTCTGGATCAATCGAAAACTCAGAGAGACTAAAAAAATAGCAAAAAACAAAGATCGGAATTGTTACCTGGTGAAAATACTTAGAAATCGTTTGTTAGCGGAACGGAAGAAATGGCGACCGAGGAAGTAAATAAAACATGTACCGAGGTTTGAGGTGGGGGTACAAACGGCATTCCTGAACAGTTACCTAACCTTGAAAAGGCAATGAATGAAAAATTCAATACATTAAAAAACAAAGTTGAGGCCAGTGAATCTCGGCTGTCCGAACAAATTTCTGAACTTTTCGAAAAATTACGAAGCGACATCTCTGCACTTCAGGAGGAAAACGATAGACTGAAGCTTAAATTGGAAGATAACGAAGATGTTGTAGAAGATTTACAAGACGAAGTAAGAAATCTAAAAAGCCCCATCCAAACAGATAAAGAAAAAATAAATGACCTGGAACAATATCAGAGGAGGGATTCTGTTCGTTTTCTTGGAATAGAGTCGGATACTGCTTACGAATTCATAACGGAATGTGAACAGAAAGTGATAAAACTCATCAGAGAACTCTTACATTTTGACCACATATCCGCTGCATACATTAGCATTGCACACAGAGTTGGACAAAAACGTGACAGTAAACCACGTCCAATTATTGTTAAATTCATGTCGAGAAAAATCAAGTCTGAAGTTATACAAAGAAGACGACTGCTGAAAGGTACACACAAAGCAATAGTAGAAGACCTACTCCTCTTAACATGAAGAGATTTACATGAAGTTGTTGTTGTCTCGTTCGTCTGTCTTTAGATGGATTCCCCCGTCTCCTCGACAAAGGTGGCAGTACGGTCGCAGGTCCTCCAGTCTTCCTTGGAGCTTCCGGGCCACTGGTATTGGGTTGGGCCGGTTTTCTCTCGGAGCGCTTGGTGGGGCGGGCAGGACTGCAGCAGGATGTTCTGTTGTCTGGCTGCCTGTTCTGCAGGGGCACTGCTCTGTGTTGCCGATGCGGGTTTAGAAATAGGTGGTGTTTCAGGCGGTTACATGACATTATATGAAGTGAAAACAATGTTAACGTTCAGAACTGCTGGACTAAAGATGGCAACTATCTACGCCCAACGCAAAAACAACAAAATCGTGAAAATACTTCAAGGAAATCTTAGTGTACTAGAGGAACCAGCTGCCCCACTACAGCCACTGACAGATTCAGATCCACAGCAAATTTGGACCGTGACGACAGAAGCCGAGAGGGCTCCAGTCAACAGAGGACGAGCACACCGAGGCGTTCGTGGCCCACCACCTGACCCCCGCCGGCAACAGACCCTGGCCCGTTACCGGATCCTCATCCGGACACGAGCCACGGCCGAAGGGGGATGGATGTCCGCGACAGCAACATCCATGGAGACCAGCCATGCCAGAGTCCATCAATCATCTTCCTTGCAAGCCTGACAGTCCACGGGAACGCCAGCAGACGGTGAACCATCCCCAGTTTGTGATCAGCTCTCCCAGCCCTTCAAAAGAGGAATCTACACGGTTCTAACGGGTGGACAGTCAGTGTGGTGGGGGGGGGGGGGGGGGGGGGGGGGGGATAAGGGACAGGATTGGCAGTTTGATCAGACTCATCTGTGACTGGATTGTGACGTAACCTTTCTTTTTTGTGGTTTAACGGGATGGTGGAGGGATGGGCGCGGGGGGGGGGGGGGGGGGGACGGGGGGGGGGGGGGGGGGGGGGGGGGGGAGAGAATCGAGGGTGCATCGGGGACTGTTTGGGAGTCAAAGACAAATTTATGTTTTTTCCCTATGGGAATCTGCCATTGTCTTGCTCCTTTTCCGCCCGTGCTCCTCTTCCCCGCCCTCGTCACCCCCTCCCCTCCCCTCCCCCCTTTCCCCCCCCCTCTAGCCTCCCCCCTCCCTTATCCCAGGTCCCTATCAATCGTTCTTCACGCACATCCGCCTCACATCCCACGGTGCTTCCTCCCTCCCCTTCCCCTGTCCGTCTACAAGACCCACTCTTCCACATTGGTCGTGAAGATTCATTATAGATGAAGGATATCCTGGTCATGTTCAACTTTCAATTCGATGTTGCAAAGTTTTTCTTTCAACGACATTGACCACGTTTTTGATACTGTTAGTTATTATAGTGTGTCATTTGTCCTTTGATATTTACTGTGAAGTTGCCAGTGAGGGTGACGATGATGTTGATGATGATCAGGATGGTGGTGATGGTGGTGAGGTTGGTGGTGATGATTATGATGATGATGATAACAATTAGTGTATTGTCGTTGTTGGTGGTGTTGTTGTCATCATCACTCTATTATTGATATTGATTTTATGGATACATACTCTGGTTGTGGGATATGTTCAACACATAGCTGGATATTGTGGTGAATGTTAGTAATGTTATTCCATACTAGAAAAAATAGTCAGCAGTTAACACACGTGGACTACTTATTAACGTAAACATACAAAACGCGGTTAACATGTCCGTGCGAACGAATGTTTGTAAACAGAAAAGACAGAAAGAAAGTGTGCGTGTGCTACAAGATGAATGTAAGAGATGATCAAAACATGAAGAACTGGGTTGAAAAGCTAACAAACTACATACTGCTTATCTGGGAAAATTGTAAGTGGCACAAAAATGCTATTAATGTTAAATTAAAAGGAGTTTTTCATCGTATAGGACTGATAAAATGCAATGAGTAGTTTTACATTGTCATCTCTTAACTGCCAGGGCCTAGCCGATTTTGGAAAAAAAGGAGAGACGTTTTTCAATACTTACGACAAAAACAATACTCCGTATACTTTCTTCAAGATACACATTTTTCGTCAAAATTAGAACGCCAGATTAGACCAGAATGGGGTATGAGTGTATTTTTTCGTCAAACAATAGCGGGTCTAGAGGTGTAGCTATTTTTCTAAAATAACAATTTCGAATTCAAGATAGAAAAGAAACCTTCCAAGACTGTGGGGGTAACTACATAATCTTAGTAATTAAACACTATGGGAAAACAAATAGGATTGGGTAAACATATACGGACCAAGCAGGGATGATCCAACTTTTTTGTCTAATTTGCAGAACCAAATCGAAGAGTTATATGTGCCGAATATCATTATAGCTCGAGACTGGAATCTCGTGTGGAATCCTAATTTAGACTATTGCAACTACAAACACGTCAATAATGTTAAAGCACAAGAAAAGGTATTCGAAATGATGTCAGATTTAGAATTAGTAGACATATGGAGAAAATATAATCCAGAAATTCTTCGCTACACTTGGAGATGATTAAATCCTTTCAACAAAGCCGTTTAGATTTTTTTTTCTGGTCTCTGAATCATTTCGTTCCATTATAAAGAATGCTGACATTCTCTATGGTTATCGAAGTGATCACTGTCTTATAACAAGAGAAATCACATATAAAAAAGACGAACGATCAAAAACTTATTGGAAATTCAATTCCTCGCTTTTAAGAGATAAAAAATATGTTGAACTTGTTAAGGAAACCATACAAATTGTAAAAGAGCAATACGCGGTTTTAGTTTATGCAAGAGAAAAAAACATTTTGTCCTGAATCATAATGTTCAATTGAGTGTAACAGACCAATTATTTCTTGACACCCTTTTAATGAAATCAGAGGGAAAACCATAGCATATTCTATCAAAAAGAAAAGAGAGCAATGTGTTAAGGAAGAAAATCTAGAGAAAGAGATACAGTACTTGGAAGCTAAGCAAAAGAAAAGTAACAGCGACAGAGTTTGTTTAGAGGGGAAAAAAAGAAAAAGGAAGATCTAAGAAAGATAAAATGGATGGAATTATTATCAGATCAAAAGCAAGGTGGGCATTACAAGGAGAAAAGTGACGAAGTATTTCTGCTCCCTGGAAAACAGACATTATGTCAGCAAACAAATCTCGAAATTAGTAACAAACAAAGGACGCGTTTTGTCAGACACAAAAAGAAATGTTAGATGAAACCACATCTTTTTATGAAAACTTTACGAAGAAAGAAGAACTCGGGATGTTGATCTAAATGACTATGTCACAGCTTTACCAAAATTAGAAAAAGAAGAAACTGACAAATTAGAATGAATTATAACAAAGAAAGAAGCAGCACAGGCAATAGAAAATATGAAGAATGATAAAAGCCCAGGATCGGACGGCATGACTGTAAATTTTTTTCAAGTTCTTTTGGCAACAGATAGGGGATTTTGTAGTTCGTTCCATCAATGAAGGTTTTCATAACAGGAAAATGTCTATAACACAGAGGGAAGGCATAATAATATACTGACTTCCATAAAAAACGCGAAAGCAAAACAAGCTGAAGGTTAGGGGTAAATTTTATTGGTCACAATTGTACAGAGTGGAAGCGAGAATTCAACGTGATTTGATTCATTACACCGGTAATGTGTGAAAATGTCATGAGCAATATGTCTTTGTGTGGAAAATCCAAGGTCACGTGACAAACCAGCTTGAAGTCCTAATACCGTGTGTGGCCACCATTTGCATGGACAACTGCTTGACACCTGCGGCTCATTGAGTGGACCAGGTGGTTGATGCGTCCCCTTGGCACACCAGCCCACACATGGACGATGGCCTGGTGAAGTTGAGCCGCTGTTATTGGTCGTGGACGCAGGAGGTCCAACCGTCTGCCAAGTTCATCCCAAAAATGTTCTATTGGGTTTAAATCGGGACTGAGGGCTGGCCAGGGCAGCACATTGACGTTGTTATGCTGAAGAAATTGCTGGGTGGCCCTGGCTGTGTGTGGTCTTGCATTGTCCTGTTGGAATGTCCAGTTTGGGTGTTGCGCAAAAAAAGGAACGACATGGGGTCTGAGCACCTGGTGGATGTAGCGCTGTGCATTGACACCCTGTCCACGACCAGGACCAATGTTCTGAAAGATGACTGGTCCTATGGCGTGGTTAATGCCAATTGCACCCCATATCATAACGTTCGGGCCTCCCCAGGGGTTCCGCTCTATCACACAGGAGTCAGTATAGCGTTCACCAGGTCGACGCCATATTCTGACACGACCGTCAGCCATGTCAATACAAAAACGGCTCTCATCTGAGAACAGTATGCGTCCCCACTGCTGCCTGTGCCAGTTGATTCGGGCTTGTGCACACTGCAGCCTGTCCTACCGGTGTCTTGGTGTCAGTACCGGACCTCTGTCAGGACGCCTACATGCCAGCCCGTTCTCCTGAAGACGCCACCACACAGTGTTGAGGCTGATTCGTTACTGGAGATTCCCAGGCACCTGTCGAGCAGTGTTAGCGGCTGTTTGCCGCCTGTCCCGCAGATGGGTTCGAACAAAATGGCGATCCTCTCTTGGTGTGGTGACCCGAGGACGTCCTGGCCGGGGACAATCATCAGTGGTACCAGTGACTCGCATGCGGTGCTGCAGACGATAGATGGTTGAGATGTGGACGTTAAAGATGTTGGCGACCTGCCTGGCATCCACACTAGCCTCCAGATGGCCTAGAGAACGATTGCGTTCCTCTGCTCGTAGTCTTGGCATCTCTGTAGCGCTCAGACGGCAAGTCGTTATCTGAACCTTGTAGCGCGGCTTTATAAAGGCTGCATGCCTGCGTACTTGTCGCTGGTTAACTTTGCTCTGCATGGTGTGCACGTGCCTCACATGCAGCAACCAGTTTGCCATTTTTGTTGACCCTCCAATGCCGGGAATGATGTGTTGCTCACACAATTTTTTCACTGAACGTGAGTCTTGGACCCAAACAACTTGCCACAATGGTTCAACATTGTATATTCACCCCTTTTTACCCGAAAAATAGCCTTTCAATTTTTCGCGTTTTTTATGGAAGTCAAGTATATGTTTATCGAAAGGTGATAAACCAAGGGAATATTGGAAGAATTGGCGACCAATTACACTTTAAAATGTGACATACAAAATTGGATCAGCATGCATCGCAAACCGCATAAAAACTATACTACCGAAAATTATCAATGAAGATCAGACAGGCTTCGTACCAGGAAGATATATTGGAGACAGTTTAAGAATTTTATACGACAGGATGCATTATTTAGAAATAAGGAACTTGCCGGGATTACTTGTATCAATTGATTTTGAAAACGCTTTCGACCCAGTAGATTGGAATTTCATGAAAAAAGTATTAATCAAATTTGGATTTGGAGATGACATATGCAAATGGGTATCTGCGTTTTATAACGATATCAGGTCTTATGTTATAATAAATGGGAAAATGTCAAGACATCTTGAAATACAGAGAGGATGTCGTCAGGGTGACCCCACATCTCTGTATCTTTTTATACTGTGTGCCGAAATCCTGACATGCAAAATTCGTAAAGATGAAAATGTCAGGGGAATGAAAAATATCAGACAATGAATTTAAAGTAGATCAGTTTGCTGACGACACCACTTTCACTTTAGAAGGAGACAGAGCATCTTACGAAAAAGTGTTCGAAAGGTTAAATGGATCTGAAAACATATCTGGCCTAAAACGAAATTTTTGAGAAAACTACAAATGTTTGCAAATCTTAAATAAATGTTAGCGAACCGCCCAGAGAACGTGGACAAACGAGTCACAAGACAAAACACAACGCGTTTCGACCTCTTAGGTCTTCGTCAGGTGATGTATAAACGAATAAAACAACGAGAATTCACTTAGCTTTGATCGCATCAGATCGCTCAGGGTTCAGCGCAAGGAAGAAGGCGTTGAATGAGAACGAGGCTGTTGGAAGGGACATAGTGAGTGAGTCAAAGTCGTAATGATGATAATAATATTACTGATAGGAATACTAATAATGGTCAGAATATTGGTGGGGGGGTGGGGGGGGGGGGGAAGACAGGATCAATCTTGGTGTCAATAAGTATGGGTATGGGAGAAAGGAGAGTGGGTTAGAGGATTCTTAAGCAGCAGGGTTGCCGTGGCAACAGTCCCAGAGGCGAAGGCGATTCTGATGTCAATGTTAGTGGTAGTATCAATACAAGCAACCCTGCTGCTTAAGAATCCTCTAACCCACTCTCCTTTCTCCCATACCCATACTTATTGACACCAAGATTGATCCTGTCTTCCCCCCCCCCCCCACCAATATTCTGACCATTATTAGTATTCCTATCAGTAATATTATTATCATCATTACGACTTTGACTCACTCACTATGTCCCTTCCAACAGCCTCGTTCTCATTCAACGCCTTCTTCCTTGCGCTGAACCCTGAGCGATCTGATGCGATCAAAGCTAAGTGAATTCTCGTTGTTTTATTCGTTTATACATCACCTGACGAAGACCTAAGAGGTCGAAACGCGTTGTGTTTTGTCTTGTGACTCGTTTGTCCACGTTCTCTGGGCGGTTCGCTAACATTTATTTAAGATTTGTTTAGATTTCCGCCTGCAGTCGTCTCGCTTTGCAACTACAAATATTTGGCTGGGAAACATGAAAAATTCAGCAGAAAAACATTTACACCACAAACATATGCAATGGAATCCCCCAAAATTTAAAATTCTGGGACTCTGGTTTTCAAACGAGATAACAAATTTAACCGAGATTAATGTAAAAGATAAATTTGCTGAAGTTAAGACTTTGTTTAACATTTCGGCAAAAAGAACATGCACTCCTTTGGGTAGGGTTGCGGTACTCAAGTCTTTGATTCTTTCAAAATTAATCTTCTTATGGATTCTGCTCCCTAACCCACCGGAATATGAGTTGAAACAACTGCAAAAAAATGTGCTTCGAGTTTGTGTGGGATGGTAAAACAGACAAAATAAGGCGACAATATTCAGTGCAAAATGTTGAGCAAGGAGGAATAGGAATACCTGACATACAAGCCTTTGTGCATGCACTGAAGTTGTCATGGTTGAGAAGGCTGTTTTCAGGAACTTCAAAATGGAAACGCATACTCGAAACATTCTGCCCAGAAATAAACTATATACGCGGTGTCTAAAAGTTTATAAAGAGTAAATGCAACTACTTCTGGAAAGATGTATTTTTAGCCAACGAAAAATTTCACCAGCCACATAGATTTAGATAACGAAGAGGAAATTTTTATCAGAACCTATTTTTCTCAACATAAAATTTAAAATCAACAATAATGATTTTTGTTTCACAACATGGACTGCCAAAAATGTGTTCTTAGTAAAAGGTATTGTTGGTGATAATGGACGCTTTCTGAATTATGATGAATTCTTCCAGAAATGGAACTTGAGAGTAAATTACTTACACTAT
>CM031600.1:78537967-78552376 GCA_018398815.1 Conus ventricosus
AAGCAACGGCCAAGGCCTAACGCTCAACCTGCAACCGTCCGTGGCTGTTTGATCTGCTTAAAGCTGAAACACCAACACAGTACAACCCAGCCCGAAAGGTAAAGCCTGATACACACATACACACAGCGTTCGCTCGCCGCTTGCCGTGTAATTATATGCTCCCTGTCAAACTACCGTCTCATTCTCACCTGTCGTTCTCTTTCTCTCTTTTTTTGTGTGTGTGGGGGTCTGGCTCTGGCGGGCCCCCCATAGTAAGTAATCGGATAGTGCGCAGTCCTATCACATGATCCGCCCGGGGCCGCCGTACATGTTACATGGGTGGGCATGTTTTGTGTGTGTGGTTGTGTGTGTGCGTGTGTTCTGTTTAGGCGGCTGTGCGCGTAAGTATGTGTGTGTGGTGTGTGTGTGTGTGCATGCGCGCGCGTGTGTGTGTTGTTCTTTGATTTAACGCCTTTTTCCATTTTAAAAGTGATATTAGACAGTGTAAACGCGCGTGTGTATGTGTGTGTGTGTGATGACACACTGTCACCCCAGCGCGACAAAACACGGGGCTTACACATAATGAGACGCAGCCAAGTTCAAAATTTAGGCCACTGAAAGTAACTCGTTCTAACATCCCCAAGACTAGTTACAGCGCTTATTTCCCTTGGACCATTTATGGAAGTGTATCCTGTTACCCACTTTTGAACGATTTGGGGTTGGTAAAGGTTAATCAAGTAACCTTTAATTTTTTAATTAAGTTACCTCTAAGTGAGAGATTTTAAAATTAAGCACCCCCCAAGTTCTTAACCCCAAGTCACTTCCAATTTTAAAAATTTAAGTAAACTCTAAATTCTTAATTAAGTCACCCCTTAAAAACTTAATTAAGTTTTAATTAAGTTACTTCAAGTTCTTAATAAGTTCTTGATTAAGTTCTTGATAAGTTTTTAAATAAGTTCTTGATTAAGTCTCCTTTAAGTACAACCAAGTTCTTATTCAAGTTCTTATAATTAATCAAAAAAATACAATCTATGTTTTTATCTTAAATAGTAAATGTCAATATAGTACACACACGCTCAAAAAACACGTCATCACTGAGAATATTTTGCTCGGCGTTCTCTGCGCGAGATCGGTTAGCATAGATCTTAAGGAAGGTCTTACATCCGAAGCAACCGCATTGATTAAAATTCTGGTCTATGGAAATGTCTTTTATAGACTCCATGTCTTTATTTATTGACTTTATCATTTTATAATACCCCATGATCTTTTTTTATTAAAAAATTTAAAAATTAAGTTCTTAAAATATTATTACTTTTCAAATGGATAAAAATGATGCTTTGTTATTGGCGGTTTTGGCGTGCTGGTGTCTTTTTCTGCTTTTAGTGGCTAGTTTTTTTTGATAGCTTTCGTTCTTTTTCCCATTGTGTATATATTTTATAGCCATAATAACTGCCCACAACAGCAGCAAGGGCGCAAAAATGGCAACAGTTTTAAGTTCAATATTCCTGAAGACTTTGGTGCCTTGAATCACATGGAGTTTTTATAGCGGCATTGAATCAACTTGTTCTGGCGTTGGCGGGTTATGTTTTCCTGATATCAATTCTGTAACATTAATTTTTTTGTCTGTTCCACTCTGTAATTTTTTTCTGCTTCAACACGCCCAGGATTTTAATGGCCTTCCCCTGATTCAGCGTTTTCTGCTGATTTTCTGGCTTGGTTACTTTCTCCACCTGATTCAATGTTTCCTGGTTCTGATGATTTTCCAGCTCGTCATTTTAAAGGGGAAATAAAATCTATATGATTAAAAGTTATTAATCCATGATTAATGGCGATAACAAGTTCCAAATCTATAGTATAAATCACATCTAGGACTCTAATGACTTTGTTAAAACTGGATCTTGCGTTAAATCATACTAAGATTTTGTTCAAAATTTCAATGGGGGCAAATCTACTGACTAGTTTAGTGTAACAAACTAAGAACCGTTTGCCCACACTTTTCACCTTTTCTAGACCCTAGCTGCGCTTCATACCTGTTATGATACTTTAAAATGTCTTGCGGCGACATCTGTTGAATCTGTTCATGCTAAAATTCAGTTCCGAGGAACTTTTTTGTTTTCCCACATCCCGCCAAGAATACAACTCTCCTTTTGGGCATATAGCTTGGTCATCAGCTTGGTCATTATAAGTTCAGGAAGGTTTAGGCTGCCTTGTAGTTTGTAGAGTCATCACTGTTCATGTTTTTTAATAATTATAATTATTTTATTTTCAAAAAATGAGCCCCGAAAAACTGTTGCTAACCTTGTATACCATTCTGCTGTTATTGGGTGGTCTAAGTGTAGGATTACTCAATGCTTGGTAAAAGCTTGTTAAGAATTAAACCAGCGATCTTGGCAAACTAGACTTTGAGGATTCAGCAAAGCTAATTGCTATCATTGCAGCTTCGGTTGCTACGAAAGATTTTCTAGTTTAAAGCAAGGAATAATTCCAGACAAAATAAAATATGTAAGAAAAAAATACATTTATAAAAAATGGCTTCACTCGCAATAATGATAGGCGGCGCTGTGGTGAATGCGCTTGCTTTTAGCGGAAGTAATTTCGCATTTAGTAAACTGCGGGATGACGGCGAGAAAAAAGACATAACAAAGCTATGGAGCAACTAGCAGCTGCACAAGACGCCTATAAAGCCCAGACTTGGGGCAGTTGATTTTATTAATGACACCCTGAAAGAACAGGGGGATGCAGCTTACACTTTAAAAATGTTGACCAAGCAATAAAAGAATATTATCTAGTAACAGCAAACCGGTCCAGACATTGCCCCCACCAAAATTCAGTGACTTTTATCAACCATCAGAAAAACAAAAGATGCAAGAAATCGCGTTTATTGTCGTTGGTATGACCGTTGTGTATTTTGTTGCACATAATATTGGCTGAGTAAAAAATGAACAAAATCTATTATTCGCCAAAAGGATATTGGAAGGTATCACAGCAATACAAAAGCTAAGCCAAGCAGTGGAGTCAGTGAACAAACAGCAAAAGAATGGTTATCTAAACAAGCGATTTGGCAAATTTATTTACCTGCGCCCAAACGAATACAGAGACCACACTTTGTTAATACAACTCCAAACGGGCACCCATCAAATGGATCTTCTATATTTACCCTCTGATAGGATTAGAAAAAAAAGATTTAAGTACGCACTCACAGTCATTGACATGGCTTCAAGATACAAAGATGCGGAGCCATTACACAAAAGAGTGCTTCTGCTGTTGCTGTTGCCATACAACTGATATACCAACGAGGCCTTTAACTTATCCTGCAGATTCAAGTTGATGATGGAAAAGAATTTAAAGGGCAAGTGAATCAATTATTGTTAAAACATAGAGTTACCATTAAAAGAGGCATTCCAGGAGTTCACAGATACAGGCTTTAGTTGAAAACTTTAACAAACAGTTAGCCGAAAGACTTTTCTCCTACCATATCACAGAGAGCTTATTGACAACTTCGCAACACAGAATGGGTTAGAAGACTGCCCTCAGTTTTGCGCGCAATGAATAATGAAGAATTTAAAGGGCTAAAACCAGTACAGCAATCAAAAGAAAAACAATAAATGTTGCTGAAGACTCCAGTACACCCAGCAAACTATTACCGTTTGGTTTAAAAGTAAGGTGCCTTTATTTACCGGGAGAACAGAAGGGGGCACTCGCATTAGGGCAACCGATCCAGTTTGGAGTGTTGACCCCTATGAAATAAAAAGAATTGTAAAATGAATCCGCCCGTGTATTATTTACGAGAAATGACACAACAAAACAACCAGCTCCTCAAAGATCTTTTGCGAAGGAAGAACTGCAGTAATCCCACCAGACACTGTTCCGCTTTAATTAATTTACGTAAAATATATTTGAGTTTAAAATGGAAGTCAGAAGGAAGTGCAGAACGAAACAAGAATGGTAAAGGAAAAGACCTTGAAAATGAAACGGGGAAACATTTTATTTCGTGTAATGCTATTAAGGAAACATTTTCGGGGATTAATCAATGCATGCTAAATCATCCAGATCACCTACAACTTAAACCCCAAATTGGGAAAAAGAAATATCTTGAAAAATAAAAAAAATTCGAAAGCTCACAAAAATGAGAAAAGATTTAAATTTAATTGGATGAAGCTATGATTGATCTTATAATAAAAGTTGATGAAAATATAACCCCCCTGTTTTATGCGGTCCTCCAGTGCCCGATTGCATATGAACTCTGGATTAACAAACACACGTTTTGTGTTTGTTCTATCTAACGACTTTTTTGTTACAACTGTTGTGTTGATCTCATGTAGATTAGATCGCAGTTTTACGTTGTCATGATGAAAAGTCTTATTGCCAAACAATGCTTCTTTTTTAGTTGTCATGTTTATATTTGACTGCACAAAGCTGCGAGATTTTTCCCTTTGCTTTTTTAATGATTTTCTCCTGGCTCGAAATACTGTACATTTTTGACCTTAACCCCCCATACTCCTGATTACCTTTCCAGATAATTCATCCTTCATCTTTCCTAAAACCTTTTTGTTAGTAATTGAATGCAAAGGCGAATCTTTAGGATAATCGGGGCGTGTCATACCACCGCAGTCTTTAGCTACTTCCATTTCCATGTCTTTATAAATATCTTCAGTAGGGAAAATCTATAACAAAACTGTCCCGTATCTGTGTAAAGTACTCTGGACTCAGGATACGAGGGCTTAAAGTAGTCATAAAGAAATTCTAAAAATCAAAAGCTTTGATAATTCTAAAACAGTAAACCCAATAAATACAGGTTTGTCCAATTTGACTTTCTTTTTTTTTATCATTATGCCAAAAAGGTGATCATGAAAACTTCTGAATCCCGATAATTTGGTTTTGAAGTCAGCTTAATTGCTTCGTTCTCTTTGGTGACTAATCTGACATCTTTGCGCTTGTGCGGATTCTCCATAGTCTTTCCAAAACAGCTGTTGTTCATCAGCTTGAAAAGTCTTTTTTTGAAGCATCTGTGGATTTAGTTCTGAGATCAGTGTTCTTCATGATGTATGGTTTCTGAATGTTCTTGATCAAAAGCAAATTTTGCGATGAACTGCTGTCAACTTCAACCCATGTCTTAAAAAAAATTGTAGAAGTCTGTAATGACAGACATAATTTTTTTTGCCCCGAAGATTTGGCACAAGTTTAGGTGGGTTCTCTTGGATCCATCTTTTGACTTTCTGCTGCTAATGGATAGTCATTATGCAGGTCATGGAGTTCATGAGGATATTCTAAGTCAACTTCTAGAATGAAACCACGCTGTTGATCAGGCGCCCCAAAAAAACCCAAACCCCTTTTAAAGCCTTTTGAATATTATTCGGACGGGCCCCTGTGTACATTTTAAAGTTACGTAATGGAAGTGATTGCGCCATTGCCCATCCATACAGATTGTTTGCATCTAAATACATGAGATAGTTAGACCTTTTACTCGGATCATAGTCGCCCAAGTATTTGTTGTTTGCTTTACAGTAATGGTGCGACGCCATACTAATTCCTCCCCGCAATTCCCTTTTCAATCATCTGAATCATTGGTAAATCTGACAATAAATCAAACTGTACTCCAGTAAACTTTAAGAAAGCGTCCCAGCTCATCCCGGGCGCAGAAATGTAATGCGCAGGAAACCAGGCTATAATGTTTCATGCAGGTCTTTCTATAATTTTCAAAAATATCCGCCAACAAACATGTATCAGCCATCAAGTATGAGTCATGATAGTCTCCATCGTTTTACACTCTAACTTCTGCCATGCTTCTTGAGCATGCTGGTAACGGAGTCGCTGATGTCCTTTCCTCTAAGACTAGAAAAGAACGCGCCTTTAGGCGGAAGTGGTATCTTCATCAAACCTTTCCCAACTGTTCATGTACTCATAAGGAAAAAACGCCCTTTCTAACGAGAGTTGGGTCAAAATATCTTCTGTTATTGGCGGACTTTTAAGGACATGGCCAGTGACTCTAATGACCCCCTCATGTGCTGCATAGAGTCGTAGAAAGACATGTTATTTAAAGTGAAAACACATGTACTTTTCTGATGACTGTGCAATGCATGCTACCATGAAGGCATCGTCCACTGCTTTCATTATAAGGTGGAGTCGTAACCTCGCAAGTTATGAAAGAATACAGGCAGCTTCCATGTCTTTGGTTCAAACTTTAGTTTAAGATTGCATTTGTTTTTGCGCAGCTCCTCTGAACTTTCCGCTAATGTGATCATGGTCTCTTACTTTGGATTCTCTGCGTCTGGTGAGGGCCTAAACCACAAATCCAACAAAGTGTGGCTAAGTCATACTGTTGTTGGTCTTCAGGGTCATTATGATTTCAGATAAGTTTAGATTTTAGAACAGTCATTTCGCACTTGCTGCATGCGTTCTAAGAAGTATTTTTCTGCATTAGGCCCTCTATATAATTCTGGCTCTGAATGAACGCCATCCGACCTGACAATAACGAAGGCAAATGAACAAAATTTTATGATTACTCATTAAGACTTTTTCGAAGTTTTTGTGGCGCTGGCCTTCATAAGGAACAATGAGTGATTCGAAGTCTGCGTAAACAACATATGGTGAATTTTGCATCCGTTTCCCGTTCTTAAAACTAACTTTAGATCCGGGTGGAGGTTTTAATTAGTTCCGTATACAGTCTACAGAACTTTTACAATGTTTCTTATTTCGCTCGCGGCTTGAACAGATGGATTCTTGTTAAACATTTCTACAGAATTCTTTTTTGCCCCTGATCTTTTGAAGTATGCTTCATTGTCTACTCATCGTGGTATCAATGTGTAATGCGGTAGCCCCCCTGTGAAAGCATCAGTAGTAAGTCAACATGATTTTTGTCTGGCTCGCCAATCGTTGGACTGTTCTTGGACACTTTAATTGGCACCAAATTTGTTTCCTCATCCCATGTGTAACATTAACAGTTATTGGTTTGTTTTGTTCTTCAAACCGATCAATTTGGTCTACACAACAGGAAAGGACACCCACTAAAGTTAAGATCATTGTTGTAAGGGTGATAGTTAGACACTCTCTCTGCGTTTTTGCGGGGGTAATGCAGCCTTGCAAGAACACACACATAAAACATTTGTTGTCTGTATTCTTTATGTTTAGAACTGCTTTTTTGCAACTAATGCTGGAGGTAGTGGAATGTAAGCCTTGCCTACAATCGGTGCATACTTAGCCTGTTTTAATCTGATCTCTAAGACTTCGCCCTTGGGCCAACCCGAGCCTCTCATTTGGCTTCTTCAGCCGCAGCGTCAAACTGTGCAAGCGTTCGTCTGCCCAACCGGGTGTTAAGTCATTACGAGAAAGAATAGTCTTTGTTTAGTCGAGACCCAGACTTTTAGATTTTCTTCATTTATTGTTACATAGTCGATTAAAACAGTAACAAATTACTTTAACTGGCGGGTTTATTGTTAGTTTACCTGGAACTTGAGAAATAGCATGAACAACACTTGCCTGTACGTTTGTTGGATCAATGACTTCTAGATCAATATCATTCAGTGCTCTTGATAAACGCTCTCTCTCAAGCATCCCTTCAAAAAATTCGTCTTGCCCTTCATATATCTTAGCCATGTTGAGTTTCTTTTCTAACTCAAAATATTTATTTAAATTAAAAAAAATACTTAATCAGAATCAATATCGACGGCCTTTTTGTGCTTGGACTCATAAACTAAAGTATAAACACCTTTTGGTGTTGTTAATGTGAGCTGTTTAGAACAGAGTTTAATGTCTCGTTTACTTTTTTTAAGCATTCCTTTTTTATCTGCTCGGGGTCTGGCTGTTGAGAAAAACTTGTCCCCGCCTTTCTTTGAAGATCAAACTTTTGTCTTTTGTAGTCATCAAAATCGGCCTGTAAACGGTTAAATTCTTCATCCGTGATGTTTGAGTCAGCTAGTGCTTTATTTATTGTCAGTTTGAACGAGCTAAGTTTAGCTGTTATTAGTTGAACCATAGCTGTGTGCTTTTGGAGTTTAGTTTTTATTTTTTTGCTAGCAGCACCTACAGCTAATGAACACAGGCCAAGAGCTAAAGACAAACCACCCAGAGGTAAAGCTGCGGGTGCACCAATACCTGTTGCTAAGAGACCAACACTCGTTCCTGCTGATAGAGCGCTTATAGTCGATGTTCCAGTATTAACATATGTAACAGCATTAAAGGCAGCAGAATACCTTCGTTTGGTTTTGCTGTATTTTGAAAGGTCCTGCTCTATTTTTGTTGCATTTGCGTAATGTTTGTTAATCTGAAGGCTTTTATGTCGGGGGTTTCTACTATCTCTTCTCTTGGCATCTCCGGTGCTGTAGGCACATTTGGATAAACCTTAACAGACATGCTTTTTATAAAATGAAAAAATAATTTAGTATCTTACCTCTTGTAATCTGCTATCTCCATATTCAGCTGTGCATCAATTAATAAAAACAAGTGTACATTAGCGGTTTATCAGCTTCTTTTTCTTTCTCAATTTGAATGTTTACGTCTGTAACCTCTCTCCCACTTCTATGCAACTGATTATCCTCTGTTAACCTTAGGTCAATCCATAAACCGTATTTTGATGTTAAATAATCATCAAGCCTAACACTGTGAAGGTGTAGATCTTTAGACGCAAGGTCTGCTGTTGGACTTCTACCCCTCCCCACCCCCAAACAATTTTCTTATTTCGTCAAAATGATGATAAGGTCTAGTCCGCTAGCATAGATTTGGTTAGGACTGCCGTCAATTGTACATTGTACTTTCGTTATTTTTGGATTAAAAAACTTTTCACTTGCTCTTGCGAATGGTTCTTCATCTTCACACAGCAATAAAATACCTTTAAGCGATTTTACTGCGACACTAAAACTAAAATTCCATATAGCGTCTGCCCTGCTTTTAGGATATGTTGAATGATGACGCACGTTTTCGTAATATATTGCTAATTTGGTCTTATATTGATCCCCAATCAGCCTTGCTAATCAGAGTTGCTAACAACATCAAACTCTAACGAGATGTCAGAAATGCTGTACTTTGCTTCGGTGTCTGTTGATTTGATAACACGTTTGTATTCATTAAAAGTTAGTTCAAATGACAATCTGTCTTTTAATGCTCCTTGAAAGTATGGGCATGCGCTTTTAACAACTCAAAATCTAGGGGAATGGAAAAGCGATTACCATACGCATAACTTACAGCTAAAGCCTTTTTGCTGCTTTTAGCACCTGAGGCAAGTTCGGCGCTATTCTAAGTTTTAGTGCTTCTTCATTGCCGATTCCTTGAAACGCAAGATCTTCCTTTCATTCGCGGTTAGCCATAGATCAGAATAGGTTAAAAATATGTCTGCATTGTTTAAAGAAAATACTTCTTGCCCCTCAAGTTTTACAGAAATTTTCTTAACGATTGCCCGTCCCAAATTCTGGACAACTGTTCTGGTTTGGTCTGTTGTTGAAGCGAGTTCTATTTTAAAAGTAAGCCGTGCAGAGCCTGGCACGATCAAATCATCCGCTCCTAGGTCTGGAAATCTAACAGTAAGAATTTGATCTGCATCAATAGTAGATGGATTATTTGGAACAGTAATATTCCGTTTATTTCCCTGAGCGCCAAGGGTTCTTTCAGCTTTCTATACGGGTCAAGAATCGAGCCATATGCTTGTGACATTTTTTTATAAACAAAATAAAAAGTTAATTATTTAAAAACATGGCAGGAATTGAAGGCGAAGAAGATTATGATGTTTTTTGATCCTGGAGACGACATGAGTGAAATGATCCCTTTGACACAGCATCGCTCAGCGCTCTCAATGCGGCGTGAATTAACAGAAAGTGCGGTCGGAGCATTTTACAAAAGTTTAGGCCAAGAACCTCCCGAATTTATAGACCCAAATGATTTTGAATTAAAAGATGGTAATTTGTTTGTAAGGGGCGATCAAGGAGAATCTGTTCGGCTTACAACTAAACCAGACCCATCAAAGTTTTTAGCCAAGAGTACAATTATACAAAGACTTAGTGTAAAAGATCAAAATCGCCTTGGTCTTGTTAGACCAAAATTAGATAGGGATGCAGTTGCTAAACTTCAAAACACACTGCAGGAACTCCCAACAGCTAACCAAATACAAAACATGGAACTTAAAGAATTAAATCAATCGGCAGATGAAATAATAAATGCAATAGAAGCAGAAACCAGTTTTTCAGAAGAAACAGCATTAAAGACTATACACGACTCACCGCTACCCATGCGAGAAATAACGGCCCTTGATCATGCTTTAAGAACCATTAGAGGCGAATTAACAAACAATTTAGCAAAACTAGGTGAACTAGATGAGCATATAAAAAGAGAAAAAGAAAAACTCGTTGAGGCTGATGACGCCAACTTAGGGCCTGATATTAAAGAAAGAATAAGACAAAGACTAAAAGATCTTGAACAAGAAAGATCAGCAAGACTAGAAGTGCTGACTACTAACCGAGACCAATTACGAACTCAGTGAACAGAATAAGAGAAACTATCGAAAAAATTTTATATGAAGACACAACGCTAGCAGAAAGAATACGAACGTTGTTTAGAGAGCAAGGTGTCACATTAGCAAGCGTTATAACGGCTTTAGGATTTGCAATAAGTACACTAGTAATGGCTATTACAGGCGGCGGTGGAGGGCAAAGTTCAGTGCCCCCGCCGCCATCGCCTCCATTACCGCCTGATAAATCATGGGTAAAAAAACAACTTGATCATCTTGCGAGTTTATTAAAAAAAATTAGCCAGTAAAGCCGTAGACGCTTTACCCGGTATATTAGGCAGTATCGTTAGCTGGCTTTTGTCTACTGCAAGCAAAGTAGTTGGCTTTATGGCCGAGCACTTATGGGCATTAGTTCTTGTAATAGTTGGGTTAATATTTAGTAAGATAAAGACCGAGTAATCCTATGCCAGTTAATCCAAGAACAAGCGCTGTCTTTTCATATTCATGGTCATCGCGAACAGAGTCTGCGAGCTTTGCTGAGTCTTCAATGGCTTTGGGGGTTTGGACTTCGGGAATTAGATGACTTAATCTTGGGTGTTTGTTTACTGCTTGTAATATTACTGGCTCAGAATTTATGTCGTTTTTCCCAACCTTCTGTTCATTGCCTGCTATAAGAATTTCATTATTATAGTTTATTATTATTCCTACCTGGAGTCTAAGGTCAGAAGGCAACATGTATAAACCAGTGCCAACAGCAAAGTCTACTTTCGATCTTGCGTATTGTAAAACATGTTGGTACCTTTGAATACTTGAAGGTAAATCAACTGTAGAATTAATGGCGTCCTCTAAATTTGCTAAGTATTGTTTTTGTGCGTCAAAGCCAGTAGAAGGATCAGTTATGCTTGATCTTGCCTGTGCTTGCGAACCTAGCAAACACCAAACGTAAGTACGAATAGAGTCGTTTATTCGTTCTATTCCCGCCCTAGTTAGGCCCTTAGAAGTGTCTAAGATAAATGTTGTCCATGCTGTTTTATGCTCTTGCTGTAGGGACCCAGGCTGAACAGTTTTGCCTGAAAAGAAAGTTTTGAAAGGAGGATGCCAGTCATAGTTATACTTTCTGTGCGTGCCCCGAAAATAAAGGTCGCCTAGGCCATGATTATGATCCAACTTTTGTCTAAAGCCTGTCTTGGTGTTAATATTGAATTCGTTACAGATCCTTTTAAAAGCCTTCATGTCTATTATGTTGCTGAGTGGATTAAACGGTTTGTCATTTGGTAATGGAGCTTGCAATTCAGTCAAAATACGTCTGAAGGTGTAATAGAAATGAAATCTGTACACTGACCTCACCAAAGGATCATGGTGATTTAAATGATCAGCATACGACACTCCACACCCAGTTGATGCGCAAAACACAGCAAAGTTTAACTGGTTCTGATAAAACTGCATCGGATGACTAAACCACGCTTTCTTGATGTGGTCGTTTTCAATAGGGGGGTTAAGATATCTGCTTAATGGAGTACTCACCTTTTTATGAAAAGAGGCAGTCTGGGTCACAGCAATGTCAAGAGTATCAGTTGCTATATTTTTAAGATTGTAGTGTGGCCCAACAGAATATTTTGCATCAGTATATTTGAACGCGCTCATTTTTATTTCGTTCAAAAAATGTTTGTAACAATAACAACCCAAGACCGCCCTTCGTTTTTAGAACATGCTATTGATAACAATTGCGGGGCCAAAATGGTCGCGCTCCATGAAATATTCTACAAAGTCGTATGGTTTAATATAAGCGAAGCCAAGGAGAATAATAAGGTTCTAAAAGTTGACAAAACAGGGACCAAAGTTAGCGAGTTAACAATACCTGATGGTTATTACGGGTTTTGCTCACTAAAAGAAGCAATGAGTAACTTCGACATTACTCTCAAACTTAACAATGCGAATCTAAAAACAATGTTAACATTCAAGCCTGAAGAAGAAGGAGGTTACTATTTTGATAAAGAGCTAGCTAAAATGTTAGGCTTTGCAGCTGACAATCATAGATTTAGAGTTACACCAGACAAAACTACTTATGAGGGAGAAAATCCGCTCGATCTTGCATTACATTCATTACTCTATGTTCATTTGGATGAGCTGAGCACTGATGAAAACTTATATGATGGAAGGCCCTCAACTGTTTTAAGAGCTCTTCCGTCAGGGAAAGCTGCATATTGCGATTATGAAATTATACAATTCCCTAATTTACAGTTTAAAAGATTAGTTTGCGGGAGGGTTGGATCATTTAATATAAAAATCAAAGACAAAACGGGGAAAGTCGTAAAATGTGATAACCTGCACATTGTTTTGGAAATAAAATAATTAGTTGTACTAAAAAATGTCGCGGGGGCCAGAGAACCAGGAGTTCATTGGCGCCTGTAAGGTGTATAACCTTAGAATTAAAAGACCTTGCAGACGTTGCGGACTTTGAACAGAACGGTGAAATAGGCGCTTTGTATGGTTTTGAGTACACTAAAGATGGTGATTATAAACGCAAAGAGGTTAGCGACAACAAAAAGTTTCCTAAACTAGAACAACTGCGCAATCTAGAGGCAAATAATGTTGGCCAGTATGAATATAAAATAGTTCGAAAACCTGACCTCAAATGGCACTTAGAACCATATTAGAATGGGACATAAAATTTGAATTCATAAGCCCATTTACATATTTTAGCCGTCAAAAAAGTTTCAGAAAAGCATTCAACTCTGGCCCTTTACATGTAAGTCTTATGCCGGAACGACAATAGTCGGAAAGAAATTGAAATAAAGCCGTATGGAAAAAAAACAGTACATCCTCCACAGAGAGAAGCGGTTTTAAAAGATGCTTCTACAAAATTACAGTTCATGCCGCAAATGAAATTAGGGGACACGTTCACAATGATATTTGAAATTTCTGTCTTAAAAGATAAGGAGAGGGATGGGGTTGTGGGCGTTAGTGACGTCCTTTTTAAAGGGATTCTAATTAGCTGGCAAAACTTAAACGTTGACAGTCTTAAAGTTACTGTTGTCATTCTTCACAATGGCGAGGATATTAAGGTCATAACAACAAGCAACAAAATCAATATTAGTCTAAATAGAAACAATCTTACAGCACTGAATTGGATTAATCTTACACACTATAGGCCTTATAGGATTTATTATACTGAACAAGTTTTAACAGAGGGTATGATAAAAACAATAACCGGATTAGATTAAGTTCTGTTATAAAACTATGGAGCAGTTAAACTTTATGACAAAAACTCCTCATTGCTCATTGATTTGTGGGCAGACTGGTTGTGGAAAAACAATATTTATCCTCGACCTGTTACAAACAGTTTATCGTTATAATTTTAATCATATTGTGGTTTTCTGTCCAACACTTAAATGGAACAAAGCATATCATAATAGAAGGTTTATATGGACAGATGATGACATATATTTAGTTGATCCTAGCAATAAACTGAGTGAGTGTTTAGAACAGTTTTATAGACTGTTTGAAGGAACGCAAACACTATTTATTATAGATGACTGTTCGGCAGAAGAGACATAGTTAAAAAGAGAAACACTTTGTCAAAACTAGCTTTCAGCGGAAGACATGCTGGGATAAGTGTGTGGATTTTATGTCAAAAATATAACTCGGTTTTAAAAGACTTTAGAGAACAGTTAAAGACTGTAGTTCTATTTCATATGAAAGACAGAGACTCATTTGAAGAATGTTTGCGCGAAAATGATGTTATTGAAAATGATCAGGAAAAACATAGGATTAAACCAAAAACTGAAATCTGAAAAGTTTAGTAAATTAGTATTGAAAACGGATAACCCTACACAGTATGTTTGTTTGTAGATAATCGTTATTTTTTGGGTATTGAAGTCTTACTTGTCAGAGAACAGGAAAACCTTTTATTCTGGGTCACTTTCGCCCGAAACTGGTTGAGGGCGAAAGTGAGCCAGAATGAAGGTTTTCCTGTTCTCTCCCTTACATCAATGATC
>CM031600.1:78553376-78555876 GCA_018398815.1 Conus ventricosus
GTGTGCCCTGGCACTGTCTCTTTGTGCTCTGTCTCTTGCCTGGTATCTCTGTGTCCGTCCTTTGTAACAGGCATTCTCTGTGTGCCTGGACATGTCTCCATATGCCCCTGTCTCTTTGTACCTCTAGACATGTCCCTGTGTTCTCCTGTCTCTTTGTGCCCTGGTACATGTCTCTGTGTGCTCCTGTCTCTTTGAGCACCTGGCACATGTCTCTGAGTGCTCTTGTCTCTTTGAGCACCTGGCACATGTCTCTGAGTGCTCTTGTCTCTTTGAGCACCTGGCACATGTCTCTGAGTGCTCTTGTCTCTTTGAGCACCTGGCACATGTCTCTGAGTGCTCTTGTCTCTTTGAGCACCTGGCACATGTCTCTGTGTGCTCCTGTCTCTTTGAGCACCTGGCACATGTCTCTGTGTGCTCCTGTCTCTTTGAGCACCTGGCACATGTCTCTGTGTGCCCCTGTCTCTGTGTGCCCCTTGTACATGTCTCCGTGTGCCCCTGGCACATGTCTCTGTGTGCTCCTGTCTCTTTGTGCACCTGGCACATGTCTCTGTGTGCCCCCGTCTCTTTATGCTCTCGTCTCCAAATACCCGAGTCGCGTGAAGGGATGACCAACATTTCACACATTCACCTAAACACTGAATACATTCGCTTCTTTCCATTTTAAAACACAGTGCATCTTCAATACAAGCACGATAAACGTTGATTTAGGTGCTAGAGATTACAACGGAAATACGTTCTAAGTATGCACATCCATTCCATTTGCATGCATAATATACAACATCGTCATCTGGTTGATCAATATACCGAATTTCTAGCTCTGTCGTTTTAAACAACAGCTGCCCAGCCACGTTCCTGGTTGATGTCAACACGCAAACCAAACAGCAGTAAACCAATAGCTAATCTTCGTCTCACCGGCAGAAGAGGTCAAGTAACTGAATTCCAGCTGAGTCGCTTCTGAAACATTGATGGCACTGACGCTCAGCGTCATCATCGTGGGGAACGTCTGCCACACTTCAACCAGAAATACAATGTGATTTGTCCAGGTGTATAAAACCCAATGTCCCAGACTTTCAGGATCAAAGGCACGTAAGAGATCTTGACAAAGACGTGTTCCTTTGCGATACTGTTGGACTATGACATAGCCAGGATTGGTGATGTTGAATTGAAACTTGATGATTTTTGATATTGAGCATTTCACTTGAAGATAGCATTTTTGTTCCATATCGTGAAACCAAGTCTGACAGTGTTTACACCATTTGCAATAGATGTATTAGTGACACATTGACTAACATTGACGACAGATACTTTGGTGGCGTGTGTGTCTGTCCCTGTGTCGAGATCTTGCTGAGCGTTGTCCTCCAACATTAGTGTGTCACTCACTTGGTACACAGTCGCTGAAACATCTTGTTGAGACGAGATTTGAAAGGTAAGGCAAATATACACAGACAGTTGGATATGTTTTGGACATAGTGCAGCACAAAGAAAGTGACAAGCTGAGAGAGAGAGAGAGAGAGATGAGAGAGAGAGAGAGAGAGAGAGAGAGAGGAGAGAGAGACAGACAGACAGACAGACAGGCAGACTGCCTTATTACTAAGCATCTCCTTGTCTCTGTCTGTCTGTCTGTCTGTCTGTCTCTCTCTTTTTGTGTTTCTGTCTCTGTCTCTCCATGTCTCTGTCTCTGTCTGTCTGTCTGTCTGTCTGTCTCTCTCTCTCTCTCTCTCTCTCTCTCTCTCTCTCTCTCTCTCTCTCTCTCTCTCTCTCTCTCTCTGTGTATCTGGTAGAGGACGGTGATGAGATATATGACAGGCCAATATCTAGGGACGAAGTAATGATAGCAGTTAGAAAGCTGAAGAATGGTAAATCGGCTGGACCTGATGATTTAATTGGAGAGTTCTTTAAAAACGCAGGAGAGCCAGTGTTAATGTTTTTAGTAAAATTATTTAACCATTTATTCAATAATGGAATTTATCCAGATGACTAGACTGAGTCAACTATTATACCACTTTTTAAGAAAGGCGAAGTCAATAACATGAACAATTACAGAGGTATATTATTGTGTAATATAAGTAGTAAGTTATATACCTCAATAATCAACAGCAGATTACAAGAGTGGGTAAATTTAAATAACATAACTGGGGAACATCAAGCAGGGTTTAAGAAGGACTACTGTACGATAGATCATATATTTACATTGCTAGCTGCCATTCAGAAACAGTTTGCAAAGAATCAAAAGTTGTATGTTGCATTTGTAGATTTTGAGAAAGCTTTCGACTCCATTTCTAGAAATTTGTTATGGCCTGTGTTGCTAAAAAATAGAGTCAGTGGTAAATTATACAGATGCATTAAGAGTATGTATAGAGATGTAAAGGCTAGGATAAGAAGTGGGGGTAAATTATCAGATGTTGTGAATTGCACAAGGGGAGTAAAGCAAGGTGATGTTTGCAGCCGTATTCTCTTTTCGTTGTTCGTCAACGAACTTGCACTAGAGATTACAGAAAAT